>JBAMMX010000021.1:10099157-10699157 GCA_037126225.1 Dillenia turbinata
ATGCCACTACAAACGCCCTTTGTAGCTCACTGAGATCTATCAAATAATATCATATCATCATATCATCTCATAACTAGTATGCATCCAACCTTCATTAGCCTCTATCGTCTCATAAATAGTAGGTCATCCAACCCACATAGTTCATCAAAAACATTTCAAGTCACTTGCCAATACATTTCATAAAATCATTTCAAATCAACATACCAATGCAATGGTAGCATAGAAAACATTCTAGTTTTCAAATAATGGCACAATGTTAATTCATTTCAAACCATGGATTCATTAAATTAAAGTCATAGGAAACATAAATTTTCGACACTCCAAAAGTCACAAAACAAATTTGAAATTTAATATCATACGTTGGGTCAGTGCATATCAAAAGCATGTTTCATTGAAATCACGGCAGAAAACAAGTTTCACTATTTTATGCAAGAGATTAGGGTCTCACTCACATTCTATGGAGGGTATTCACTCCCTATTTCTACAATTCAGTGCAATGAAGTCTTACTCGATCCTCAAATGATTTCTCCTGAGACACGATCACAATTATATCAGTCAATTTCCAAACATTTTTAGGATTTATTCATATTTCCTAATTTTATACAAATCCAAATTCTTCAATTTTTGTATACATTCTAATGTCATCAATTTCATTCCATTTATAAATAATTAACACAATCAAAGTCAAGTCAAATTCAATCCTAAAAATCTCTCAAAGTCGGAAGCAAGCCTAAAATAATTAATTTTCTACAATATAGAAAATTTTTGAAAAATCATAAACTTTTAAATTCATATCCAAATATTTCAAACCATATGTCATTTTCAAAGTATGAAAGTCTATTTTCATAATATGGAGATCATATTTTGATTGCCTAAATGCAAGACAACTTATAATAAAAGAGTCGCATCGGTCCTTAAACTACAAATCCCAAATTCCTACTATTTTCTGACATGTCAAATTAAACTCCTAAGGGAACTATTCTAATTCACTCAACATGATTCTATGATCCTGTAACATGCTTCTTTCATACTAAACAGACTAATTCACGACTTCTAAACTTAACCCTAACATTCGGGTATAGAATTTCCAAAATTATATTTTATTCCAATCGAACATACATTCTTAGCAGTATAAAAGACTTCTAACCCTAGATTTACCCTAATTTCATCCAAATAAGTTGAATGAGTCGAAATCTCCTTACCTAGGGTTTCTCGGATCATAGACCTAACGTACGTGCGCACCTCGGTTCGGAAATCTCCAATGTCTACAGAATTAAAGCACATGTGAGCAATTAAACCTAATTACCAAGGAAATTCGAAACCCTAGAGCATAATCAAGACACAGCCCTTACCTATGTAGTGAAGAAGCCGCGACCTAGCGTTTTCAAAGATCGGTTGACGATTGCGGTTTGGGCTTCGGTGAGGTGCAACAAGGCTCTCGGTGAGAGTAGCCCGCAACAAACGGGCGAGGGACGAGCGAGAGAGCTCTATTCAACGTACGCAGAGAGAAGAGAAAGGAAAATAGAAAACGAGACGGATAGAGAAAGTATAGAAAGATCGTAGGGGGGAAAAGAGAAATCGAAAGGGAAGAGAGAGAGAGGCGGGAGGGAAACAGAGAGGGTGATGTACAGCCATATGCGGTGGTGGAGAGGGTGGCGGAGAGAGTGAGAATCGAGCGGGTGGAAGAGATTGATAGAAAGAGCGAGATGGCGATTAGGGCTTCAACCCTAATTGATTTGGGGAGAGGGAGATAGAGAGATAGAGACGGTGGTGGTGGCGTATCCGGAAGAACCACTTTGAGCAGTGAAGAATAGAGAGAGTGAGTGAGTTTGGGAAAGAAGCGAGAGAGAGACGAAGAGAGGGGAAATGAAAAAGGGGATAAGGTTTTCTATCCTAATCCAAAATTTTAGGACGCGACATTTTGCCCCAAAGGCATTTGCGTCCCCTCCCTTTTTTATTATTATTATATATATTTCTTTTTATAAAATAAATTTATAAATAATTAAATGAGTAAATAAATAAATAAATGAATAAATATTCATCTATATATTTTTATATTCACTTTACACTACAAATTGAAAATACGGATACTTTAAATATACCAAAATTTTCAATTTAAAAATCCCAAAATTGAAAATCAATATAAATAAAAAATTCTCTCTATATATAAATTGAGGAATATTTTATATAATTCATGAACAGGACACTAGTACGGGGACACCACTTTTGGTGTCGGTGTTTTCTGATGCTGAACATGTTCTTCATCACTCCGTGAATGCACCAAGATGTCATCGATAAATACGAAGACAAACTGATTCAAAAAGTAGTAGAAGACTCGGTTTATCAGATCCATAAAAGCAGCTGGGGCATTAGTCAGCCCAAACGGCATGACTAAAAACTCATAATGGTCGTATTGGGTGCGAAAGGCTGCCGAGGGTGAAGTGTTCAGGCGAATAAACCCCTTGTCCAAAAGTTCCTGCAGCTGAATCTTGAGCTCTCTCAGTTTAGCAGGCGTCATTCTGTATGGCGGAATAGAAATAGGATTGGTCCCCGATACTAGATCAATCTTGAAATCGAACTCCCGAATTGGTGGTAATCCAAGGAGCTCCTCGGGGAACACATCTGGAAACTCCTGTACCACAGAGACATCCTCAAGTCTTGGTCCCTCAGTGGCGGTGTCAACGACATAAGCCAGATAAGCCGTGCACCCACAGCGCACCATACGTCTGGCCTTCATAACAGATATAACACAACGGGGCAATACCCGTCTCTTAACCCAAAACACCAACGGTGACTGCCTGGACCTCCGAAACTTAACCTCCTTCGTAAAACAATCCACGGAAGCCCGGTATAAACTCAGTCAATCCATCCCTAGGATAGCATCAAAATCCTTGATAGGGAGCAGAATCAGATCTACCTCTAATACCGCCTCCTCAATACTGACCTCGCAGCCTCTATAGACTGTATCTCAAATGATATGCTTGTCAAGAGGAGTGACTACTATAATCTTCTTATCAAGTGGCAAGAGAGGCCTATCAGAATGGCGAGCTAACGTGTCGCTCACATATGAAAAATTTGACCCGGTATCTATGAGAATATGGGCGTCGATACCAAATATTCGCATGGTACCTAAAGGTAAGAAAAAGATTAAAGGTATTTAAAATGCGAAGAAAAATAGACATATTTTTATATATATACATATCAAACTAGTCAAGTTTCTAAAACTTTAACTAGTCAAAACTGTACATCGACATCATGATATACTAGATCTCATAAAGAAAGTACAATAAAAAATACTACACTGAGGGGTCTGTTGGAGGATTACCCATAATAACATCAAGATTTGCCTATGCGTCCTCCTGCGTCATCGCAAACACATGAGCCTGGGCCCTAGACTGCTGTCGCGACGGTCCTGGCACTATATTACTCCCAGCTACAATCCGAGGAGCTGTAAGAGTTGAGTGCGCAGGTGCCCCCTGTTGGCCTGTGCCAGAAGTACCTAAATCTGGACAGGTACTCTTAATGTGACCTTGTTTCCCACACTGGAAGAAAGTAACCGGTACTTTACATGCCCCGTATGCATGGTGGTTCTTCATCTGGCGAAATCTGTCTACGTGCCGTGGCCATCACGCCCCGATCCTCGAATCGACCACGCGACAGCCGTCGCGTTGTCTCGGTACACGGGCAGAACCTCCCCATATACCGGGACTCCGCAAGGCCACAAAAACAACACAACAATACACACGCGAGGACCCATCCGATCCATCCCTGTACACACGAGCACACATCGGGGAGAGGGAACCTGTACATTCATGAGTCGATGTGGCCATCCTAGCCACCCAAAATTCTCAACAAAAACAATCAAAGGACGCACCGGTCTATTTAACTCAAATCAGCACACACACAAGGCCAACCCGGCCAACCCAAATCACATGCACGCATCCGGCCATCTCGGCCTTTCAAAAATCGAATAAAGTCCAAATGTCCCATTTATACAATAAGTTTTTACCAAAATGAAATTTCAAAGAAAATGAACAAGTCTCTCTTCCATGGATTTCAAATCAAACTAAAATAACCTTATATCGCTCTTATACCTAACAAGCCAGCGAATGACTCTTCAGAAGCTCCAACTGTTGTCACAGACCTGAACTTCCTCTGAAAGGTTGGAAAGAGAGGGGTGAGTATTGGGAAATACTCAGTGTGTGTATAGCATGTTATGATAATAAATGAGTGCTGATTGTGGACATGTCAAATATCATTCTCAAAATCATACGGTCACATCAATAAATCTCAATATAAACAAGATCTCAAAAAATCATGATAATTAAATCATATGCATCCAGTTATCACATTTTTGTTTTTCAAAATCACGGGGTTGCCAAAATCTTTCCACCAAAGGCTTGGCCCAGACCAATGGTGAAATCACCAAGGGATTCCTCATCAATGTCAATAAATCATACATAATACCCCCTTCCTTGGTTTTGGCTCGGGCCTCCCCTGGGGTGCAACCAGGCTAGTCTGAAGGGAGGGATTCAGAGGCACCTCTCGAGTGCAGCTACCTCGTCATCCAATATAACAGCCTAACCACGTCACCCCGTCGGGTCGCTCCGTGGAGGGAATGACTATAGCCATTATCCATGTATACAGCACCATTTCGCAATCATCAAATCATATAAAACAGTGTGCCAACAGCACCATTTCACAGTCATCAAATCACATACCAAAATGTGCCAACAGTTATTTAGATTCTCAGTACACGAGTTCAAATCAATCACTTTCAATGCAAGTCAATAAACATGGTGCATCATTTTTTTTCAAATAACACATGGATGCATTCGATAATTCAAATCTCCTTTTGGGACATTCCACAATCATAAAACAATTTTAAAACATTCGTAAACTCATTTGAAAATTTATAAAATCAGTATAAAGCATTTTCTCACTTAAAATCATAAGCATGTATCCACTCACCTCTTGGGAGGGTGATCACTCCCAATTCCTCGCTCAATCCCCAAATGACTCCTTTCGAGTCTCCAAAAGGTCAACCTAGTCAAATCATCACAATTTGTCATCAAATTTCCAATTATTTTAGGGTTTGTCATTTTCCCTAAGTTTGTACAAATCTTAATTCCTCAATTTTTTGATATACTCTAATGTCATCGATTGCATTTCACTTATAAATAAATAATCAATTCAAAATCAAATCTGATTCAACCCTAAAACCAATCAAAGTCGGAAATACATTTAAAATAGATAAATTTCCTACGAAATGGAAAAATCTTTGAAAAATCATACACTTTTCGATTCCCATCCAATTTCCTCAAACCATATGTCATTTTCAAGATATTGAAGTCTATTTTCATAATACAGAAGTTATATTTTGATTTCCTATATGCAAGACAACTTAAAATGATAAAGACTGCATTGATCCTTAACTTAAATCCCAAATTCTAACTGTTTTCATGCATTCGTCAAATTAAATTCTAAGAGAAGTTATTCTAATCAAGTCAATACGTTTATCCATCCTAGTCAGTCCAATTCATATAAAATCCTATAATTAACCTAAATAATTACATAAAATCATCAGACAATGCATTTTAATTGAATCTAACATACATCCTACACATATACAACATTTCTTATCCTAATTTACCCTAAATTCATCCAATTAAATCGAATAAGTTAATATTTTACCTCACCTAGGGTTTACTGCAGTCCAAAACCCTAACGTCCGTGCGACATTCCACTCAATCCGAAACCTGCAATACCTCCAATTTGAAGCAAAATTTAACAATTAGTCCTAATTACTTAGAAAAATTGAAACCTAGAGCTAGGGTTAGAATTCAGCTCTTACTTGCGTAGAGAAGAAATCGCAGGTCATGGTCTAAGGGCTCTCGAAAATCTGCAGTTAGGGACTTCAACGCGCGTTGCAGAAGAGCCCTCGGTAGCGAGCAACACCACGCGCGAGCGAGGGGAAGGCAACCAGCAGTCGTGCGCAAGGGAGGAGGGAGACGGGGCTATCGCGCGCAGGAGTGAGAGAGAACTCTATCGCGTGAGAGAAGGAAGATAGAGAGATTTTGTACGATAATGCATTGAGATGGTCTATATGTATCTAGGATATGTTTTCTTGATTTAATCGTTTTGGTGACGTGGTTTTGTTTAATGAAAGGTTTGTTTGTAACCCTAGGAAAGACTTATTGCTACTCATGTTGGGAGTTCCTTTCATATAATAATGAGCAGTTGGATTTTTAGAAAGAAATTAGAAGGAAAAATTCATAATTTTATCACTAATTATGATTTTTTTTTATTTTAGTAAATCGAGACCATCAAGCTGTTATGGGAGAGATCCAAGTAATTAGAATTTTATTTCTCTAATTTCTATCGGAATGGAGTCTTTGAGTCAATTAAAGTCGAGTGACAAGTGGATGTGGTTGATTGAGTGAGTAAAGTTGAAGGGATCGAATATAGGAAACTGTTACAAGATAGATCCATAAGCAAGGTGAGGTTTATGGGTAATATTTAAGATAGTTCAGATCAAAAGGAATTTGAATTCAAGTAGAGGTTTAAGTTTAGATAGAGTACAAATTTCAAGTCGCATGATTTCATTGAGTTTACTCTCTAGAGAGGTTAGCCAAAATGTATATGGCGGAGATTGTAAGGCGCCATAGGATTTCGGTGTCAATTGTATACGATTGTGACTCTCGATTCATATCTTGATTTTGGGCATAGGCGTAAGAGATTGCGGAACGGGCAATACCCTATTGTTAAGGTCTAATACGAAAACGAATAGGTGGACGAAGAGATTTGAGAACCCGAAGATACTATGAGAAAGTAATAAACACATCTTCTTAATATATAGTATTCTTTTAAATTTCGAGGACGAAATTTATTTTTAGGGGGTTAAGAGTTGTAACACCAAAAATTCGGTGTTAAAGATATTTTGTAAATGTCTAGATAATTACAAAAGAAAATTTTAAATTTTAAATTTTATTGATACTGTGTAGTGACACTAGGGGCTGGTGCCCCAAAACTCTGCGGTCGTGGTGGTGGCATCTGTACCCCATATCTACTGTACCGCTCCTGCCACTACCTTAAAACGTCGAGTGGTGGTGGAGTAATCTTGACTGTAACAACCGGTGGAGGTGCTGAGGATGGTACTGGTGAAAGTGCATGAGTAGAGGAAGCATCCTCTGGTACTCGTGGAGTCTCGAGTGCCCTAGATGCTTCAAGCACTGAGGGACTCTCTGGTGGTGCACCGTACCTACTACGTCTAGGTGGCATAGTTCTGCAAAAAGAGCACATTTTCATTTCGTAAAAATTAAGGATTAGGATTAGTTACGGAATAACTAACCCCCTAAAAAAAATTGAGTTATGAATCAAGGCATTTGAATACGAAATAATGGGATAGATGCATCATGTATCCAATCCCCTAAAATAGATGAACTTATAAGCTTATGGCCATGTATGGGACTTTAAATGATTGTATGAAACTCTCTAATGCATTGAGGACTTTTAAATGTACTTAGAAAGACTTTTATTACTATCCTTTCTCTAACCTAGATGCTCTAATACCAATAGAACTGTCACGCCCCGAAATAACGGGCGGCTGCCCGTTGTCCTGGATGCCGACTGCATTTTTACAGAAAATCGGATAGAACCTCCCCATAATTCGAAGGTCTCCCATATACAAATCAACTTGTAAAATGATCATCCATCCAGTCAAATAAATAAATGGGTCATCCCGACTTCACAACAATCAACTACATTCAAATGATACCAACCAAACTACAGTGGACAACCAGAACAACGCAAGGCTATCACAAAAACTAGCAATCCTAGCCATAGACCTCTACTGTCATTCCCAACTAGAGCATGAGCAGCCGCCACACTGAGCGGACCTAAATTTTATACACATATACAACAAATTCCCAAGTAAAAATTTTAAATGCTTACAAGTGCCTCAATGCAAGTGTAATGAGCCAATATGAGAGTTTCACAAATAAATGTCTATAATTTATACAATCATCCCATAAATTGTACATGGCCAACTACGGACCTCAAAATCAAGACCTCGTAGGGCCGATAGAAAATGTGGACTTCATACTTCAATTTAAATTTATATCTCACCGTCGTGAATATCCGTATCCACCAATACGCTACCAAAGACCTCTAGAGTCTGATGCGTCATTCTATCAAGGAGGAAAAGAGAGGGGTGAGTATCAAGGAAGATACCAAGTGAATGAGGGGATTAATATCAAGCATAAATAGTATGGGTGAACTATTGGAGTGTCAAACAGGATCATTCGTAAACAATAATTCACGATTTGTAGTAAAACATGAAATATTCAGTAAAATAAAATTATTTAGTTAATCACACGATATCATACATAAATGCATCCATTTTAAAAAAATCAAGTATTATTTTTGAGCAAACCGAAAATGATCCTGGCAAAGGTCAACCATGACCAAAGACAGGCGTATCGTGGGGTTTTATTATGCAAGAATATTCAAAAGTTGCTCTCTACCCCGACGTTGGCCATGAATTCGCTGGGGCTAGCTCATAATCGTCTATAGGACCCTGCCCGGTGCTAAACAGTGGCGACACACATGTCCTCCCTCTATGAGGGTTCAACCGGCCGCGCCTATAGCCCTTAGAATGACCTTTGCGGATACCTCCTGCAGAAGTGTATCCGGGCATCCCGGTGCCACTACAAACACCCTTCGTAGCTACGGAATCCATCAAGTAATATCATATCATCATATTATCTCATAACTAGTAGGCATCCAACCCACATAGTTCATTAAAACATTTCAAATCCGTGTACCGATACATTTCATCAAATCATTTCAAATCAATATACCAATACAATGGTATAATAGAAAACATTCTAGTTTTTCAAATAATGGCACAATATTAATTCATTTCAAACCATTGATGCATAGTCATCGGAAACATAAATTTACGACACTCTAATAACCACAAAACAGATTTGAAATTTAGAGTCACACGTCGAATCAATGCATATCGAAAGCATGTTTTGTTAAAAATAAAGTAAAAATCAAGTTTCACTATTTCATATCAGAGATTAGGGTCCTACTCACCTTCTAGGGAGGGTGATCACTCCCTATTCCCACAATTAATTCAAATTGACTCCTTGAGTCTCCAAAAATGTCAACCTAATCAAATCATCATAATTGTCATCAAATTTTCAAATATCTTTAGGGTTTATCCATTTTTCCTAAGTTTGTACAAACCTTAACTCTTGAATTTATGAATACACTCTAATGTCGTCAATTGCATTTCATTTATAAATAAATAACATAATCAAAGCCAAATCTAATTCAACCCTAAAACCACTCAAAGTTGGAAATAAGCCTAAAATAAATAAATTTCCTATGAAATAGAAAATTTATGAAAAATCATACACTTTTCGATTCCCATCCAATTGTTTCAAATCATAAGTCATTTTCAAAGTATGGAAGTCAAATTTTCATAATACTGAGATCATATTTAGATTGTCTATATGCAGAACAATTTATAATTAAAAGATTACCACAATCCCTAAACTATAACCATAATTTTTTTGAAACTCTCCTTTAAATATGCATTTCATTTCATTCCAACCCCAAAATCCTACTATTTTCATGCATATGTCAAATTGAACTCTAAGGAAAACTATTCTAATCAACCAAACATGAATCTTTCATCCTCTAACATGCTCCCTTCATATCAGTCACTAGACTTAACCTTAACATTCAGGCATAGAATTTTAGGAATTGCATCGCATTCCAATCGAACATACATTCTAAACATCTTTCCCTAAATTTACCCTAAATTCATTCAATTAATAGAATGGATCAGAAATCCCTCACCTAGGGTTTTCACAGTTCGCTGATCTAGCTTCCGTGCGTAACTCAATTCAATATCCTGCAATGTCTCCAAATTGAAGCACATGTGAGCAATTAAATCTAGCCGCTTAGAACATTCAAACCTTAGAACTAAAATCAGAAGTCTATTCTTACCTATGCAGACCCGCGACTTAGGGTTTTCCTAAATCTGCTGCTCCTGTCAGCTTGGAGCTCTGTGAAGGTTGTAGAAGGGAATTGTAACGGTGAACTCAGCAGAAGAGCAGCGAAGCTTGTAAAGAGGCTCTCGGCAGAGGGTAGAAAGCAGTGCACAAACGAGTAAGAGAGTGAGCTCTGCGAGCTGTTGTGTGTGGAAGAAAGGAGAGAAACAGAGAGAGAGCTCTCTGTTCGCAATGGAAAAGGGAAGAGGAAGAGAGCGAAGGCTCTGTCCTCGCGCGCGCAGGAGAGAGAAAGAGACTTTGTTCACGTGCAGGAAAGAGAAAACAGAGATAGGTAGAGAGAGTAACAAAGGGAAAGATAGAGAGAGAGACGGTGGTGGCTGTGGCGGTGTGTGGTGGCGGCCGTGGGTGGTGGCGAAAATAGGCGGAGAGAGTGAGAGAATCAGCGAGAGGGGGAGACGGGAGAGACGAAGAGAGGGAATAGGGGAGGGATTAGGGTTTCTAACCCTAATCCCAATTTCGTTTTGGGGACGCAGCGTTTTGCCCCAAAACACTGCGTCTCCACCCTTTTTTTATTTCAATAAATAATTATATATATATATAATTTCACACCCTATTTCACTAGATTGTGAATTTCATAAAAATGGGGTTTACTACGATTTACGAATACGGCATTTTAAATTATACCGAAAATTTAAAATTAAAATTCCAAAATCAAAAATCAACAAAATTAAATATCTATATATATACACATAAACTGAGGAATATTATATATACATTTCAAGAATCGTATACTAGTACGAGCAACGCAGTGTCGGTGTTACACTTTATTTAGAGATGCTCATTCTTATGTTCGTGTATACGATCAATGTCAAAGAATTGGAAATATTTCTAATCGTTATGAGATGCCCCTGAACAATATTTTAATTATGGATATTTTTTATGTTTGGGGTATTGATTTCATGGGTCCGTTTCCAAAATCTTTTTAAAATGAATTTATTCTTGTTGCTGTGGATTATGTGTGTAAGTGGGTTGAAACAATTGTATGTGTGAAAAATGACTCTAAAATGGTAAGTAAGTTTTTTTAAAAAATATATTTTCCCATTTTGGTGTTCTTAGAGCCATAATTAGTGATTGAAATTCACATTTTCATAAAGATTATGGCAAACTCTTAGCTAAATATGGTATTACTAACAAGGTTGCTACTTCTTACCATCCCCAAACTAGTAGACAAGTTGAGGTTTCAAATCATGAGTTGAAAAGCATTTTGAAAAAAAAAACTCTGAGTCTTTCTCGTAAAGATTGGTCCATTAAATTAGAAGATGTACTCTGGACATATAAGACTGCATATAAATCTCCAATTAGTATGTCACCTTATCATTCGATTTTTAGTAAGGCATGTTATTTACTTGTTGAGATAGAGCATAAGGCATATTGAGTAATGAAGTATCTAAACTTTGATTTGTCTTTTGCAAGTAAAGAGTAAAAATTACAATTAAATGAGCTAGATGAGTGGTGGAATGAAGCATATGAAAATGCCAAAATCTATAAGAAAAGAATAAAAGCATGGCATGATGCGAGGATCAAGAAGCGAGAATTTGAGGTGGTGATAAAGTTTTAGTTTATAACTCTCGTTTAAGACTTTTTCCATAAAAGTTGAGATCAAGATGGTATGGACCATTTATCATCACACAAGTATTCCTATATGGGGTAGTGGAGCTTTCAAACGAGCAAGGTGAGAAATTCAAGGTTAATGAGCAATGTCTGAAGATCTATGAGGAATGGACCAATCCAAAGGATGGTTCTGCAATTTTTCTCAACAATGCATGAGCATGATTAACCCTTCGCATGAGATGATAGAAGTCAAAGAGAAGGCTGCATTTCAGGCGAGTTCTCTATTCTTTTTGCTTTTATTTTATTTACTTTTTACATTAAGAACAATGCTTAACTTAAGTGTGGGGGGAATATATATACATAAACTATTGATTTTTTCTTTCTAGAAATTTGAATGCTGAATTTTTGTTTCGTTCTTAAAATTTTTTTGCTGAATTCTTCCATACCAACGAAAATTTTTCTTGAATTTTCTAATCCTTATGTGTTACTTGTTTTGAATTGAGTTGCATAAAGGATAATTAATATTAGTAGTTATTTGGTATATGATTAGCTATTATCTTCTTATAATTGATTTGAAAGATAAACATATAAGATTTAACACCAAATTTATCTAAGTGAGGATTTGAACCATAAAAGGCAAATTTTTTCTCTCTTTCTTTTTCTTATTGAGCATATATCACATATGAGTTAATCATTCTAGAACTTACTCTGTTATGCTTTTTGCGACCACATTCTTGATTTTCATGTATCAAAATGATTAAAACACCTAAATTTACACAAGTTTAGTTTTCGAAAACTATCATCTCTAACATTTTACCCCTTACTTAACCCAGTTAAACCTAGACCTTTTCTTTTATATGTTACCCACATAATCTCCCCCATGACCCTTATTCTTTCTAACCCTAAAGTTTGAACCATAATTCACTAATGTACTTATAGTTGATAGCATGACATTCTATTTTTAGGCATTATGACTTTTTTTTTAGTTTCCCTTATGTTTTTAGATATTATCACGTTGATGTACTTTCAAAAAAAAAAAACCAGCAACAAAAAAAAGAAAAAAAAAATTACTAGTTGAAAAAAAAAAGAAAAAAAAGAAAAAAGGAAAATAGGAATAAACGAAAAAAAAGAGAAGAAAAATAGAAAAATCATTCCTCATTCTTGATTTTATTCACTCTTATAGTGAAGTTTTATTATATCATTCTTTATTTTGAATAAATGATATCACATTACATATTCGTAGTTAGGGTTAGTATTCTCTTGCCTTGATGTAAAAGATGTCATGTTTTGATATTTAACTATTTTTAATGAATCATTTTAACTCTATATTTTATCCATTATTCTACCCGTTACCCTAACCTCGTTATAACAAAATAAAAGACCTTTTGATTGGTGTTTGATTTCATATTTAAGTGGTGGAGATTAAATATATGAGTAACCTTATAGTAATATCATCTTATTGTGTTTATTTGAGTGACACACATACGCTTACATATATTGAGTGCTTTGAGTAGTTGAATCGTATCTTTCTTCATTCTATTGAGTGAACCGATTGTGAGAGTGTTTAAATCTTGCATTATTCTTGATTTTGAGGAGACTGTAGGAGATGTAATGACTTTTCTAATATTAAATACAGTGAAGTATTGATTGTCTTGATTGTAATTCCGGTTTAAGTTTATCATACGCATGGTTAGGGACTTGACAAAAATTGAGTTGGTTTTGGAAGGAAATTGTTTTTGCTTGAAGACAAGCAAACATTCAAGTGATGAGGTATTTGATAATGATATTTTTGTGCACTTGAATTATATTTTTTTAGCATTTATTTATGTGTTTATGATTGATTTGAATCATATTTTATGAATTTTTATTGATTTATTTTCGTGATCATTGAGTTAGGAAAAATGAAGCAGATTGGACAGACGATATTCAGTATTTTGGGCATAACTTTTTGTCCCGATGTCCGATTAAGGTGATTCTTATGGCGTTGGAAAGAAGACTTCGATCCCTACAACTCTTATGAAGATCTCAGAGGTTGGGTTAGATCATAAGGCATCTAAAAATTGAGGTGAAGTTACTACCGTGTTGGAAAACGGAAACTGTGAATGAAAAATGAAACAAGACGCTACATTTTTGGAATTATCTTGTTAGTAATTTCAGAAATTATCCAAATTGAAGAAAAGAGAATTTTTTAAGTATTTGAAAAGTAAAATATCATTATCAAGCAGTAAGAAAAAGCTTCTAAATCAAATTCAAAGTCCAAACTTCCAAAACAGTCCTAGGTACTAAATTTTTCCTAGAATTTTCACTCCTATATATTTACCTCATTGTAGTAGCAATGAAATTGATTGATTCTCATTCTTTTCTCCGCATTTTCCCCATGTTTTTTCTCTCATTCCTCCCCCCATTACAAAACCAAGCAACCACAACCTTCATAATATCCGTCTTCGACATCCATGCTCGTGAAAACAAGAGTTATATTATTCACTATTTTATTTTTGTTTCTCTTTTCAATATCTAGCTAATTTTCTTGTTCCTAAGACTTGATAAATTTTATTTTTTGATTAATATATAACTTGATTTGATTCTTTCCCTTAAGTTCTATTGAGATGGTTATTATTTGATGAGATTTTATTATTATTTTAATGCTTTGAAATGTTTAGGTCTGCGTTTTGAATGAATTGAGATTGAGTGCATACATAACCAATATAATTGCACAAGATCAGTCTGAATAATAAAATCCATATGAAATTATGAGTATAACTATTTGATTAATTTCATGTGTGGAGATTAAGGAAAACCTTAATTTACAAATTTTTATAGAACTTAATGCAATTTGACTGAATCGAAATTGTATGACCATTGGTTTTTGGCTGGTCGAATTAGGAATTCATTGCATGACCATTGAGTGAATGTAATCTAGGAAAATCTATCATTATCAATAACAAATCATTAGCCAATAAACTTAGGGATTGAAGAGATTCGACCATATAAAAAGATAAAAATAAATGAAATCGATGTCCTGGGTTATCATCATATTAAGGCTTTTGAATATTTAGGATTTTCATATTCTGTTCGTGTTTTCATTATTATCTTCACTTTGATTCGATTTGTTCAATTTAGATTAGGGTTATTCATACTTGGTAGTATAAAATATCCTCATGGGATCAACATTTGTTTAGCACTATACACAACACTCGACTAAGGTATATTTGTTCGAAATCGTGATATACCCAAATCATATAACAGTGAACATATATCTAGTTTGTGATCGAGTATTATGAGGATCAGATAAATACCATACATCTACAAATCCAATCAAATTTGTTTTGGGTATTTTAGGAAAATACAGATCCATATCTTTTGTACCTTATAGGTAATGAAATACACGTTTAACTCTATTCCAATGTCTTCAGATTGGACAAGAATTATATCTTGTTAATAAGTTGACGGAGAATGATATATCAAGTCATTTATAACTAGCAAAATACATGAGTGCTCCAATTACACTTAAGTATGGTACTTCACAATCAAGAATCTCTTTATTATTTTCTCAAGATTTGAAAGGGACTTTGCTTACATCAGGTGACCTTATTACAATTGGGTGCTCAACGGATATGCTTTGTTCATAGAAAATCGCTTTAGCACTGGTTCTATATAAGTTGTTTGATGCACAAAAATGTCGTCCTTCAAATTTTCCATTTATAACCCAATACAAAATTTTGTTTTTCCAAAATATTTCATCTCAAATTCTCTATTCAAGCATTTCACTGCTTTTGAGAGCTCTTCAGGGGTTTCAATAATATTCAGATCATCAACATATACTACAATAATAGCAAAATCAAATCCGAATCTCTTTATAAAAATGTATTAGCAAATGTGGTCATTCTTATATCCCTCCATTAACAAATATTACTAATGTGATTGAATTGTTTTAATCAATATAAAGATTTGTTTAATTTGATTGAGTAAAGTTTTTGAGAATCGGAATTACATGCTTGTGTCAGTTTAAATCCTTCTGGGAGTTTCACATAAATGTCATTATCAAGTGGGTCATACAAATAAGTCATACAAATAAGTTATAACGACATCCATTAAATACAAATTGAGTCCCTTTTGTATAGCCAGATTGATTAGAAATCGAAAGATAGTCACATCCACCACAAGAGATAGGACAAGTCCGAATTTGTATAGTTAACTTTAAATGGGTTATTTGAAAATTTTTATATTTTGTGAAAATGTAAGAGAAATAATTAATTTGATATAAATGTGAAATTCTATTCTTTGGGTTGTCTAGAAATCCCTTAGATACTTGATCGGTAGATCTTTAATTTTAAGTGATCGGTGATTTGAGTGATTATATTCGGTGGAATTTGATTTGTATTCAATATTCAGTAAAGAATTGATATTTCTGTGAGAATTAACTTGTTCGGTAGTGACTACTCTTAAGGGATTGTTATCTCCTGACCACTACTTTATTTTTTTTATCATTCGGGATATTATTGTCGATGACAATTGAACCTTCTATTGATGCTTACTCATTGGTGATTGTCATATGTCTCTTAGTCTTCTTGGTGCTGAACACTTCCATAAATCCATCGGCATTTTTCAACAATTATATAAATTTCTTATCAATATGTTGACCAGACAATTAACATCCCTAATCCTCCTCGGTGAATACTTGTCGGTGGCTTTGATACATAACACTCAATTCTTGCCTTTGAATATTGAATTTTGCCTGATAGTGGACTCCTCAATACCCCAATTGTTAGACTTGTCGGCACATCATATCCTTCCATTCCCACCCCTTCTTCCAAATTTCCCTCTCGTATACACACACACACACTTTTATCCAAGCTTAAATTGAAAATTCTTCCATTCTTTTCGGTTTGTGGAATTGAACCCATGCATTACAAGCCAACCAAAAAGATTTTCTCCACCAAGCCATCCAACCATTTCAATCAATATATATAATATATATTATATCTCATATTTTATTATTATTTCTTCTATTTTCATGTATGAAAGTGATTCCAATGAATGACACTTTCTTTCTCTAGCCAATGATATTGTGTTAGAACATTTGTCTTTCCCATTGTGAAGTTAGTTCGGTAACTGATGGAAATTGAATCCAAACATCACCAAATTCCAAAAAGACTTTACATCACCATGCCATGCAAACAATTATAACAATATTCATGAAAATTTCATATTTTAATTTATTTTCCATAAATTTGCACTTTTCTTCTCAACCCCTTCAGCACTTCACAAATCACTCATCTCTTAACAAATAACACTTCAAGTAGTTAAATTTATTTGGTTGAGCTCCAAATTACCAAAAGGGCATGTTGGACACTTGTGAAAGTCAGAAGTGAAGGAGGGCAATTATGTAAATAAGGGAAATAAATTGTAGATAAAATGTGGAGTGGGACTCCAGAAACTACGAAGACTAAAACTTCACTTCTTCTTCTTCTTCACTCTTCTCCCTCTTGGCTCACACACTACCTCTCCCTCTCTCCTTACTTCTAACAAAGATCAATCAAAATATCACAAAATCCACTCTCCAAAGACTCCAAAACTCATAACCCAATCTCTATAAAGTTAGATCTAGTAAGAGATTTGGAGTTTTTTAGAGACAGAAAATCTAGGGTTTGTTGGTGGCTTGACTTGCAATAAAACTGGTAACAAAAATTTAGGAGCTGGACAAAACTAATCAAGGCCAAACTCTTGCTGTGGAAAAACTGGGAGTGACTATCCTCCCTGACACTGTAAGTGGATGGCTATATTGACTATGAATGACAAATTTTTTTAACTATGATTTGTGAAATTTATTTTGAAATGAATTTTGAATTGAATTTGACATGTTTTATCAATGTGGTGTGCCACCTAAATAGATTTACAAATCCATGACTCTATCATTGGTTTTGAATGTTTGCATCATGTTACAAGTAAACTTGATTGTGAATTATGAAATTATATTTCCTTGTGAATGAATTGTCATGCTGAACTATGAAATGGATTTTGTAATATAATGCATGGATAAAGACTATAGTCTACGTTTAAGCCTTCTATGGACTGAGACCGATGGGGCGGCGTGGTAAGGGCTTAGTTATTAATCAACTCGGAGGTGGCGGAATAGAGAGCCACTCAAGTTGGCCGTGATGACATAGATAGGCACCCCACGAAAACTGTGGGCCAACTCCAAGGATGGGGGAATCGTTATATAAAATAATAATAGAAAAACTCCTTGGCGGATTCTACCAACGTTCATTAGTAGAATAATGGTTTCCGGCAACCCTAAAAAAAATTTGGAAAGGAACAATTAGAACTTGTTGTTGTTGATCAACTTATGAGTCATGGTATTTTGTTTCAAATTTATTTTTATGCAATTGATTTTCTTTTGAATTGCATTGGAATATATTCTTGACATATGTGTTTGGCACAACCACCCTCACCCCTCATTCATATTCAAAATGCTATTACATTCACTAGGTATTTTATTTTATACTCACCCCCTCTCTTTCTATCTCTTTCTAGGGGAAGACTAGATTGGAGATTTAGACAACTTCTTGTATCAGACCCAAAGAATTTCTTTTGTCAAACTTCAATAGGTATTTGTCGTGTGAGTATTTTTGGGAATTATGTGGATTAGACCCATGGAGGAAGTTTTGTAAATTATTAAAAGATAGTTGTTGTTAAATACTTGTTTACTTTGTCTAATATAATAAAAAAAAAAAAAAACTTTAGTTACATACTGTGGAACTCTTTTTATGTCGTGTAAATTTCTTTTGCAAGGCTTATTGTCTTTATTGGGACACTTGGATGGTTTGACGGATGATTTGAATTTATTTTAAAATATTTGAGCTATTGGTATGTCTTGCAGTATTTTAGGATGCGGAGTGGGAACTCATGTATCAGGATAATGCCATAGTTGTCACAAGCTCGATCCGAGTATCGGGGTATGACAATATATTATATCATAATCAATACCGATGTCACGTCCCAACCCTCGAATCGAGCACGCGACAATTGCTGCATTACTCCAGAATACGGGTAAACATATCCCTACACCAAGGTACTGCAAGATATTTATCAATATCCATCTATTTTTTAAAATAATTTAGTAAATCCAAATAAGCCAACATACATTCATCACACAAGTATAGGACCAGCCCGGTCCATCTCTATTCAAAACATGTATGCATAAAGCTAGCTTGGCCATTCAAATCCAAAAATATGCATAAGACCAGTTAGGCCATTCCAAGCAAATCCATAGAACATAAAACAAGTTCCTTCTCAAGGGGATCCAAACCAACTTAATTAAAAAAAAAAACAATTTCTAAGTAAATTTTAGAAAATCAAATAGGTCCTCAAGATACATATTCAAAAACAAATGAAATTTAAATTCAAAATCAACAAAGATAATTTTGAAGATAATTTTTTTCAAAATAGTTACAAAATTTGTCTCTATTTAGGTCCACTATTATCTCAACCAAAAGAAGACTAGTACCCAAAATAAATCTTTCAAAATGATCTTGCCTCGAGATTCTAATACTGACAATACCTTAATCTAAATTTCCTCTGTAGAAAATAAAAATAAGAGGGATGAGTATACAATAACACTTAGTGACTGGAATAATATATTATGCAATAAATGAGGAGTGGGTATGGATATGTGAAATAATATTCCAAAGAAAATCATTTTCATAATATTCAATTTCATAAATTTTCTAATTAATATCATGATTGTCCTGTCAAATCCAAATGTCACAATAAAATAACTTTTATGCTTCCAATTATAATAATATTTTCAACAAACAAAGGGGAATGCCAAAAAATAATTTGTTCGAAAATGGTCTACCGCGACCAAAGACGAATCAGTCAAGGAGTTTTCATATATTTCACATTTATCAAATGCCCCTAATCTTTGCGTTGGCTCGGGACCTCTCTGGGGACGCAACCAAATTAGCCTAATGGAACAAAAGAGGCATCTCCAGGGTTCAACTAATCTCTTTGTCTAATAAATCCCTAACCACATTGCCTCGTCGAGCCACATTGTGGTAAGGAATGACTATAGCCACTAATAGGGGTTTAGACTCACACCCGAAGCCAATAAATATATCATTCCATATTTAACCAATGTAATAAATGTGTCAAATTTAATTCAACTATTTCTCAAATCAAGTTATACTCAATACATCGTATAAATCATGACACATTTTCCATTTACAATAATTTAAATACATAACTATGTCAAATATACATATGGAGACATTCCACACACAAAAAACATTTCAAAATTCATTTTAAAATCATTTTAAAAATCAAATAAAACATTTTACTCATTTAAAATATAATATAAAATTCACTCACCTCTTGGGTGGATTAATACTCCCAATCCATAATCCAAAATTAAGTTAATCCCTTCTACATTTTTATTGCCTCAACCTAAAACAATAAACATAATTTCATTGTTAATTATAGATCGTATTTTGAGTTAATTGATTTTCTATTAAATCTTCCTAACCCTAAATTTTTAACATCATCAATTTCAAGTTTAAGTCCTTATAATGGTCATGTTAGGCCTAAGGAAATATTTTTTCATTGATAATTAATTTTTTTTTCAATTTTATCATAATATAAACCTTAGGTATAGACTCCCAATTTAAATCTAATAATTTAAATTCATGCTAGGAAATCATAAATCTAAGCTAAAAAAGTAAGATTACCTCTAGGAAAGCCATAAATTTCATCCAATACCAAATTTCTCCAAAACCCTAACTTTTACCCTTAACAGAAACTCTCAAATTTCAACATAAATATCAAATTTGAGCAAGAATAATTCAAATCCAAATTAAGAAGAAGTATTACCTCTATTTTTTTCACCAATTTTGCCTCAACTTAAAAAGGAATATGATATCTATAAGAATAGCCAAAATGTAATCCCAGCAAACAACTTGGGAGCTCGAATAGAGTTCACCAGAATAAGGATACGAGAATGGTGTCAGTAGGCAAAACTATTGAAAAAGATGAGGTATCATGATGACCATCTTTGGTGTGGAATCAATGACGACATTCCAAATCTAGGATACGGAAAAGTATATTCTAGAAAAAAGAAACAAAAAAAGGAAAAGATGAAACCTTATATCAAATTTAGATGATATAAGAAGAAATATTATAAGAAATTTGCTCTTAAGAGAAAGAGCAAAAAATACATTAGAAAATATTATAAGAAAGTTAGATCTTATTACAAATCTGAATGCAAGTGTTGGAACTATGGCAACAAGGTACACTTCGAAGTTGAATGTCCAAAACAAAAATAAGGTGGAAAACTATATTACCATGATACAGAAATCTCTAGAGACATAGAGATCCTAGAAGGATTGGGTCCCGCTGAGAAAAGCGACTATGAACAAATGTTTGACGATGAGACCATTGATGAATTTTATATGATCTCAGAATGAACAATCAAATAGTGAGTCGGATTACTCATCAAAAGAAGATAGTGATACTTCAAGTATTTGTAGTGAGAAGTGTTACTTAGACTAGTTTGATGACAACTAGCGTTATCAATAGATCACAATCCTTAATAATAAACAAGCTAGGAAAATAAAAGAAAATGGAATTAAAGCAAGTGAGTAAACAGGTTTTAAAACCAACTAGAAAATAGAAAATCTAATTCAACAGAGGAATGAAATTAGATATGTAATCTATTATGTGGAAACACCGCAGACAATGGAACAAGCACAAGAAAGCTTCAGCATTATTCTAACTCCCGAGGAAAAAGTAAAGGCTGCATTAAACAAAATACCTAGGAATATTAGAAATAAGATGAAATATATTCATTTCGGAAGTATCCGAGTAAATATAAAAGCAAATTATGCTACTAAGATAGATTCACCAATCTTATTAGTGATAATAGATGACAGACTCTCTAATTCTAGGAATAATCAAAGGATAGCCAAGTACAGTTCACTATTTTCCCTTAAATCACATTAGCTTTGATGGATTCAGAAAAATCAGAACTAAGGATAATTTACGAATATGTTCGATAGGATATAATGAATAGGCCAGAATATATGCCGTTCACCATAACCTACTACACATCGTTCACACTAAGCTCTAGTGTCCATAGTTTTCAATTTGAAAAAAAGAAAATAATTGAAATTGAAGAAGTATTTGAGAATATAGAAACCTTCTTAGAACCGCCTAGGGTGAAACCCACAAACTTGTTAGAAATTCCTCTAAATCTAGCAAAGCCATGAATAGATGAAAGCCTTAGACTAGAAAACAAGCCTCCAACATCATTGGATATAGGAAGAGATGGAATTTTAAGGTATAGATCCTTGAGGCCATTATATGTTGACGAATAGGCTATATATATAACATCAGTAGGCCCTCTACAAGCAGGAGATCTACCAGTACGGAACCTATTAAAGAAGTTGAAAGGAAATTGGTTATAGGAAATCCTTTCATCACAAAAGAACTAGGAAAGATAATAGCCCAATATAGAACCATAGCCCCATGGTATACGGTCAGGATTGAGCTAAACAATATCACTAGCTATAACCTTATCAACCCAAATTTGATATGAGACCAGCTAGATAGATATCCTTTGGATAGTCCCTTTAAGGAAGACAAAGCC
Source organism: Dillenia turbinata (assembly GCA_037126225.1). NCBI lineage: Eukaryota > Viridiplantae > Streptophyta > Magnoliopsida > Dilleniales > Dilleniaceae > Dillenia > Dillenia turbinata. Next base: position 10,121,439 of record JBAMMX010000021.1, read on the forward strand.
TATGTGGAAGTACCTTTTAGGCTGCAGACCAAGGAAGTCATGGTACCTTGTGTTATCAGCACAAAAGCCCAAGAAGTAGTTTTTGGAAACCCATTCATTAGATATACTCAGGCCCTCTCAGGCGAAAAGGAAGTCTGAATAGTAATCAAAGGACAAGAACTTATTTTCCATAAAATATGAAGCTGAGAAAAAGGCCCAACAAGTTGGTTATTCTAGTCCAAGTAGAATATCCAAAATATAAACCCAAATTATTCTATTGCCTGATCGACGTTGGAAGTCAAGTAATCATAACCCATCAAAATGTGTTTCCAAAAGAAATGTGGAAACCAAATGACAAAGTAATGATTACTAAAGGAATTGAAGGTAATCCAATAGAAATGATGACAATGATAGCAAGGAATCATGTTGTAATAGGAACACCAGAAATCAAGAAAAGATTAAAAATCTTTAGGATTTATCAATGTAATTCTATGGGTTTGGATCTTCTTTTAGGCATGGACATAATATCCTTATTCAAAACAATGATTCTGCTAACAAATAAGATTATATGGATTACTTTATGTAATCATAAGATTATTACCCTTTGGGCAAAATATTAGATAAGACCCATTACTGAATTTGAACCATCAGAGTACGCACTGAATTGTGGTGAGATTATATATTTTCATATCTTAACGTCTCTAGGATTTAAAATAATTAATTTCTTAAAAGAATTACCAACGTTAGAAGTATTGTTAGAACAAAGTTTTACAGAAAACCCACTAGAAATATGGCACGTACATAAAGTCTATGCAGAAATTAAACTAATAAAAAATTTCGTAGAAAAGAATATCTCAATCAGAGGTAAGAGAATAAACTACTCTGACAAAGAGAAGGAAGAATTGAAATTCAAATAAGTGAGTTACTAAAAATGGGGATTATTCGAGAAAGTGAGAGTCCTCATAGTAGTCCACCTTTTATGATCAGAAATCATGAAGAGTTTAAACATGGAAAGGCTAGAATGGTAGTAGATTATAGGCATTTAGACCAAGTCACAATTTTTTATAGATATTACCTACCCTACAAGGAAGAATTATTTCAGAAGATTGTTGGATATAAACATTTTAGCAAATTTGACTACAAATCAGGGTTCTGGCATATAATGCTAAAAGAAAAAAATAAACCCTTGACAGCCTTTAGTGCACCACGACGACAATATAAGTGGAATGTGATGCCATTCGGACTTAAGAATGCACCACAAATATTTCAACGAAGAATGGACCAGACCTTCAAAAATATAAAAGACTTCTGTATCATTCATGTAGATGATATATTAATCTTTTCTAAGACAGAAAAAGAACACCAAAAGTATTTGTATAAATTTGTAAATATTGCATATAACCACGGAATCATCCTTAGTAAAAAGAAAACATAAATAAATAAACTAAGGTTGAGTTTCTTGGAACAATAGCAAATGAAAGTGGAATTAAACTCCAGCCGCATATATGCTAAAAACTAGAAGCTTTCCTTGAAAAATTGGAAGACAAGCTTCAGGTCCAAAGGTTTCTTAGAGTCCTTAACTGTGGTTTTAGTTTGACTTAGTAACGTAAAAGATGAATATCAAGTGTTTGATTAATTCATCATATATTAGATGATAAAATATTTTACATAGAAATTTCTATTTCTTGAGTGAACAGTTTACAAGAGGGATCCCCTAAAGGTTTTACAAAGAGCGAGAGTTGGAACTTTGAGAGAGATTGGGAGGAAACTCAATTCAAAGACTAATGCCCCTTATGAAACCAGCACCTGCTATTTATAGATCATAACCTACGCCTTTTATATATGCTTTTCTAACCAAACTACTAATCACATGGTTCAACTAATTTGTTAAGTGGGAGCATGATTGAGATAGATGGCCGACAAAGCATCTTGAAAAGTAGTCACCTGATTCTATTCTTTATCAAAGAAAAGTAAAGATGATTCCTTTCTCTTTTCGTTGCTTATCTTTTCGTATAAGTGGCCAACATCTTCACATGAGTTAACATGGGTCTCTTCTAATCATGTTTTTCCTCCTTATCTATTGCATAGTGTTGGCAACGGATCAAAACCATAAGATGAACCATTCTGTATAGTTATTTGTCGGCTTCTTCTGGGGAGGGGACCTTGAAATTAGCGACATGGTCAGCTAATTTCTCAAACTTGTGTGGTTCTCCTTTTTGGTTAATTACTACCACACAGTTTTGGTCTTGAATATAAATCCCAAGATATAGTTGTGACATCCTCTTGAATTGTTGATAGATGACATATAATCCTTGACTTCATCGGTGGTGGGTGAATTCCAATCAGTCATTCTTCCAGTTTAGAATTTGAAACTTTTTTGGTGTCGAAACCTTGATCTCTAACTTTGATGTCTTCGCTTTTATTGCTTGGATAGAAATGATACTGTATACTCCAAACTTTTTTATTGGGATAGTATCTGGTGGTGCTTGCTAGAATTTAGCACAAAAGATTTTGTTCTTTTCATGATAAATCATGAATTTCTTTATTGCTCCTAGAATAATCAGAGGCAATAAGTTGAGAACGTTAATTGAATCCCGATCAATATATAATAGATCTAGGATCCCATAACTGAAAAACTTCTCTAAGAGTGTAGCTCCACAGTTTGGCAGAAGAGATACTCGTGGGTACTTTCCCTTCGTGCTAATGTAGAGATTCGAAATATCACCTGGGAAGGACATGTATAATACTTCTAGTATCTCCAGATAATCTTTCCAAAAGGAATTAGGGTTAAATGGTTCTACAAAAACTGTACCAAGCCTAGTGTACTTCAAGGAAACAGGAGGTAACTCTAGATGCATAAGAACTACAGCATTCAAGGTAGGAAATTATAGAGAAATATGGATACAAAACTGGATCAACCTATATTTGTTAAGAAACATAGGGATAGCCACTGATGAGATAGCTTCTCAGTTGAATGATTTAACCTTAATCATGCAAATTAAGGTCTTAGATGAAGACACTAAGAAAAACCTAACTACGATAGCAAACCGGTTAGGAGAACCTTATATAACTAGGATTAGACAGATCAACACAATCAATGACCTCACACAAGTTCAACATATCATAGCTAAAGAACTTTCTAGCAAAAGTTTATGCGAAAGAGTCAAACGCATAAAGAAAGGATAAAAGTTCTAGAGTCAAAGATAGAAGCAATTTTGCAGATGACTTTTAGGATTCACAACAAAAGTGTTGGACCTTAACTAGAGACATGTGAAGATGGTGTGAAAACCCATTAACCCAAAAAATAGTGGAACCACTAATGAAAGAATTTATGGTATGTACAAAGATTTAGATACCATAAACAAAAATATGGAACATGCAATGAATTTAATTCTTAATTCTGGCAGATATAAAAAAAGAGCTAGAATAGAAGTGCAAGAAGTTAGACCAAGAAAATCGTATAAGATGACAGGCATGTTAAAGTTTATACTGACACTACTCAGATAAGAGCATTTATTTTCAATGATTTACCTAAATCACCTTAGTATAAGAAATTAATTAGATGGCAAACTTATTTTGCTCATTTTGATTTTAAAATTTGTCCTATTAAAGGGATTAACAATTGTTTTGGAGACTTTTTGAACAGAGAATATGATCTAGCCATCCATGAAAATAGATGAAATTCAGATCCTTGACAGATTGGAATTAATGGCCCAGGCTCTTGAAAAATTAGTACAAGAGCAAGAGGAAGTTCAGTCTCAAATCAAAAAATTGACTAAGAATTCAGAAATGATTGGGAGAAATCTTCAACCTATTGTTACACAGTGTCATTATCTATTCATGGATTATGGTTTTATGATCCGGGAGGAAAGACAATCTAAATCCACGGAATGTAAAAGTATGGATGAAGACCCCTCGGTGGTGGGAAGTAATTCATACCCTTCTCAGACCAGGTGAAAAAATAAATTGCAAATTATAACAAGTCCATAATTCAGTCTATAACAAAAATACATTAATATAAGGTTTCATCTTTCTAAAATATTCACCTTCTATATATGGGACATTCACTCAAGTTCCCTGGGGCTTATAACAATTAGTAAAATTGTTTTACAATTTTCATCATCTATTTTCTTAGAAGATTTTAATTATGGGCAATTTAGTCCATTTAGTTACAACAATTCAACATCTTAACTCTCGACCTCTTTTGTCATTAAGTTTTTATTTAAAAAGCCTAACATGCATAAGATTTTTTTCTTACAAGGGTCGACAGATGGCACCTAAAAAAGAAAAAAGCCTATTTGCCACATTATGTGCCTGCCAAGCTTCAATGTTATAACATTGTAACAAAAAGAGAAGACTAATGGAATGACTTTTAGAGATCCAGCCAGGAGAAAGAAAAAGATAAATTAGCAAATAACCTTGTACAAGCAGGTTAAGACTCAAAAGCCCAACCATGATGACTGGCATTGATCATCGCCGTATTATCGCCCATCTGTCAATGTGTACCATAGCTTGCGCAGCATCATCTATCAAATTCCTTGCACAGTAAAATTTGTTTGAGGGAATTTAAACTAAACTTCTGCAAAATGCTTTTGCTAAGTTCTCTAACTAGTAACCATAATTTTAACTGTCACTGCAAATAATGTGAGTTTGATTACTTCCCTGGTTTTTCCCGGTTCTTTCGGACTAAACCATGCTTTACATGTTCCTCATATCTTCGAATTCAGATGTCAAAATATTACCTTTATCTAAATTGTCTACAGCTGCAAAGTAGTCAGACAGTGCATAGGTTTCAGCCTCTTAGACACTAAGCTAATGCTGAGCTGGAGCTTAAACACTTTGCTTGAACAACATAATGAAGTGAAAAAGACAATCATAGACTCTGCAACAACAATTGGAGTGAGTGTAACCAGAAGAGGTTTAAGGCCCCTCACCCTGCACAGAGGGGGGGGAGAAGGAAGAAAGAAAGAACTTGGTGTACTTCATAAATTGTCCCTTGATTCTTCTATTTTTTATGTGCTCCATTGACCACTCAAAACATTTTAAATTTCAGAAATATGGATAATTTCACCAGCAATAGTCTTTAATAGATGCCATTTCGATACTCATTCTTATATATATATATATAAATATATTGGCCTCCCAAAATCCTTATATCTGAATTTGTTCTTAACTGTAACTTCAGTAGAAATTCACAGTAACAATACTAAGAAGCCATGAATGTATAGAATCAATTCACGTAATTGAGACTTAGCTTGATGACCACTTTGGCTTACTTCAAAGAGCAGCTCACAATACCACTGTTCATTACCACTGAATCTGTAATAAAAAATATGCTAATGAAAAAAGCAATCTCTGCAATTATGGGTTTGCGAAAATTAGCAATGGAATCAATGTCAGTGAACAAGAATGTGGAAATGTCTTGCCCGGGGAGAGAGGCTTCTGCATAATTCTGTTAATGTAAAGTTTACACAAACCTCTGATAGCATCTTAATTGTTATTCTAGCAAACAGCACTTAATATAAATGTGCTCTGAGTGCCTACAATGTGCATACGTTAGTTCAGATGCTTTTAAAGTTGAATCAAGCTTAAAGAAGAAATATGAGAAAATTAGTACAACTCTCTTAGAAGCCACCCCACGCAACCCCCCCCCCCCACCCGCCGGGGGGGGGGGGGGGGAAAGCATAAAAAGAAAAAAGGAATAAAAGAAAGAATCAGAACCAATATCATAAACAAGAAAAAGGAAATGGAAGAAGTAATTATGCAACAGTTCAGCGGATGATATGTGTATGATTTTCCTTGATTTTTTTATTTTTATTTTTTAAGGTATATTGTTCCTTAATCAAAGTGGAAGATGAGAAGGCAATGGAGGAATCCTAGAGGCATACAAAGAAAAAAGAACAAGTGAATGAAGCAAAAGTTTGCTCCTGAAAATGCCAGAGAAGAGAAGCCACAACAAAACAATCTCACAGCGGAACGAAGAAAAGGCATACTTCCATCTTTAGAGCAACATTGATCTGAGATTCCACACGCAGATAAATATATACAGGATAAATAAAATTAGATGCATCTGAGTACATGAGACATGATCAGCCATCTGAAAAGCAGTGCAAGAAGAATGGAAGAGGAAGATATGGTTAATAGCCAAACTAAGGCGCAGACAAGTACCTCACGCAGCCAGAGAAGCAGATGTAGTATCTGTGGATGACATATCTATAGCATGTTCATAACCAACATAAATTAATGTATTGGAGCAAGTCCACAATGAAATTATTTTCCCTCGAAAAAGATCATTGAGGTCTCATGGTAAAACCTTCACTGCCATACATTTCCCCTCATTACCAGTAGTACTGCAGTCAAGTCAAAATCGATCATAAGAAACTCTCTCCCCAAGACGGTACAACCACATTCCTTGTCAGACAGACACAGGGCAAGAAGCAGAGCATCCACTCTTCCTCCGTATACATACAAACAACAAGAATTTGCCAACTGTACAAAAGATACGAAGCGGCTTATATTACTTTTTGGTTGACAAGGCCATGCCCAAAACCCACCTTTTAGTCCTAAAGTAAAGCAGTCCGATTGTAGAACCAATTGTGAGAGCGATCCCTCCATTCCAATTTCTTAAAGAAAAAAAAAAAGAAAATAAATCCAAAAATCGAAATCAGGGAAAACAAATAAAATTAGAAATTGGAGCATTATGCTCTGACTCACCCGATGCTTATCAATAATTGTTTTATTAATTTATTTGCTATGTATTATGAAAGATCGAGCAAGTGACCTCAACCTCCCTCACAAGTGACCTCACCCGCCCCCCCCCCCCCCAAAAAAAAAAGAAACAAAAGAAGAAAAGAACTCAAGGGAGAGATATCACCCAACCTATCTTCCTAGAACCATTGCAACAACTATCCTCCACCTGAAGTAAACAACAAATGAGAATATTAGACAGAATAAATTTAAGTAACAAATCGCCAAGAGTTCACGTAAGTGGCGCTGCTACCAGCATTGGCATCACATTCAGTCTCCTAAAGAACAATACTATAGGCTCAAAATCACTTTTCCTCTTAAACAAAGTTCTTACACAATACACAACCCAAATCCCCTTCGAAATAAGGTTACAACCTCAAAATCAACATTGAAATAAAGATAAACTCTTGTGTTGATATGCTCATCTACCATAATAGAGCTATCTAATGAAGCAAAGTCAAAGAGAGATGAGAAAAATAAAACTAAGAGACCTTCCTAGAGTAAAGCATTTTCACCATCATAGCAATTGAAAACTCTTAAACAAAGTAGATCCAGGATCCAACCACAGCCCACCCCAAAAAGAAAAAAGAAGACAATCATGAACACCCACTCACCAACACAAAGAAGATTAGTATGAGGGTAGTAGGTTACTACAATCTCATGACTACCATCCACCACTACGGCAACAATGAAGATAAAAGTATCAACTTGCATGAGAGCTCTAAAGGAGTAAAAACCGGGACTTAAGTCTCCATTATTAATAAAAATAAAAAACAAAGCAGAAAATCAGCAAACCCTGATCCATCTTCTCTATCCAGCACAACCCAATCAAGAATAATTCAATGAGGCATTTCCCCATATTTAGGAATTCTCCACTTTTATTCTCTTAATTAGTTCCATACTAAGGTTGAAACTTCTTTGAGTACCACTTTTGTTGCTTAATGTCTAAGAAGAATGAAGAAAATGATATTCAAGATTCATGGCAATTATAAGCTAGGACATTCTTGACGATGCATTGAGAAGTACAAATTTTGTGAGGAAATAAGGGCATTGTATTTGGATGGCATCCAATATCCCGTGTTCTCAATTCTTATAATTAGACAAAGGATTGCATCTAGAGGGCCCTCAGATGAGCCATTCCTTGAGTCATGGCTCTTATAAAATTTCATTGTTTGAAAAGCATGGAGGCATATATAACCATTTATAACTTCTTCTTGCATGTACATAAAAACATTCTTAATATTCTAATGCAGCAAAGGAACAAATTCGAACCCTTAGATGCATTCTTATTTGTTTCAAAGCAATGCTATGATTGAAAATAAATTTGGGGAATGTGAGACTATTTCAATTGGGTAAAGATAAGGAACTAAAAATTAACTGGGGTGAATGACTTCGTACTCCTTATCTCAATATTTGGGTTTCCATAAGCACACTATGTGATCACGCAGTTGACTTTGTGTGTATGTTCCTCTTGCAGAACCCAAAGCAAAATGTGATAGCAACATCGTGAAGAATTCACTCTTACCAAAATACATGGAACTCCTCTGTTCGCGGTATGATTACAGGGTTAAAAAACAATCCTATATCCAATACCCAGATGGTTAAAGAAAGAGTTGGTTAATTCACTACTTGTGGATATGAGGCTTTAATAGTTTTAAATACGGATTAAAGATCTTACAATTCATACAAACCCATAAGCATAGAACTAAGTTAAATATATATATATATATATATATATATATATATAAGAAATAAGATAAACAAAATTTAATGGGCAAGACATATCCAAGTATATAAAGCATCGTATTAAAACATAATTCAAATTTAAAACCAAAACGTTTGTGTGAGTTCATTTTAGAATCAGAAATGTTATCATCTTTTGTGTGAACACTTATTCCGATGTAGATCATGAATTGTGTCGCCAGTATTTTTTGATATATTTCTCAAATCTTGCGTATTTCTCATTGGACTCTTTGCAATCTTAGTTGCACTTCCATTTTTCATTTTTTTCCCATTCTCTTTTTATGCTTCTGTGTTGTTGTAAATGCCAAACTTGAGGATCAGATTCACAAACTTCTGCATTTCAGGTCGACGGGTCAAAGCTTAATATGTAAAGGATTGGCAGAACCCAGAAATAATGGAAGAATATTGGAATTCTTTTCGTGAATTAAAACATGTTTTTATAGGGATTGCAACTTAAGCCCTCTAAAGACCTTCAACAGATTTCTGACACCTCACTATATGTTCTTTCCCCCTACAACATATACCCATTTTTTTAACTTTTTGTTTTGACATTTCCTTGCTAGACTCAAACAAATGCCTAAGAGGATGGGAATTCTTTTAGCAAACGAAAACAAGAACCACTGTATTTGAGTAATTCCAATCCTTATGCTCCAATTAAATTAATGCTAACTGCTATTTTCGTCAATAAAACGACTTCTACTCTCTTTAGTTACTTAATGTGAAGCCTCGTCCAAAAGGTCTAACTAGGAAACTACAATTGAACTTGTTGCTGCTCTATAAATACCCAAGACCCTCTCTATGAATATCAGACATAGGAGAAGACAGATCCAAACGGGCAGTTTCTCAAACTTAATGATATATACACTTGCAAAGGCATCACAGCTTATAGAGTTAAACATTAAAAACACTTATTGTTAAAACAAATAATGGTTTGACTGTGACTAATGGTGACCATGATCTCCTTTCATCCCCTCTCCCCTTGGTACTTTCTCATAACCCTTCCTATGCACTAGGAGCAAAGAGAAATTACATGTAGATTGGCAGCCATTAGAGTTTCATAAACTGGCATACTTAAGACAAAAATGCACAAGCAAACAGAAGGAAATTATAACAAATTTTACATGATAGATCTGACCTGTTTCAGTTTCTGAATTATCCTTAACAAGTTACTCTAAAGATCAAATAGAAATTACCCTACTACTTTGGTAGAAAAGCATTCAAGTCTTAGACGCATGAGTTTTCCTATTCAACATGGATATAAGCAACCAAACATGTTAAGGTAGTAATGTAGATATATTTAATAGAGATGCCAAATGGAAATTAAAAAAAAAAAAAAAAAAAAAAAAAAATTACCTTAAATAAAAGAAATTAAGTTTTCATCTGTAAACTGAGGCCCCTTTGTAGTTCCACATATTATGATAATATTATGATAACAACTTCAATATTCATCACCATATATCTAGCCCATAGTACAACTTTGTGATATCTGAACAACCAAAAGATGTCAAACATGCTCAATAATCACCTAATTACTTGTTTTTATCATTTCCACGAGTGTAACACATACAAGAACCTTGCGCATGTCTTTCCATCTGATGAGCACATACATCTCTTGCTTTTGGGAAAGTCACCAAATCATCCACAAATTTGACAAATCAGATCAGAAGCTGATCAACAATTCACCGTTTCTGTAAACACATGTCTTTGACTCAGCTATTGTTTTTTCCATGAAATTCATGCTGGCTGAATGCTGATAGTGCAAGCTAAGAAAAAGAAAGTAAAAAACAAGGGTTTTGATCATCACAAGTGAGATTCAAACCACCCAAATATCTGATCTGTCTCTAAGCTAGTCATCTCATGTAATGCAAATGCAAGATTCATTTCCTCTTGAATGTGTCTTGCCAACTCAAACTTGTCTGGCAGTAGAGGCTTTATTTCCTTAAGAACTCCTTTCCATCGTGTTTGACGCCCATCTTTCTTCATATAACCCTTGCTGTCAATGAAACCCTTCTCCTTAAATAGTTCAAACAACTTAGAAGATATGATCTGATCAAGGCCTGGAATTCTATCAGACAAGAAGTACGGTGACAATGGGAACTCCATCGACTTAACCTCAGCCACATCAACGCCCTTTTTCCTCAAAAGGTCCATGTTTTCCTCTATCCTTTCCTTTGTTACACGATCCTTAGGCATATGCACAAACAAAACGGGTGGATAGCCATCTGCAACATCCATTTGATCATACAATCCTGAAGCAATCATCACTGTAATACCACTAAATCTCATATTGGTGGCAAGCGAAGACACAAAGTATCCTCCCGAGGAAGCACCTAGAGCAAAAAGAGGAAGCTTTTTGAGCTTTTTCTCCTTCACCCACCACTCAATAATCCCTTTAACAACCAATCTCTCTTCTCCAATGGTCCAACATCTCCCCATGCTCGAAATAGTAATAACAGCAAACTTACGTGAAAGAGCATGCAACGCAATCAGCCTTTCTTCAGGCAAGCCAACACAATTGGGGCAATTGGGAGACCTATCCCAAAAATGAACAGCTCTGCCACTGCACCCATGGGCCAGAAACAGAACTGCCTTTGGGGAATTGGGTATTTGCCAAATGACATCAGTTCCATTCTTGAACTCTAAAGTAGGGTTAAACTGTACTAATGATTGAAAGCTATCCCATCTTGTATTTGTAACATGAAATGAAGAAATGGGTGTTCTATGTTTGTTAAACAACAAAACTGCAAACACAAGTAACAGAGCAAGAGAGGCAATTACAAATGGCAGCCTCTGAATTAGGGCTACGTGCCTTTGTTGCGATAATTTGTTTCCACGCTTCAACATCACTGAAAGAAAACAGCAACGGGCAATCAAAACCCAAGCAGGAATTAACAATTTTTTTCAAATTGGGAAATCAGGCAAGTAGATTCAGGATCAGGACAATGATGCCGTGCGATGGGCTTTAACACTTACATGGAATGAACATGATGATCCCAACGGCTGCTGAGACTTCAGAGAGGCATATAAAATTTGGAGTGGCTCACGTTATTTCCATTCAGATGTACATCAGCGTGCATCATGTAGATCAAGGTGCGTGACCCGTCAGGTTATGCGTTTCCAGGGTTTTTGCTGCAACTTTGTGAATTGGCACGGCTTCCTGCACGAGGGAATATTCGTTGTGCGCTCTATGATTTATTTTCAAGTTTTGCCGATTAATAATAATAATAATAATAATAAATTTATTATTAGTATAGAGATTTGCTAATTTTTTTAGAGAAAAAAATAACATATTTAATTATATAGAGAGAAATTAAATTTAGCATTTTTAGAGAAAGGAAATTTAAAAAAAATAATACTACTAAAAGGATAATATTTAAAGTGATTAATTTTTTAGAAAGGGGAAAATAATAACCTTGCTTCTAGAGAGAGAGAGAAAAAAAAAAACTAAATTTGATTTTATTTATAGAGAAATCTTCAAATGAATATATTTTAGAGGGAGAAAATATAAATTGATATTTTGAAGAGAGAAAAATAATGTATTTAGTTTTATAAAGAGAGAAATTAAATTTAGGTTTTCAGAGTAAAGAAAAAAAATTAAAACTATCATGCTTAGAGAGAAAATTAAAAAATAATGTAACTCTCTAGACAGAAAAAATTAAGATGTTTGATTTTTGAGATAAAGAAATTATGATTTTTTTTTATTAGAGACAAAAATTTTGAAACCTATATGTTTTAAAAAAAAAATGTGAATTAACTTGATCTTTTAGTGAAATAGAAAACTAATGGTTTAGTTTAGAACGGAAAAATTGAGTCGGTTTTTTTACATGAAACCAATTTACTTGAAAAGATAAAATTTAAAATAATTTAAACTTTTTAGAAGGAAAAATTAATGTATTTAATTTTAAATAGGAAAAAGCTAAATTTAAATTTTTTAATGAGAAAATATGAATTAAATTAAATTTTTAGAGAAATGTATTTTGAGAAAATATTAACTTATTTAATGCGAGAAAATATAAGGGAAAAAATTAATGTATTTTGAGAGATGAAATGTAAGGTTAATTGATTGTTTTAGAGAAAAAATTAACTTATTTAGTTTTAGAGGGAGATAATTTTAATAAATTTCATTTTGAGAGAGAGAGAAAAACAATAATTAAATTATTCAGCGGTGAAGGTTATATTAGTGTTAACTTGCATTTGCAAAGCAAACGACGAAGAAAAATGCCATTACCCGTTCTACACCTTCTCCTTCTGTGCTTCTCCGGTTTAACCTTTTCTTCTCTAATTTTGTTACTCCTTACTAGATGCTACTTAGGAGAAAAATATATACATAGCAATTTGAATAAAAAGACACAAAAAGCTCAGTACCCAAAGCTCGAAAAAGATCAAAAGCCAAGTTCAGGCCTCAAATTTTTTATTTTTTTATCAAATTATTGGTATTTGAAATTATATTTCGATTACTCTGATACTTCTCATATATATATATATATATATATATATATATATATTAAGTTGTGAATCTAAAAATTGATTAAAACAAATTAGTATCTTATCTCACTAAAATAATTATTCATTGCTCAAGTTCAAACCTCTAGATGAACAAAAAGGCACAATGAAACCCTATGTGAAGGACCTCCGAGACAATTCGGTTGTCCTTGCAAAGACACCAACCCGAGGTTTACGAGAGAGCACTGGCAAACCATCACCACCGACAACGCCCAGGCAAGAGACAAGAGATGAGAATTTACATTCTTGGGGCCATGTAGCAGGCTTGCGGTTCAAGCCCCTCACCTGTGACCCAAAATCCTTGAGAATTTATTTTCAATTGGAATCTCTTGGCCCCCCAAACTTAATGAAAATCCTTTTCTTGCGTAAGTTATTTTAGCATCTTTCATTTAAACCCTTAACAATTTTCTGTGGCGCCCCAAAGATTGTATAACTGTATATTGGCCCCTTTTACTGTTGGCTTCTGACTGAATCGTCCTCAGCCTCGCTCGCAAGGGGATATTCTTTTACCCTGTTCCATTAGTCACTTTCTCTACAGAAGAAATGAAACTACCGGGAAATACTTTTTGATAGAGCTTTAAGAGTTCATAGAAATGAAACTAACGGAATATCATGCATTAGAGAAATGAAACCGTTAGAAAATATTATGTATTAAAATTAAATTAATTATTAAAAATATTATATATCAGAATAAATTAATAATCGATTTAATTTTGATATATGATATTTTAAAATAAAAATAATAAAAAGTGAACCATTTTAATTCCAACTTGGTGTGTGTGTATGTGTGTATTTTTTATATAATCAATTGGTATTTAAAATCATATTTTGACTAATTTAGTCTGAATATTATCATGTCCAATTTAGAAGGAACTCTCCCAATATAATCTTTTTAATTTCTGATTTTCGAATCCAAAATTTAATCAAAAAATTTAATATTTTTATCAACTAAATTGACTTTTTTTTAGCTCAACTTAGTATATATCGGCTCGTGAAGAAATATATCAAACTTTTAGATCTTTGAAAAGCTAGATCCATCTAATTTATGAGCCATGTGGTCCTTCCCACTCTAGAATATCCCACAAGTTAGCATTGTTAGAACATAATTTTCTTTTTGCCAGTGTAGGAGATGTGTTTCGACTACACAGATACCGATTTCTTTTGAATTGATCGATTGCTCAAGAGAACGATATGAAACCTACAAAAAACCATCGAAGAGTGCTCCAACGAGGAGACTCCGACGCTCAAGTCAGAAAGAGTAATTTTCAAATGCAATAAAATAGATTGAGAGCAAGAGAGAAAGAGAGTTGTCTCTTTGTGACTTGTGTGCCAAGTGCTAAATTCAAGAGTATGTACTTGGGTTTCGGTAATTCGAAAGTTTTTATGCATCGGTGCCGCAAGAGCCATGTGTATCTGGAATGTTACAACCCTAATTTTCTTATGAGAAAATCCAAAAATTTCGAAGTTCGGTAATCAAAATATTCAAGAGATTCATGATCTTTATCATTTAGGAAGTTTAATAATACAGAAAGATTTTTTCTCTTATCGATTAGATCACGAGGGTTTCCTTCTTTATCTAGGAGATATGTTTCATGTCGGAATAGAAAACAGAGATCGATGTGAGATTTATTTAAACATTACCTTTGGTCAATGTGGACAAAACGATTGGCTTCTTAAGGGACTATTGGTCATTGGTCGAAGAAAGGGGGAGCATCAGTTTGGGCCTACCGAACGCTTCTAAGGATCAATATACTCGCTTTCATCAGGGACTTGTTAAACGATCGTCTTATACTTATTCCTTTGGGGAGATAAATCCGTTGTTGTTGTGGGTTGTGGTATGGGTCTTTGGGCCCTCGGGTGTTGCGTCTATAATTCTTTAGGTCATGTCTCATAATTTGCTACTGACTCATGATGTCATTTTGCAAAAAATGCACCATGAGTGATGATTGTTCATGAAGATTTTGAAAGGCGCAAAAGCTTTTAATGTTATATGCGTTGCTCTGGATTGTACAAATCATCTTCAGTACATTTCATGAGGCGTTATATTAAAGCAAACTTCCCTTTTACCTCTTAACCATTTTGCCTTTTCAGGGTGTTAATGCATTCAATGCTTTGAATAATTAATTCTGGAGTAAATGTAAAGCGGGAAGTTGAAGAGATTTACGCTTGTCATTTATTGCACACGATTTTTATCAGACTGTTCCACCTACCCAATGATTCGTGAAGATCTTCTTCCCTCATTGCTATAAATAGAGATTGCGGGACTCTGTATTATCTCAGGAGAAACTTATGTACTCCTTTTGTTCATGAGTTTTCTTCTTCTTGGAGTTTAGCTTTCTTTGAGAGATCTTTTGATGGAGTGCTTTAGTTTGCAAAGCTCGATAGTATAGAATGCCTATGCTGATGTGAGGTCTCGTCAAGGCTAGGACTGCTGACACGAGGTCTCATCATGTTGTTCGGTATTCAAATGTTGTGATGGAATCTGTCGAGGTTCCAGTTGAGGTTCTCAACTTCAGAGGGGAGTTTCAGATATGCTCCAGTTCTGAGTTGAGTTCGTCATTATGCTCATGCTCTTTCGAGTCGGACGACAAGAGGTAATGGTTGAGTGTAGGGAGTTGGAAATGGCAAAAAGTTTGAATCCTGATGTATCCTCACAATCTCTCCCTCACCATCCCTTCGCCCCCCCTTTTTCTACAGTCTTCTTGTCCAAGTTTGGTTGCATGTATGTTTTAAATTTTTTCCTTTTGTTTTCTATTTTTACTGTTTTTGTACTCTCCAGCACTACCGATTGATAGTGGCATTATAGCCTCTTTGTCCCATAACAATACTATAAATTTTTATGTATCTCTTTTGATATAATCGGTCTGACTCAGGGACTTGTAAAGTGTATTCATCCATGTAATTCGATGTGTATTCATTATATAGAAATAAAAGAGAAAATTTTATTCCACTTACTTGTTGACTTCTGTCTTTGGTTAGATTTCTTCTGATAATGTTTGTATGTTCAGCTAAGTAGCGTTTCTGTCAATGTGTCCGCGTGATAGACCCACATACGCGAATGACTTAAAATATGGTATTTACACTTACTCGATTGATAAGATAGAGTGTACCTAATTTATCCCATGAGGACGACACAAGCTCAGTCGAGTAGATAGATACCAACGATAAGACAAGGAGACATGCGCCTTCTTGGTAAGATAGATCGGAATGGTAAATCTACCTGTTCGGGAAGTTAGATCCCAATGGCCAGTCTGGGCGATATAGATCCATTTGGGAAAATAGATCCCAATAATCTATTTGGATGATATAGGCTTATTCGGTGAGTTAGATCCCAACAATCGATCTGGGCGATATAGACCTGTTCGGAGAATTAAATCCTAATAGTCAGTCTAGGTGACATAGACCTATTTGGGGAGTTAGATTCTAACAATCAGCTGGGGCGACATATGCTCGTTTGGTGAGTTAGATTCCAACAATTGGTCTGGGCGACCTAACCCATTCGGGGAGATGATCCCAACAATCGGTTTAGACGACATAGGCCTATTCGGGGAGTTAGATCCCAACAATCGGTCTAAACAATATAGGCCTATTCAGGAAGTTAGATCCCTTATTACTAACATGACACATTCGATAGGAAACAACCGATAGGAAAAAGCTAGTTGAAAATAGTCCATAAGACAATCAGAAAGAAAAAGGCATGAGAACCATACTTGATGGGAAGCTCTTCTGGTCATGGTAGACGATGTGACTCACTGATAGTAAATGTGTAAGTTTTCTGAGTTTCAAGTTCTAAGCACAACTGATCCATCCAAGTTGTTAAGATGATAAGTTCTTGGGCGAACTATGAAACGTATCTGATAGGGGCATTTGCCAATTGAGAGCGAATTTTCCCCTGGGTTGGGATTGATCAGTGGCCTCTACTTTCTTTAGGACCAATTCACCAGGTTTGAAGTTTAGTTCCTAGCTCGTCGGTTGTAATACTGAATGATCTATTATTGATATGCGGCCACACGAGCAGATGCGGCCATATGCAAGGTAAGTTCGTTTCGTGTTGTGTTGTTTTCAGCTACTCGAAGCAAATGAATTCCTATTTTTACCAATATGATGGCTTCGCTTCCGTATGCCAAGCTGAATGGCGTTTCACTAGTTGCCCTTCGGGGCGTGGTACGATATAACAAAATGATACTATAAAGCCCCTTTACCCATTGTCCCTTGGCTTTGTCAAACATCATCTTTAGTCCTTGTAGGATTGTTCTATTAGTTATCTCGGTGAGCCCATTGGTTTGTGAATGAGCAACCGACGAGAATCGATAGTGAATCTCTAGTTTGTTACAGAACTCTAAGAAACTAGCATTGTCGAACTATTTCCCATTGTTTGTGATGAGGACGTCGGGTATACTAAATCTGGTAATAATGTGAGTCTACACGAACAATTAGGCTTTGACTATTGTTATCTAGTCTAGAGGTTCAACCTTCACCCACTTGATGAAGTAGTCAATGGCTACTATAAAGAACTTTTGCTATCCGATGGCTGGTGGGGATGGTCTGAGGATATCCATTCTCCATTATGTGAATGGCTAGGGACTTGCTATAGGACTGAGTTCGTTTGAAGGCAGTCGTGGAACCGAAGAAAAATGTTGGCATTTGTCATATCTCTTAATATAATTGTCAGAGTTAGTCTTCATGGTCAGCCAATAGTATCCTTGGCGTAGTGTTTGTGAACTAAATTTCAAGCCTCCAAATGACTGTTGCATATCCCTTTATGGATTTATTAGAGGACATAGTCTCCTTTTTCTGGGGTTAGGCACTTCAAGTATGGATAAGTGAAAGATTTCCGATATAGGTTCCCATTGATGATTGCATAGTGAGCTACCTTTTGTTTTAGTTTGGCTGTCTCTAATGGTGAATCTGGTATTCAATCTTGTTTTAGATACATTTCTATGAGATCTTTCCAACTGGGAGACTGGTCTGCTGTAAGGACTTTATCGGGTTCGTCAATGCTAGGGTGTGGTAAACTCTCAATGTAGATCATTCAACTAGAGGAGACTGAATCCGAGTTGGCCAGCTTAGAAAATGTGTCGGCCTATGCATTTTTCGAATGAGAGATCTGTTGGATGTCAACTTTATCTAGTTTACTTATCGCCTCGCATAGCTTGCTCAAATATTTGGCCATAACTGGGTCTTTGGTCTCATAGACCCATTCGATTTGTTTGACAACCAATTGACTGTTGGTAAACAGTCGAATGCTTCGGGATCCCATGTTTACTGTAATTCGGTGTCCTATCAATAAGGTTTCGTACTCCGTTTGATTATTGGAAGCCCTGAAATCAAAACGATGGCATACTCTACTTTGAAATTATCAAGGCCCATCAATATGAGCCCAACACCACTTCCTGAAAATTTTGAGGATCCGTCAATGTGTATTGTCTAGTCAAGTAGTGACCAATTATCAGAACCGGAAGGTTGCACTCAAGAATGAAATCGGCCAAGGCTTGGCCTTTAATCGTGGGTCTTGGCTGATACTAGATGTCGAATTCATCTAACTCTACACTTCACTTGATAAGGCGGCTAGAAGTGTCTCTTTTTCGAAGAATCTACTTCAATGGTTGGCTAGTGAGTACCACAATGGTATGAGCCTGAAAGTATGACCAAAGGCGCTGACCGAGATGACTAGGGCATATGCTATCTTCTCAATCGGTCGATAGTTAACCTCAGATTTTTTGATTATCTAGCTGATGTAATAGATTGATTTCTGTACGATTGAGTCTTATCTCATAAGGACAAAGTAAAGTGCCCAGTTAGAAATAAAAAGATATAAGTATAGCTTTTCACCAAGAATCGGACGAGAGAGTACTAAAGGGGTCATAAGGTATTCCTCGAGTCGCTCAAAGGCCGCTTGGCATTCAGGCATCCATGCGAACCTCAAAGATCTTTTCAGGGCATCAAAGATGGGTTTGTACTTCTCCCAAACTTTCGACATGAATCGGCTTATGGCTGATATTCTGCCAGTGAGGCACTGCAACTCCTTCAATGTTTAGGTTGGCAACATATCTAGTATGACTTGTATCTTTTCGGGGTTTGTCTCGATTCCCTTATTGGTGATCATGAAACCCAAAAATTTGTCAGATGTGATTCTAAAGGTGTACTTGGTGGGGTTTAGTTGGATATTGTAATGTTCCAGTATCTAAAAGGTTTTTCAAGATCGGCAACATGAGTTCCCATATCAATACTTTTAACGAGATGTCATCAATGTATGCCTCCACGTTTCTACCGGTTTGTGGCCTGAAGAGTTGTCTACCAATTTATCGATATTGGAGAGTGGATAGCTATCCTTTAAGCATGTCTTATTAAGATCAGTGAAGTCCATACACATTCTCCATTTACCATTGGTCTTCTTTACTAAGACCACGTTAGCTAGCCATTCTGGCTACTTGGCTTCACGGATGAATCCGATGGTTAGGAGTTTTTGGACCTCTTCTTGGATAACACATTGGTGTTGGAGAGTAAACACTCTCTCCTTCTGCTTGACTAGCTTATAATCTGTATTGACGGTTAGCTTATAGATTATGACTAAAGGGTGAATACCTGGTATGTCCTCATGGGACCAAACAAAAACTTTTGAATGCCGTTATAGGCAACTAATGATTGCTTCTCACAGGGACGTCGACAAACCGATTCCGATTCAAATAGTGCAGCTAGGTTCATCAGTGATAGGGATCTCGATCACTTCTTCCATAGGCTCAGGTTTGGTCATTGGTTCGACATCGCCTTTGAGTTCTAGAGTGTTGATCTAAAAGTTCTCTTATCCACCTTCAACCTTAAAGAGGGCATAAAGGTTAGGGTCACTACGAATAATAGCGATTCTTTCTGGTATTCTAAACTTTATCTTCATATGTCTCGTATTGGACAATGCCTCCAGTATATCTAGACTTAGGGGACCAAGGATGACATTATATGACGAAAATAGTTTCACCACATGAAAGATGATTTTAGCGATTGCATGGTTGAGAAGAGTTCCCAGATTTATGGTGAGTGGGATAATTCCCTCTAGATAAATGCACTCATCAGAAAGTCCCTTTTAGGGACCTGGTAGGAGGCAGAAAGTGGGACGAGTTGAAATCCATTCGCTGGAAAACGTCCCAAGTGAGGAGGTCACAGTCTATCCCCTAATCAGCGAAGATTTTCTTGACAATATAAGATGTCATTTTGATGGTGATGACCAATGGATCATTACGATTGAGATTGACTCCAATCAGATCGTCATCGTCAAAGCCAATAACTAGCCTTCTTCTTTTGATTGTTATCATGTTCTGAACAATGACAAGAGACAAATGATACATTTTGTCTAGGGAATCAGTCTGTTTCCCACAGATGATGCCAATCTGTTAGAGGTGGGTTTCACCTGCATAGATACCGGTTTCTTTTGACTTAATCAGTTGCTTAAGGAAATGATGTGAAACTTGCAAAAGAAAATTAGAGGTTGCTCCGGCGTGAAAGATTTCAATACTAAAGTCAGAAGAGCAATTTTTAAATGGAATGAAACAAACTGAGAGCAAGAAAGAAAGAGAGTTGGTCTCTCTATAACTTGTGTGCCAAGTATTAAGTTCAAGATAGCGTACCTAGACTTCAGCGATGGGAAAACTTTTATGCATGGATGCTGCAAGAGTCATGTGTACCTAGAGCGTTACAACCCTAGTTTTCTTACAAGGAGATCCGAAGATTTCAGAGTTCGGTAGTTAAAATATTCCGGTGATTCGTGATCTTTATTGTTTAAGATGTTTAGTGATATAGGAAGATTTTTTCTCTTATCGATTGGATCCTGAGAGTTCTCTTCTTTATCTAGGAGATACTTTTCGTGTCGGAGTGGGAAATAGAGATCAATATGAGATCTAGTTAAACATTACCTTTGGTCAGTGGACGAAATGATTGATTTTTTAAGGGGTTGTTGGTCATCAATCGAAGAAAGGGGCAGCATTAGCTCGGGTTACCGAACACTTCTAAGGATCGATATACTCGTTTTCATCGGGAACTTGTTAAACGATCGTCTTATGCTTATTCCTTCAGGGAGATAAATCATTTGTTGTCGTGGGTTGTGGTACGGGTCTCGGGCCCTTGGGCGTTGCGTTTATAGTCCCTTGAGTCATGTCCCATCAACCAGTTTCACCTTCTTTTATTATTTTCTACGTAATTTTGTTTGTCAAAATATCACTGAAATAGAAAGAACTCTAAATTTCTTTTCACATAAAGGGAACAAACTAATGAAATTTTAATTATAGCATATAACATTTTCCCGGCAAAATAAATATCAAGTAAATTGCAAGTTAAACATTTTATAATAAATGAAAATTTATATCAGGTGAATCTCCTTTGAAAGCAGCTAATTGCCTAATTTTATCCTTTACTCCAAAAAAAAAAAAAAAGATGTAATAGATTAAAAGAGATGTAGGCGGGTTTCCAGTTTCGGGGCTTTTTTTTTGACATTTTGTGCGTCATTCTCTTTTATCTTGCGTCGATGGAACAAAATTGAAGCTTGTTTGAGACACTGACTACAAATTATCACCATCTTATACTTTAATTTCCAAAGAGGTTTGTCATTAAGAGAAAATTTCAATCCTTCTTTTAAGTTAGCCGAAAAGATAGAAAAATTTATCTTGACATAGTTGGTTCTGTAATCAAATATTTGTACGTTTTAAGCAAAATTTATCTTGGTATAGTTGGTTCTCTCTACCTTGTGTGTGATAAAAATATATATCGTGAGAGTTTTACTTTTTAAGAATTCAATCTGATTTTAATCAGATTTAATCGGATTCAAAATAGATATTGGTGATTTATTAAAAAATAGAAAATTTATATTTGCTCCAAGAAAACCGACTTGGATTTTAAAATTACTAAATCTCAAAACACATGATGTTGGGATGCTCTTTGAATATGATTCATAAAACGACTTTTGGGCCTATTATTTAAAGAGACTTTTTTTTGCATAAAAGTTAGTCATAATATTTTCGAAGACATAATGGGGATTTTACATGTATATTGAATCAATTTCGCATGATTTTTGATAATCAAAAGTTTATGGTAAAGATCAGAGAATCTTATTATAGAAAATTAGCCATTTAACTAATGGTGGTTGTTAAAAGGAAAAGGAAAACAATGTAATAGTATGCAAAAGGGAAAGAAAATCGTCATTTAAAGAATAAAACAATTAATTCCTCGGCTATTTTTTTATTTGACCATCTGTATTTGGAAACTCGATTAATACGGTTCAAGTAATTGTGGGAATCAATTAAGAGGTTAGCAGCAATTAATTCCATAGTCCGAGTACAAAAAATATTTAGTCATGGGTAAAGAAAATCGCAATAAATAGTTCTCATTCAAGATATGACCCGATGAAAGATCTGTACCCAATCTTCCTACTTATTATGGAAAACTATAAAAGTCTATCAAAAGTGATTTGCCAAATTTCCATCAGCATGTCCCTCTTTAATAGAGAATTGTTGTTTAAGGTGAAGGGAATGTCACGTGAAACAGTCTAGAGAGCTCAAGTGTTTCTTAATTTTGCCCCCACTGGATAGATTACACCAACAGTAGTGCAATGCTAATGGTGAAGAAAGGGTTGGATATTCGACATTAAAAAACAGTTTGTACAGTAGAATTTAGATAAAAATTTTATTGTTCAAACCCGATAATCATATATTCAAATTTCAGTATAATTAAAAAAAAAAAAAAAAGTTTGTACAGTAGAATGAAAAGGACGAGGCAGCAGAATTTGGATAAAAATGACAGCACTAAACATAGGCCCATTTCATTTGCTTCTAATCATTATTTGATTGTGTTGGAAACTAGTCCCTACACAACCAACCATGGGCACTAAGGTAACACCCACAACTTATTGGTTCTCATTTATGATCCTTTGACAAATTAGCGCCCCTTCACAGAGAGAGAGAGAGTCCCCCTCCCCCCGGGGGTGGGGGGGGATGTCCATCCAACACCTCTAAATTGGGAATAGTTGTTTAATAATGGGCCAACTTTGCATGCTACTTTGCCAGTGCTATGATGGCGCACAAAAAATGTTGTGGTGGCTCTATGTTCTTGCTGTGGATAAAAGCAAACATGCATATGGACGATATTTCATACGCCGTCCCTCAATTGCTTTTCATCTAAAGACCAGACCATGTGAAGCACACACATGAAGGTGCCCCAAAAATATTCACCACTGAGATTACGTGTAGTCGACAGTTAATTGAATGATAATGTCACAATCTGTTGCTTTTTGAAAATAACAGCTAGGAAGTTGTAAGCTGTTAGTTGATCAACCAATGAATTAATTAAAATTGGTTAGGGGAGTTAGGTCAGTTAGGAGGGTCAAGAGGAATGTATAAAAAGGATATAACATCAAGAATGAAGTATAGCTAAAAGTTTTTGAGTCTCCTATCTCTCACTACACTGTGTCTCCCTCTCTCTCTCTCTCTCTCTCTCTAAACCCCACTCTCTCTCTCTATTCCTTCCTCCCTTAATTCTCTTTCCTTTCTCTCCCTCTACTTCCCTTCTCTCTTCCTAGATCATCTCTCGTGCTTTTTCTTCACTTCCACTTTGAAAATCCAGCCCGTGTCCCAGCTATATTCATACTCCGTTTTCGCTTTTACGTGCTCTATTTCCTGCTCTCAAGAAGAAATCAGCCACCTCTGTTTCAATTGTCTAATTTGAGGATTGAGTTGTGACAAATTGGTATGGATCCTTGATTCTTAAAAGAATTCAATGGCAACTGAAGGCAACTGAAAATAGATGGAAACTCCCTATTAATCAAGAAAGATCTAGATCCTCATGGGATAGGTCATAACCTACCCAAGATTGAACTACCCTTATTCACTGGGGAGAATCCCCGAGTATAGTTAAGAAAATATCAAAATTTCTTTATTGTGTATCAAATACTGAGCCATCAGTGGGTAAACACGTTGGAAATCTACTTAGAAGATAAGGCTGAAAGCTAGTTCCAAGGTTTGAAATCGATAAAAGACATGAGTTGGGAGGAGTTATCAAGGGTGCTGTGTCAAAGATTCGAAATCGAAGGACTACAAGATGAAATAAAAGAATTCAACAAATTACAATAGAATGGTTCTCTAGCTGAATACCAAGTGAGATTTGAAGAACTCTAGTCAATAATACTTCACAAGACTCAAAGACTTACCAAATCCTATTTTATTTCTAGTTTCATCAGTGGAGTTAGAGAAGAAATTAAACCTATGTTAGAAATGATGAAGCCAACCACACTCTTTCAGGCCTTTGAAATTGTAGCACTGCATGAACACTCTTTTGAATTAGCAAGTAAAGGAAGGGTTAGCATCAACAAGTATTAAAATCTTGGGTAGAATTAGATTGCCTTAGAGTTTAGTTTCCATCCTTGAGAATAATGATGTCTTCAAAGGAGGAAAATGTTATCACAACCTGTTGCTTTTTGAAAGTAATCGCCAGTATAAGAAGTTGTAAGCTGTTAGTTGATCAACCAATCAATTAACTAAAATTGGTCAGGAGAGTTAGATCAATTGGAAGGGTCAAGAGGAATGTATAAAAAGTGTGCAACATCAAGAATGAAGCATGGCTAAAAGTTGTTGTTTCTCCTATCTCTCACTACTCTGTTGTCTCCCTCTATCTCTCTCTCTAAACCCCACTCTCTCTACTTCTTCCTCCCTTAATTCTCTTTTCTTTCTCTCCCTCTACTTCCCTTCTCTTTTCGTGGATCATCTTGCGTGATTTTTCTTCCTTCCACTGTGAAAATCCAGCTCGTGGCCCTAGCCATATTCATACTCTGTTTTTGCTTTTACATGCTCCGTTTCTTGCTCCCAACACTATAAGAAAAATGGGTATCAGCGGCGGAAATATCCATCGTTAATACTCAAATTTCCGTCGCTAAAAGTATTAACGACTGAAAATTGGCCATGGAATTTTTCGCCGCTGAAAGTTACCTCACTAATTTAGCGTCGAAAATTTTCCGTCGCTAAAAAATCCATCGTTAATAATCCGAATAATCCGTCCGATAACTTTTATTTTTTTAATTATTCCTAAATTATTAGCGACGGAAATAATAATACGTTGCTAATTTAATTTAATTTTATATTTTTTTTAATTATTCCTAAATTACCGACGGAATATTTTTGTCACTGAAACTGAGATGAAATTGAGAAATTACCGACGGAAATATTCCGTCGCTGAACTGAGAACTGAACAAGAACAAGATTCGTGCCCGAGAGACCAACTCGGCTGCCCGACCCGACCAGCCACCCACACAAGCACCTGTCCTAGGCCAGCCCGCCACTGTACTGAGCCTGACCTGCCCGCCGCCTGCCTTTTATTTGTTGTAAAAATGCTCACACCCAGATTTGAACCTAGATGTGAGAGACGGAAATAATAATACGTTGCTAATTTAATTTAATTTTTTATTTTTTTAATTATTCCTAAATTACCGACGGAATATTTTCGTCGCTGAAACTGAGATAAAACTGAGAAATTACCGACGAAAATATTCCGTAGCTAAAATGAGAGCTAAACAAAAGCAAGATTCAGGCCCGAGAGACCAACTCGGCTACCTGACCCGACCTGCCTCCCACACAAGCACCTGTCCTGGGCCTGGCCTGCCCTCCCACCGTACCGGGTATGACCCGCCCGCCGCCTGCCTTTTATTTGTTGTAAAAATGCTTACATACAGATTCGATCCTTAGTGTGAGAGTGGGTGCGAGAGAATCTTAACCACCAAACCACCGTTACCTTTCTGTTATTAATTTATTTTTTTTTTCTATTTTTATACTTTATTTCTAACTCTCAATATTAATAATACAATACTCTAATTTTAAAAAAATATAAAATTTTATTTAATAAAAACATTAAATTATATTTAAAAAATATAAAATTATATTTAATAAAAATACAAAATTATATTTAATAAAAAAATTATATTTAATAAAAATACAAAATTATATTTAATCAAAAAATTATATTTAATAAAACACAAAATAATATTTAATAAAAAAACAAAATTATATTTAAAAAAAAACAAAAAAAATTATATTTAATAAAAATACAAAATTATATTTAATAAAAACATAAAATTATATTTAATAAAACAAATTATATTTAATAAAAAAAAATAAATATATATTAAATAAAAATACAAATTATATTTAATAAAAAAATTATATTTAATAAAAATATAAAATTATATTTAATAAAAACGTAAAATTATATTTAATCGAACCGCCCTCCTATTTCTATTTTTTTTTATTTTGTATTTTTATTTTTTTATTTTTTTTATTTTTTTATTATTTTTTATTTTTTTATGATAATTGTATGTTTAGTTTAGGGTAATTAATAATAATATAATGATAGTGATAAAAACATAAAAAATACAAAAATAAAAAAATAAAAGAATACAAAATACAAAATACAAAATAATTAAGCAAAAAAAATAAAAAAGGGCGGTTCCACCGCCTACATGCGCGGTGGAACCGCCTTTATGTTTTTTTTTTTTTTGCATTTTTTGTGTTTTTATTTTTTTTAATTATTTTAAACTAATAAAAAAAGGGATAAAAGAATAAAAATGATAAAGAATAAAAAATAAATAAAATACAATAAAATGAATAAAAAACAAAAAAAAAAATAAAATAAAATAAAAAAATTCAAAAATAGGACGGCGGTGGAACCGCCCTCTATGCTTTTTTTTTAATTATTTTAAACTAATAAAAAATGGGTTGAAAGAATAAAAATGATAAAAGAATAAAAAATAATTAAAATACAATAAAATGAATAAAAAATAAAATTAAAAAAAATAAAAAAATTCGAAAATAGGAGGGCGGTGGAACCGCCCTCCATGCTTATTTTTTTTGTTCCTTTTTTTAGTTTTTAATTATTTTAAACTAATAAATAAAGGGTTAAAATAATAAAAATGATAAAAGAATAAAAATAAATAAAATACAATAAAATGAATAAAAAACAAAATAAAAAAAGAAAATAAAAAAATTCAAAAATAGGAGGGCGGTAGAACCGCCCTCCATGCTTTTTTTAATTATTTTAAACAAATAAAGAAAAGGGTTAAAAGAATAAAAATGATAAAAGAATAAAAAATACAATAAAATACAATAAAATTAATAAAAAACAAAATAAAAAAAAAAGTAAAAGAAGAAAATAAAAAAAAAATTCAAAGATATGAGGGCGGTGGAACCACCCTCCATGCTTTTTTTTGTTTTTTTTTATTTTTTAATTATTTTAAACTAATAAAAAAATGTTAAAAGAATAAAAATGATAGAAGAATAAAAAATAAATAAAATACAATAAAATGAATAAAAAAAATCAAAAAAATCAAAAATAGGAGGGCGGTGGAACCGCCCTCTATCTTTATTCTTCTTTTTTTTTTCTTTTTGTTTTTTGTTTCTTTTGTATTTTTAATTATTTTGTGTTTTTATTATTTTGTTATTTTATTATTTTTTATTTTATTTTTTTTATGTTTTTATTACTACCATTAATTACCCTAGACTCATAATTTATACTTTTTAGTTATCATTTTTATTTACCCTAATGTATAATAGCAATTTTTTTTCATGCAACAAAAGAGAAATGAAAAAAAAAATAGAAAATAACAGCCCAATGAGGGAGTAGCGACGGAATTACCGACGAAAATATTTCCGTCGCTAAAATTAGCGACGGATGTTTTTCCGACGGATTTTTCTATCACTAATTTCGTCGCTAATTTATCCGTCGCTAATTTAACATAATTCTTTCGTTAATTAGCGACGGATAATAATCCATCACTAATTTTGATCGCTGAAATTGAGTTTTTTTCTTGCGAGAAGAAATAAGCTTTGCTTGTTTCAATTCACTAATTTGAAGATTGGGTTGTGACAGATAATAACTAAAGTAATATAAGCTTTCGCTTGGGCGATTTTATGCCCACTGGTGCGGAGTCCAGCACCCACGCCCATGGTGGGCCTTGGGCCAAAAATGAGCCCCTGGCCTGGGATGGATTTTTGGGGCGGAAGGGCGGGGGGAGGCAATGTAGCGGAGATTTAGAATGTCCAAAAATTTTCAAACTCTTTTTTGTATTTTTTTGGGGTAAATTTCATATTTCTATCTTTAAAATTGATAAAAGTATAAAATAATTCGAATATAAAAAAAATAAATGAACTTGATTGTGATACCATATTAGAGATAAAAAGTAGTATAATAATATAAAACCTTAATACTCCATTGTCTCAATGAGTTATTATAATAAGTTAGATTTATATAAAAACTTATTATCATAATTATAAAAATAGACAAATAAAAATAAAGAAAATCAAATATGTATCAAAATTAAATCATTAATTGATTTAATTTTAATATATAATATATTTTTTAATATCTTCTCAAATTTAATATAGTATAATGAAAACTATTTGAATTTAAAAGAATCTAGATAAAGGATCTAAAATTCTAGGGGCGGTATGGACTCCGGCTCTAATTGCCTTTAGTTTTGGATCTGGCTCTAACTCCAAGCTCTGCCTCCTAACTCCGGGCTCAAGCGGGCTTAGGATCTGGCTTTTGGCTCAGGCTCTTGGCTCTTGGTTCTTAGCTCTTGGCTCTAACTCTTGTATTAGCTTTAGCTTTTGCTGATTTGATTCCAGCACTAATTTTGACTATGCATGCGAGTGTTAGTGGCGGAGCCGCGTATTGTCTTTGGGAGGCCATGGCCCTCCAAGACTTTTAAAGATTTTAAGCAAAAAATTTTAATATTTAGGCTTTCTCATCCCCCAAATAAAAAAAAAAAAGGTTGTTATCTCTCCAAATGTTTAAAACAATAAAAATTTTGTACTTCAAAATTTTAAAATAATATTATATTTGATATTTGAATTTACTCCCTCAAAAATTTGGACTTTTCATACTAACTTCACCAAGATTGACTTTGTAGATCTAACCCTATTTGAAGAGGATGAATTGGACACTATTGGAGACCGCTAGGTGCATGTTCTTAAAATATGGGGATGAAGGAGTTTGGAGCAAAGGCTATCTCTACCACGTGCTTTCTTATCAACTGCTCATCGACATCGACAATCGATTCAAGACTGTCGAGGAGGTATAATCCATGGATTGCTCAAATTTGAATATGATTTGTTGCTCCACATTTTCATTTTGATGATGGAAAGTTAACCCAAGGGCTAGTGGCCATGCTTCCATAGGGGTATTTGCTTACTCAGACCCTGGCTAAAACTGTTAGAAAATAGGCACGGATCCACCCATGAGATTAAACCCGACCTAAACTCCTTTTTAAACATTTGAATTTGAAAAGAGGATAGGATATTGGGAGGGAGTGGTTTTGGGAAACCACCCCTCAAATCCCCCTCTTTCTAACTCTCTCCAAAAGATCAATTTCCCATGTTTTTTAAAACACACGTGAATGAGGGAAGAAAAATGGGATGAAACCATTTTTGTATTTGAAAGAAAGTATAAAGAGAGGGCTTGAAGTTTGGTGATCATTTTCTCCACCAAGGCATTTGAATTGTGATTAAAAAAAAAAAAGGTAATCCGATTTTATAATATTTTCTTGACCTAGAATACCCAATTGCCAAAAGTGTTAAGTGATTCTAACTCGTATTAAAGATCCTGAAATTTTCACATGTGAAATATGTTTGTTAGTATGTTTAACCTTTATTGGTACCAGAGCATGTTTGACTTGTTTCATACCTCTTTTGGGTATTAAAAATAAAAAATGTTATGAAAATGTCTATGGTTTGTTAATGGCGTCTTGCAATAGACTTGACGGAATGCTCTCAATTTTACACAGTAATATAAATATTCCATGAGAATCAAATATACAAAATTTGGCATGCATCTGTATAGTATATTATGAGAAATTTCAAACCATAGACGAAAATTAATGTATTTGTTTCTTTTAGAATACTGTGTTCTGTGAATTAAAATTTATATGGTTAAAATTATCTCAAAAAAATGAATGTAAAAATGATTAAGAATTAAGAGAGATAAGGCTAATTGCAATTAGAGTCAAATTGTTGAAATTCCATACCATTAGGAAGATGATGAACAGTTAAAAAGGCCATTCCGACTCTCGACAACCCACACATGTGGCCCAATCCCTAGACTTGGTATGTCCGATTTGAAAAGTGAGACTACCATTGAACTCAAAGATACAAAAAATGGAGAATAGCCAAAATCCGATGAGCGTGTGCCGTCAAGAAGGCAGGCCGTGGCACTTAGTGCCGACGTTGGCATGTGAGGAAGTGATTTTATTCTTTTTATTTTGGCACAACCACCCATGGAGATGTGTGGAGGCATGTGCAAGGTGCGTCTTGGTCGAAATTTTTATAGGAATAATTCTCATATATCTCCGGATTTTTCTATAATTTATAATTTTTTTCGAAGTCGAAAAGTAACTTTTATTGATTTTTAAACTTAGAAATTATTTAAAATTGCAAAAAAAATTATTTTAAGTACCGAAAAAATTCTGAAAAATTTTGTATGTGTTGAAAAAATTATTTCCTTAATTTTGTCTACCCAGTGAAGATTTGTTTTTCCACCCATCATTTGTTTGAATTTTTGCTTATTTATTTATGTTCGAAAATTAGTTTTTCTAACATGTAATTGTTTTAGACTTGAGCAAATACCTTTAAAATAAATGCTTTGAGACTTATTATAATGTAATGGTTGGCTGTCTGCTACAGTCAGACTTAATATTGTTCCCATTTTTTAGGAAAATGGTGATAATTAGACACATTCTTGGAACTTTTCCAAGCCTTTGGGGGAGAGCTAGAGATTTGAGAAATTCAGAACGTTTGATAAAGTTAGACCAAATGTTGACTTACAAAATAGACTCATCTCATACTTTGTTAGATCGTTTGGAGATCATGGAAGAGAAACGCTTGGAACTTATTCAACTAGGCCATACATTTTGCGGGGATGACGTGTACATACTGAGAAATTCCTATCTCCTTATTGGGCTAACGTGGTAGATGAGTTGTTTATCGAGAATGGGCACATGATTCTTGACGATGTGGTGCTAATATTAATCAAAAAGAGAGAAGTCAAAAATATAGAGAACCAAATGAAGAAAAGATTATCTTAAAGTATAAATAGTTTCCCACATGCAGTAAGGTGATTTTGTCCTAGAGATAGACCATTGAAGGGAGTAGTATAAGAAGTTTGACTTGATCTACCCAAATCTGTGATGAAACCTCATAACATCTTGATAAAACTTTATGTATCTGATTTTACCCAATTTGGTTCATCTCATAAGAATTATTTATGTTGACAGTGATCTTTACTTGCCATAATTTTCCACTTAATTTTGCAAATGTTTTTTTATGCTAATTATATCTTATCCTTGTATAGGAAAAGATAAGAGGTTAGAATTCCGAGTTTGGAATTGTGATTCTTAGTTTTTGAAACTCTAAATGTGTATTTATATATGAAATGATAAGATTTCAAAGAAACAACTGTGATTCAATGGAGAATTGCAAGATTGAGACAAATACCATGCTTGTGTATATGCTAATTCATACTTAATGATCATGCATGTGCTTTTTATTATATTATTGTCATATTACAAAGACATAATAATGAAAAAAGATAGACAAAATTGAAAATTCAACTTAGTAGATAAGTTAGGTTATGAATTCTGCTCAACTCTACATAACTCCAAATTATGTAAGGTTTTCTCCTACATAAACTAAATTTTCAAAACTTTAAAATGACATATATATGAAAGATTTTATTGAGAATTGAATTCACAATCCTTCATCAAAGTGGTTTGTTTTGCGGGAACAAATTGCTCTATTCTAGCTGAGACTTCTGACCAAATTTGGACTTCCTTCGAAACTAAATGAAGTTGAAAACAAAATGATATGAGTTGGAATTAGGTAATTCTAAGTTGTATAACTCCAATTATGCTTATTTTTCTAAAGCGATTTATGTAGTGTCACTATAAGAAAAACGGTTATCAACAATGGAAATATTCGTCGCTGATAGTCAAATTTCCCTCACTAAAATAGATTAGCGACGAAAAATTAACGACGAAAATTCCATCGCTGAAAGTCACCTCGCTAAATTTAGCGACGGAAATAATTCCGTCGAAAAATTTAGCGACGGATTAGTGATGGAAATTTTTCGTCATTAAAAAAATTCGTCGTTAATCCCTCGTAAAATTGAAATAATTGAAAAAGTTTGAAATAATTTTAGCGACGGAAAATTTCCATCGCTAATTTGATTTATTAGCGACAATAGACTAATCCATCGCTAATTTAATTTATTACCGACGGAACACTAATTCGTCGGTGACGTGAACCAAATGTGCATGAGGCCACGCGGAGGTGCACGAGGCCGCATGCCCCGCCCGCGCTCGCTCCAACGTCGTTGCCCACGCAAGCCCGCCCGAGCTCGCTCCCACATCGCTGCCCACGCACGCCCGCCCGAGCTCGCTCCACATCGCTACCCATGCCCGCCCGCCCGAGCTCGCTCCACATCGCTACCCATGCCCGCCCCTCCCACACCCTCCCGAGCTCGCCCATCCACTCACTGCTTTTTTTTGTTGAAAAAATGTTCTAACCTATATTCGAACCCAAGTTTCTAGAGCATATTTGATTAATCTCAACCACTATGCCACAAGGAGTTTTGTATTTTTTTGTTTACTTCATTACTTTTTATCTCAATCTTAGTATTTAAAATAAAATACTCTAATTTAATAAAAATACAAAATTATGTTTAATAAAAATACAAAATTATATTTAATAAATAAATATCCTAATTTAAAAAATAAACTAATATTTTGTGTTTCTAACCTCAAAAATATACTAATAAAAAAATAAAAAACAAAATAAAAAGATAAAATAAATAAAAAACAAAATAAAAAAAAGTTAAAAATAGGAGGACTGGTCCACCGCACGGTGGAACCGCGCCTGTATGTTTATTTTTTTTTTTTTGGTTTTTTTGATTTTTTTCTTTTGTTTTTTAATTATTTTGTGTTTTTTACCTCAAAAAATAAACTAATAAAAAAATAAAAAGAATAAATGAATAAAAAACAAATAAAATAGAATAAAATGAATAAAAAAACAAAATAAAAAAGAATAAAAAATTAAAAAACAAAATTAAAAAATTAAAAATAGGAGGACGGTTCCACCGCCGGTGGAACTGCCCTCAATGTTTTTTTTTTAATTATTTTAAACTAATAAAAAAAGAATAAAAATGATAAAAGAATAAAAAAAACAAATAAAATACAATAAAATGAATAAAAAAAGAAAAAAGAAAAAAAAAAGAAAAAGGAAAATAAAAAAAAATTCAAAAATAGGAGGGTGGTGGAACCGCCCTCTATGTTTTTTTTTTGTTTTTTTTTTAATTTTTTTAATCTAATAAAAAAATGGATAAAAGAATAAAAAACAAATAAAATAGAATAAAATCAATAAAAAACAAAATAAAAATACAAAAATAAAAATACAAAACACAAAAAATTTTAAAAATAGGAGGGCGGTTCTACCATGGAACCTCCCTCTATGTTTATTTATTTTTTATTATTTTAATTATTTTAAACTAATAAAAAAAGAATAAAAAATAAAATATAATAAAATGAACAAAAAGCAAAATAAAAAAGAATAAAAAATTAAAAAATAAAATAAAAAATTTAAAAATAGGAGGGAGGTTCCACCGCCGGTGGAACCGCCCTTTATGTTTTGTTTTTTATTTTTTTATTTTTTTAATTATTTTAAACTAATAAAAAAGAATAAAATGGTAAAAGAATAAAAAACAAGTAAAATACAATAAAATGAATAAAAAACAAAATTAAAAAATTAAAAATAGGAGGGCGGTGGAACCGGCCTCTATGTTTATTCTTTTTTGTTTTTTTTTTTTTTGGATTTTGGTTTCTTTTTTATTTTTAATTATTTTGTGTTTTTATTATTTTGTTGTTTTATTCTTTTATTTTATTTTTTTGTGTTTTTATTACTAGCATTAATTTACCTAGACTCATAACAATTTAAATTACACCTAATTTATTCTTTTTAGTTATTATTTTTATTTTTTGTAATTTATAATAGTTATTTTTTTTTCATACAACAAAAAGAAATGAAAAGAAATTATAAAATGATATTTTCATCCTTCATTTACTAAAAATATTATGGATATAAATATAATTTTACATATATGTAGCGTATAATAGGCCAACGATGAATTTTTTGTCATTAATTTATTCGAAACTTTATTTTTTTAATTTTTAGTGATGGATTATCGATGGAAGTAATTTGTCTTTATTCTGTTCAACAATGGATAGTTCTTTTTCCTTTTGCGAATGTGATCAAATACTCTTGGTTCTGACAAGGGCCGATGGACGCGCTCTTTAGGTTCATCAGCAAGTATGCTTTGAAATAGATGGAAGGTTGTGACCCATTTCGTTGGCATTAATAAAAAGAAAATTATATATATATGGGCTTAAAAAAATGTTGGTTTCACAAAAATATGGATCCAAAAATATGGAAGGGCATTATATTTACAAATCTCTTTTTTGGCATTAAATTCTATTTAAAACCCAACAAAATTTGTTTCATTTAACAAAGGAATAATGCTAATAATATTTTCTATTTCATTTTTGGCTTGGAGAGATTTAAAAAAAAAAAAAGGTAATTTTGTATTTTTTTCAATATTTTTTACTAAACAGTAATATTTTTTCTTTGTTTTTCTTTTTTAATAAAAATAGCAATATTTTTGTTATCTAGAGTGATGTTTTTATTTTTTAATATAAAAATATTTTAAATCATAAAATTATTTTTTGTTAAGGGAAAAATTGGTAATTATATGATTCACATTCCGAAATATATAAAAATCAAATATCAACAATGGTAATTATATCTATTCCAGAATTTGAACCAACAAGGGGTGTCGGATTTCTATTTCGATTCCGATTCCTAAGATTTTTTATTCCGATTCCGATTTTGATTTCTGAATGTGAACTAAACGCTACCACCTTAGAGATAAAAGGATAGAGTCAACACCTACCGGTTATTACAAAAAATTACCATTTTCTCATATAAAAGTTAACTCTACTCAAGAGTTAGCCAAGGTGTGTCTTGAATTAAAACAAACAAAAGTAAAATTTAATATCTTGTTTCAAATGTTTACTTCAAAATTTTCAAATATGGAAGTACCTTCCAAGATGTGGGAACATGTAATTTACTAATTTTTTTTCTTTGGAAATATGTTATATGATATTTTACGTGACATTTTAGGTGACACACTAATGATGGTCTGATTAATGAAGGTGATGGCTCTTATTCTGTCCAGGGGATGATCCTACATCTTGAGAGCTGATGCAGATTTTTAATGTAATGCGATGTTAGTTCATTAACTTTTTTTCTTGGGTAAACTTCTCTACATTTTTGTTAATAAAAATATCTATTTTTTGATTCAAAATTATGTGTGAATGGTTGTTTATATCTTTGAAATGTATATTATGTTTAGAGTAATGAGTTATTTATGATTCAAAGATGATGGGTACATTATATTTGTTTAGGGTATAAAGTGTTTGATGGTTAATAGTTATTTGTTTGTTTGATTGTTGATGGTTGTTTGCTTGAAATATGAGTGCAGATGAAGTATAGAGTATGAAATGGGGACCTTGCGCCTGCCCCCATGCACAGGTGCCCGTGCAATGGGGGCTGCGCCCGCCCCCATGCTCGGGCGCCTGCCCATGCAGAGCACAAGCACCCGTATCTCAGTAACTGATGATAAAAGTAGTAACATCTCGTAACACATGGTAACCAATGATAAAATCAGTAACATTTCCTAATTCAATAGTAACCGATAATGAAAATAGTAACATTTCGTAACACATGATAACCGATGATAAAATCAGTAACATTTCCTAACTCAATGGTAACTGATGATAAAAATAGCAATATCTCATAACGCATAGTAACCGATGATAAAATCAGTAACATTTCCTAATTAAATGGTAACCGATGATGAAAATAGTAACATCTCTTATTATATGGTAACCGATGATAAAATCAATAATATTTCCTAACTCAATAGTAACCAACAATGAAAGTAGTAACATATCGTAACCGATGATAAAATCAGTAATTTTTCCTAAGTCAATGGTAACCGATGATAAAAGTAGTAACATCTCGTAACACATGATAGCCGATGATAAAATCAGTAATATTTTCTAATTTAATGGTAACCGATAATAAAAGTAGTAATATCTCGTAACATATGATAACCGATAATAAAATTAGTAATTTTTCCTAATTCAATGGTAACTGACAATGAAAATAGTAACATCTAGTAACATATGATAACCGATGATAAAATCAGTAATATTTCCTAACTCAATGATAACCGATGATGAAAGTAGTAACATCTCGTAACACATGGTAACTAATCATAAAAATCCTAATTTTTTCTAACACTCTATTAGCTGACGATAAAACTACTAATTTTACCAATACTTTTCTTCCGTTAGTATATATACATGACATACTCCAACGGTAACTAAAACCATCAGGATACACCTATCCCGATTGGTGTATACCCAACTAAAGGTTTATTTATTAGAGAAAGTTTTGCTTATAGTTTTAGTGGGTTTTGCTGATGGTTTTTGATCATCTGAATAGTGCATTTATTTTGTAGTGATTGGAACTTTCCTATCTCAGAGGACTTTGCTTCTATAGAAAGTCTATAAATATGATTCCCGCAATCTCGGAAAATCTCGTATGATCTCTCCACTATATAAGTATAGTAAAAAATTTCACTTTATCACTAAAAATAGTTTTAATGACGGTCATCATTTTCATATTTGATTTAGTAGCGGTCAAAACCTTTTGTTGTCACTAAAAACAAACTTTTACGATGGATAATTTTGGCTGCCACCATTGATCAGCCATTTAGTGGCGGCCAAAGTGAACCTCACAAAAAGGCACTTAAGTGTCCATCTTTTTATGACCCAACTAATCTTTGTCACTAAAAACTATCCATGTTGTAGTGACATTACCTTATATTCTACATACAGTACACAG
The DNA here is from genome assembly GCA_037126225.1 of Dillenia turbinata. Taxonomy (NCBI): domain Eukaryota; kingdom Viridiplantae; phylum Streptophyta; class Magnoliopsida; order Dilleniales; family Dilleniaceae; genus Dillenia; species Dillenia turbinata. The sequence goes on from JBAMMX010000021.1 coordinate 10,158,446, forward strand.
ACTCTTTCAGCGTTTCATTCTCTCTTACCACTCTTTCTAACTTAAGCATCTGAACTTCCTCCGCCGAAGCCACCTCCGACTAGTTTTTTTAGGTCTCCTCAGCGAAGAAGATCTAGTTAACATAATATCATCAGTTCCTCATCCGAGCCAGAAAGACAATTTAACTATGAAGTCAAAATTGGCTTCAACACTAACCAGAGTTTGCCCCTTGCTAAATTCGAGCACTGCATTAACTTGGTCAGGGTTGTGGGTAATTGATCCTTTAGTGGAGTGTGGAAGAGCGGGGAGTGTTCTGGTTAATCCCAAAATCTCTTAGAAGCACCGGAGGTTTGAGGTTTGTAAAGCGAAGCATTGGTGAAAAAAGATCAAAGTCCTCCACTCTAGTCAACTAGTGCCTCAGTGTTATGACCTTGCACCGCGACATTACTCTTTGCTTCACTTTCTTTAGTACATCACTGCAGCGGTGGCTTCCTACTACTGCAGAGAAACATTTTGTTTATCTTGTTTATATTTTTAATCTCTTGTTAGATCCCTAATAACAAAAGATCATGTTTCAGATTGATTATTCGAAGAGTGTGGTTTAATTAAATTCGTACTAGGAAATAAATTAGATTATGTATTTTAGTTTATAACTTTAAAGGACTGGAGTTATAGTTTTTTGAAGAAAATGAAACATTTCATGTTATCATTTTTAGAATTCTATACATAAAACTTTTTTTTTCTTGAAAATTTTATGGGACTGCCCCTCCGCCGCCCCACTCCAAACTGACCAGGTGGGATCCGTAGCTTGACCGATTCTCGCACCTACATGGGTTGATAACAACAAATTATTCTGGTCCCTTTTCTGTCCAAGGTGTCATTGGTCATTAAATGGGGTTATAGTAAGTGAAAACATGACAACATGTTGGGGAAGATGAAATGAAACACAAGGCCTATATTCAGTTTTGCATGTCTTGGCGTCCACCAACGGGCAGGTATCTTTGTAGGGTTATTTGTACTCTTTATCCTAAATGCAGGATTTAAAATTGTGGGTATAAATTAATATTAATTTCAGATGTGGAAAGTTGTAAAGATATATTGAAGACAATATGATTTCATAAATATATCGTATGCGAGAATAACTACTTAAGATTGTTATTTTAATAAATAAAAGTTGAATGTTTTGCTGCTTCACTATAAATATGTTTTTTTTTAATAAATTATTGATATCTGATAATCATATTAAATTTAATTTAATCTGACTAAATTTGATTTAAATCAGGTTGAAAGCTTAAAAGATAAAACTCTTTTGATACATATTTTTACCGTATATAAAAATCAAATCTAAAATTTTATTTTAAAAAAATCAGTGTAACGTAAATACTATACTCATAGTATAGTTATACAAATATTGGACATTTCATTTTATATCTAAAATGCCAAAGTAGAAATTAATAACAAGTTAAAAAAATAATAAATGGATTTATACAAATAGCCTTTCTTTTGGTGGTGACAGCTGCACAAGTAAATACAAATGTGATTATCTCTCGGTGAAGTTAAATTTAGAAAAAAAAAATGGAAAACTTACTTTACATCCTCAATTTTTTATTTTATATTATCTTTTTATAACATTTTTATTTGAAGTAAGTTTTTAAAAATATAAAATATTTTATATTTAATGGTATATGATTTAACAACAAAACTTTTTTTATTCTTATAAGATTCCAATTTTCCTATAATCATCCGAAAAGAAACAAAATCTTTATCAAGTTCAGACCTTTCTTAATCTCTTAGAATTCTAATTCCCTTGCATTCTCTAAAAGGAAGGAAATTTTTCCAAAATCCTAAATTTTTCTTAATCTTAAAAGATTCTAAAATTATAAAAGTTTTTTATTTCAAATCACTATCATTTCGGAAGACTACACACAAAAGGAAAATAGGATTTTCTAAACATCTTAAAAGGCTATAAATATAAAATAAAGGTAACTCACCAGGGATACATTCAACCCCACATATACCACAATGAGATAACTCAATTGTCCACAAGAGAGCTATGGCTTCATGCCTAGTTATATACCACAAGAGATACAACTTTATGCACAATTTTATACCATCAGAGGCACGATTTCATACCCAATTTTATACATTTCGACATAGCTTTATACTCGATTATACATACATAATATATTACTCAACTCTATGTACATACATTACTTGTTATTATATATGCAACATACAATATGTCTTCATACAAAGTATTTATTGTACAAACACAGTACACACAATACACATGGGGTAACAGAAGGACAAAATTATAAGCTACTCTCACCTTTTCTCTTTTACTACTCTTTTTGACTTAAACGTCGGAATCTCTCCATATGGTTCTTCGAGGTTTCTCTATTAATGATAACCCAGCTGACGTACCGACACTGATTAACTCTATATATGGCACATAGAGTCAACACAAGGCTACAGTTTGGCTTTCTTAATCTTTTCTCTTTCATTTATTTACTCTTTTTGACTTGAGTATCGGAGTCCCCCTCTCGAGCCAACTCTGACAAGATTCTTGCAGGTTTCCTATCTAAAAAGATTCTCCTCGGCACAACCTCCCCATTCTAGTCAAAATTCTAGTCAGAAGAGCAGTTATCTGTGGAGTCAAAAATTGGCTCCATCATATTAGCACTATTTATGGGAACAACTAACTGACTAGCCATAGAAAATTCTTGCCCCGATTCCTCTCTCCTAGCACCAAGCTACCAAAGAAAAGAAACAGAGGCAACGTCTCCAAGGCCAGGCATAAAGTGGGAGGGACGAATGTCTAACCTTTGGCCCCACCCGACATTGACAGTTTGGGTTCAGTAATCCTTACTCACAGCCTACTATTATTTTGTCAATATTTTAGTATTGCCAATAAATTGGTTTGATCTGAAATATTGCTTTATGTTCATCGTGATAATAATATTTCCATTCTATATGCTCTGTCACTTCTTCATTATATCTTGATTAACAACAGTCTAGAATGTCTCTCAGTATCAGAGTGCACAGCTGCGATTTGGATCCATTGAATGCGATTTAATAATTCTTACTCACAGCCTATTATTACTTCGATAGTGTTTTATTACTCTTAACTAGTGATTCTAATATTAGATATCGTCTTATGATTATCATACTAGTAATATCTTTATTTTACATGCTCTAATTCTTTTTTGTAACATTTTGATCATGTTGGCCGAACAATAATCAAAAGCAATTTTTAGCTAGTGATAACGCAGTTAGGAGTATCACCTTTCCAGGCAACTATGAAGATTGATCGTGTTAAGCGCTCTCAAATCTGATTTTGTTGAGCAATCGTGAGACTTAACCCTTACACTCAGTACTCAACAACTTTGGAAGGCACATTCTCTCGACACCAAAGTGGCCAACTATGATTTGAATCTATCAGAAGCCCCAGTTTAGTAGTTCTTATCCACCGCTTCCTACTACTCTCACAATCTTCTAGTATTCTCACCTAGTCATGTCCATTTGAATTTTTTTTTTTTTACAATTATCATGATATTAATATCTCTATTTACTCTACAATCTTTTTCATTATATTTGGATCAACAATAAAACTTAGACCCTTGTACTCGTAAAACTCTAGGTTATCACCCTCTCTTTCTCTTGCAAGCCAATCTCTCAACCTTACGTAGGTATTCTCTCGGCAATTTCTGTTCACTACCTACTACTAGTTTGCCAATTTTCTACATATTCTACCACTTTTTTATTACATATTGACTAACAGCGATTCAGGTCTTTGTACCCACAAAGCTCTAATCTATGACTTTTTCCTTTGCAAGCTTACACTCACTCTCGATGCAAGGCCACCAAACCCCCTTTAGGCACAATGTCTCCAAACTCTCGTCTTATGCAATGCCAACGAGCCCTCCAGGCACAACGCCTCCAATCTCTTGTCTGGTGCAACCCTAACGATCCCTTTAGGCGTAAGGCCTCCAATCTCTCATTTGGCACAATGCCAAAGAGCCCTCTAGGTGCAACGTGAATGAGCCCTTTAGGCACAATGCCTCCAATCTCTTGTCTACCGTAATGCCAATGAGCCATTCAGAAGCAACGCCTCCAAACTCTCACTTGGCACAATGCCAACGAGCCCTCTCAATCCTATAACATCATAAGTCTCTCATCTTTGCACCTCCCAAGGGTTCTGTACCTACTCTCTTGACTTCATGCTGCATATAGGTTCTGTACCCACTCTGTTAGTCTTTTGTATTTATGGGCCCTGAAACCCAGACGGGATTCAACTCTCTTTTTCTTGGTCTTTTGCATTATATGGGCTCCAACATCTGGATAGGATTCAATTCCCATTCTTTCAGTTTTTTGCATTATATGGGCCCCAACGCCCAGATGGAATTCAACTTCCTTTCTCTCAATCTTCTGCATTATATAGGCTCTAGACCTCGGATGAGCTCTTCTTCCGGTTTTCTATTTATATATGGGTTTCGGTCCCCAGAAGGGATTCAACTCCCATTTTCTCGGTTTTCTGTTTACATATGGGTCTCAGCACCGGGGTAGAATTCAACTCCTTGTCTCTCGATTTCTGTTTAATTTGTCTATTACTACTCCAAATAGGGTCTAACTCCCTTTCTCTCAGCATTATATCATACGGGTTGCAACATTGCTCTAGTAGATATATATCCTCTTGACTCTGATGCCTAATACTCTTTCAGCTACAACACCTTTGACAATAACCTAATGCTCAAGTTATCCATCACAATATAAGAATGCAAAGGTAATAAACGAATCTTTTTCTCATTCATATAAGTTCTTATATGCTATATAGTACAGTGGAGGAAACAAATTCTCTCTGACAAGACAGAATTGTTGTCTCTCTTGTGCCAATCTTTCGGCTACTCGTAGCCTAACCCCATTCTCTCTTGCATTGGTCTCTAGCTTCTCGTACTCATGAGAGCTATGGCTCGAGGTCAATCTTCAAATCTTCTACTTCTGTTTTTTATAACATAGACACTCTACACTCTCGGTCACAATTCAGTCAAACACTCTCTCTTAAGTCTCTCGACCTTTCAGCTGACCAACCTCCTAGTGAGTCCTTTATCTCTCTCGATACACTTTGTCTAGCCATTTTATCTCAATATAATTCGCTCGGTTGACCTCTCAGTTACTTGATCTCTCAGTCTCTCGACCTTTCGGTCATCTGACCTCCCGATCACTCGACCTCCTGATCACTTAACCTCCCGGTCTCCCCTTCGCTCGGTCTCTCGACCTCTCATTTACCTGACCTCTCGGTCTCTCAACCTTCCAATCTCTCAACCTCTCATTCACCTGACCTCTTGATCTCCCAACCTTCAGTCTCTCGACCAATCGTTCACCTAGCCTCTCGATCTCTCAACCTCACGATCACTTGACCTCTCGATCTCTCGACCTTCCAGTCTCTCAACCTCTCGATCACCTTATAAATTTCACAAACCCTATCACCAGCACCTTCTGCATTTAATGCTCCAGTTTTGTGTCTCTTCTAATTTACCAATTCACTCTACTTCTAATTTATTTTTTTCAAAATGCCATTAGGAGAGGAGGCAAATGATGGTACCTAATTTAACAGTAGAAATTTTCTTTATTCCTAGGAGATTCCAATTCTTTTATAATCATCCGATAAAAAACAAAATCCTTAATTCCCTTGGACTCTAATTCCCTTGGACTCTCAAAAAGAAAGAAAACCTTTCTAAAATTCTAAAATTCTAAATATTTTTAAATCTCAAAGAATTCTAAATATTCTAAAAATCTTTCACTGCAAATCCATGCCATTTTGAAAGACCCCACACAAAAGAAAAGTATGATTTTCTACACCTCATAGAAGGCTATAAATATAAAGTAAAGGCAGCTCACCAGAGACATATTCAACCCCACATATACCATAATGAGGCTTATACACTATCAAAGATACAGTTTCATACCCAATTATATACCATTAGAGGTACAATTCCATACCCGATTTTATACATTCTGGCATAGCTTCATACTCAATTATACATACATAATATATTACTCAACTCTGCATACATACATCACATGGCATTACATATGCAACATACAATATGTCCTTATATACAGTACTCATTGTACAACATATTACACACAATACATATAAGGTAACACTGGGACAAAGCTATAAGCTACCCTCACCTTTCCACTTTTACTATTCTTTCTAACTTGAACTTCGGAGTCCCCTTGCCGGGTCAATTCCGATGGGGTTTTTGTAGGTTTCTCCATTGATAACGACCCAGTCGATGCACCAACACCAATTAACTCTATATACGGCACACAAAGGCAACACAGGGCTATAGTTCGTCCCTCTCAATTTTTTTCTTTCATTAATTTGCTCTTTCTAACTTGGGCGTTTGAGTCCCTCTGCCTTGTCAGCCCCGATGGGATTCTTGCAGGTTTCCTATCCGAGAAGATTTGGTGAACATCTCAACACATACTCCCTATTCAAGTAAAAAAAAAAAAAGCAATTGTCTGTAGAGTCAAAAATCAGCTCCATCAATATTAAAGTGAAATTTCCCTATAAAATGACTAAAATTATCAATATATTTGATAATATTTTATGTAAAATTTCACAAAATAACAATTAAACTTAATCACAATTTTTCAAAATAGGGCTAATGTAAAATAGAACAGTGAAATACTAATTATGATCTAATATCAAAAAAAAAAAAAGACAACATAAAAAGAAAAATTTCTTATGAATTAGATTATTTGACATATTTTAATTAACCATATAGCTTATTACTTCGGTTTTGGTCATCCTCCAATTGGCAGAGGGTGATTTTTCGTTGGTGAGTTAGGCGCCTGATGTGGCCTGCCTCTTGGGTTTGATTGGCCATTTTTTTTAATAAAAACATTGATTGTCCAAAATATTGGAAATTTAATTTTTCGCCCCAATTTATTTTGGATTCAACTTCTGTTTTGCTGTTGTGAAAATTTGGGAGCTTGGCCATCTTTGGAAAACTGCCTTCATTCTGTCCTTTTGAATTGCTTTCCCTCTGTGCTTTTGAAAAAGGGGTGTATGGTATCCATTCCTCTATAGACTGAGTGCTCATTGCATTCTTCAATTGGACTCTCTCTCTCTCGTATTCTTAGTGTGCTGTCAAGTCTATAGAGGCCATTCCTCTGTCGCCTGAGTACTTGTTATGTTCTACAGTTATGCTCTCTCTCTTTCTTTCATGTAGTTCTCTCATGGTGCTTGCAGTGGTTGGGAAGACTCTTTGTAAAATTACTTTTTGGCCCCCGTTTATTTTGAAATGGACTTTTGTTTTGCTCTTGTGGTGATTGGAGAGTTTGGCTATCTTCGTAAGAGTGCTACCCTCTATCCTTTTGTTCAGCTGGAAATTTGGTTTCTTTTCCTTTTAAGATTGACACGGAATTCTCCATTTCTAATGAATCATATAGATTAGTTGAGAGAGTAATGTGTTTGATGACGATCGTGGCATTTGGAAGCCATTCCTATGTGCTTAAGTACTTATTGCATTGTGTGGTTAGGGCTTCTCTCTCTCTCTGTCTCTCTCTCTCTCTCTCTCTCTCCCTGTCGTTTGTGTGCTATATAATGTGGATGACCTCCACAAGAAATCTCCAGACCCTGCTCTTAGGTGCTTTCATCAATCTTCTTTTTCTTCTCTCATATGATGACCTTTAAAAAAGATTGAACCCCAAAACTCCAGAATTCAGCCCAAAACACAACCACCACACAATTTGTATCCCTTTTTGTTCCTTGCAAGGCCTTGCTGCATAACCCTAAACCAATACTTTTCCCTCTCTGAGAGTCACGTCTCTCTTTCTCCTTACCAAAACTAGACATTTTCCATGGCCCTCTGTTGCCATACGAATCATTCTTTTGGGTTATCTAGGTTTTAATGATGAGCAAAATAATTCAGAGGATGTATTAGTGCTCAGTGTCTTGGAGAGCTAAGGAAGGATCTCATCCAAACAAGTAACGTCGAATGGACATGTACAATTCAACAGGCATAGATGATAATGTTTTGGTTCATGCAGTCGACCGCATGTTGGGATCGGCTGACTGGATTGTGCGGTTGATCATGTGTTGGGCATGGTCGATTGGCACATGCAACCAAGCGCACTCAGAGTGCAGTCAGCTAAGTGGTCATTCTCTTTTGTTTTTGTTTATTTTTTGTAATGCTTTGTCTCTCTATCTCATGTTATTCTCAAAATATCTCACAAACTCATCATCTTTTTCTCATGATAAAATTGACTTTTGAATATATGCCACTTTCGCATGTTGAGACTTCTAACATTTTACTTCTTCGAAACACTATCTCTCTCTCTCTCTCTCTCTCTCTCTCTCTCTCTCTCTCTCTCTCTATAAGGTTCTTGCTTTAAATCCATCATTTTCCTATGGCTTATCATTGCTCTTACACTGTTTTGTTATTAGTGTTTGGTTTAGTGATTGGCAATTGCTATTTTTATTTTTTCCCTCCCAGCTTTTGTTTAGCATGTACTATTTTCTGGTTTAGATATCTTATTGGGTGCTAAAGTAGAGTTGTTCGACCCATGATTGAATGGGAAAGGCTATTTAAAAAACATTGAAGGGCTCGTAAACAAGAAGAAATGAGGAATCGATGGTTCAATTTGTTCGGGAAGAAGCCGAAATGTAAACTCTTTCGAGTTTTATTTTTGATTCCACCCTTTTACCATATGATTTTTTTTTATGTAATCTAGTCAGAATGCCTATTGGCATGTGAATATGCAAATGCAAAACTTGTGTTCATGTGCATATTCTGATGCACGTTCATAGTATTGAAATAAATTTTTTGTTGCTTACTTGCCAATTTTTTCAATGTTGAGAGAGAACCATCTTATGTGTGCATAGTCTTTGAGAATAGTAAGAAAAGCATGCCATCAACATAGTCACTTAAATGGTGACTTGGTGGGTCAACTGAGTTATAGGAGCTGAGGTGATAGTTTTGATGACTTATCCAGTTGTCAGATTTTGTGATGCTTTTGGTGTGCCGAGAGACTTATGCTTTACTCTCTTCAATGATCATTTCCCTTGTTGACAATGCATTGTGAAGTGTTCAACTAAGTGATTGGCCATGTCTACCCAAACTGGGATTAATTCCCTTATTGAAGACACATTTCGATTAATTGGGTTGTTTCTACCAAGATTAATTCCCTTATTGACGACATGATTCGAGTGATTGGGCACTATCTACCAGAATAGGGGTTGATTCCGTTATCAATGACACATTTGGGTGCATTTTGTTTGTTAGACTATAGATTGGGAGGATCTCAATCTTGTGATCGTGTACCATAATGGGCTTTGGGGCTATGCTCCATTAGGAACATATCTCAATAACATGGGAAATCTCCACGACAGTTTGAACTCTCCTTGATTAACAAGACACTAAATCTCCTAGAGATCTTTCACTGTGGTGCCTGAGAACAAATGTGGGATTCTCACTGAGGAGGCTATGTGTAGGAGAAAGGAATCGAAAAGCATTATTACACACAATGTATTGAGGGGTGGAGGAATGCACCGAGAGATAAATGCAAAAATGAATCGAGAGAGAAATAAAGTAGCGCACTGAACACAACAAAATAGTGGGTTTGCATTCACAAAGTTATGAGTTGGTATACATGCTAAGTGGATTGCACCAAAAAAAAAAATTACAAAACCAAAAAGTACAACTTGAAAAAATGTACTAGTAAATATCCTCAGCTTCCCAAATATAATAGCTCTCTGAAGCCATACATCTTTCTTTCGACAAGGTGTACAATACCATCACAGGTGGACTTTACGAATCTCGCATCCCCTATCTAGTACCCAATAAGATACTAAAAGTTATAAAACACCTAGATGCTGAACAAAAGTTTAAAAGGACTTTGCAAGCGAAATTATCTTTGGGCATCATCTTAAGGCTCATGTTCCAAAAAACTATGTTAGCAAAGGAACAACAAAGCAACATATTAACAACGTGAAAGCCGAAAATAAAAAAGTAAACTTGGAAAGTCCTTTCATTTCTAAAAAAACGGTCATCGGTATAGAGGAGGAGTACCGGGCAGCTCCTGCTCTCACTCTCTCTTTTTAAGCAGGGCAAATGGAGATAGTAGCTGAGGATTATTTTGTTTAAAAAAATCACAACAGTTGTTCCATATGCTTATCTCTCACCCTTTCTTTCTCTGTAAAGCAAGAAACTGTTTCTGTTTCTCTCTCTTGGTGGCTCTTGGCATCACCTCAAACAAGTGATTTTTTTTTCCAAGCCCATAGGTATAGACAAGCACCAGTTTTCTTTTATCTAAAGAGATTTTTTTTTCAACTTGCACGCGCAAACACACACATGCTTTCCTTTTATACGTAATATATATATTTAGTTATTGTTTTCTTGGTGTGTCCAGAACTTCTTGAACAACTTACTTCTCTTCTTTCTTTTTGAGGGCTTCATTTTCATCATTGCACTAACAAGCATCAAATTCTATGTATGCAAGCATTAAATGCTTTACAAGTTTGACATTTTTTATTTTTGAAGAAAAGTACAAAGCCACCCAAATTCATCCTCCAAGACGAGGTGCTGAGAGACATATTGAGTGCCATGAGACATCGAAAGACATATGCCAGGAGACATGCAACTAGATAGGGTTGCACAGATGGGCATTAGCTTGGGATATTGATTCTTGTAACTACTTATTTCCGATGGTGGATTTTTATCCAGTTTCCATGTCATTTCTTCCTTTAGAATAGAGGATTTTTTGTGAAAATCTGGTGTTTTTTGTTCTTTTATAGTTTTTTGCTTAGCATTAGAGAATTTTCCACATAAATCTTGTGTTATGTTCGCTTATTTTTCTTACAATATTCGCTTGGCTTTCTTCATTAGGTGAATTAGACTCTAGTTATTCACTGGTTGGCCATTTGTATGGTTATGCTATGCACTCATGTTTAGCTAACATACGAGATCTAACTCCGGAACGACTAGCTTCCAATAATTTCTCGACTTTGCGTTTTTCATTTAGGTCTTACATGCACGTAGAAGCTATATGCATGGATTAGGATTTGCTCCCCTTTCTCTCACCCTAAGCCAATACATTGCATATCCATCATTTAGTGCAACTTAATATGATACATATTACGATGGTCAAAATGCAAAAGGGAGAAGACCAAATGTGTAAAAAAAGAAACTCAATTGATTTTAGCATGAGGGAAGTGCGATGAACGAGGGACATAAAATACAATATGGAAAGAGTTAAATTACAAGATCACTTTTCGCCACCAGGAGGTGACTGAGGAGCAGTTCTCTCTTCAACACCAGGAGATGGACAACGAGCAGTTCTCTGTTACGAGCCCTCAAAGTTAGCTTGTATAGCAGTTAGATGAGCATTGGCTTCAACCACTTTGCCGGAAAGGCTCGCCCTAGGAGCATCAGCCATACCTAGGTCTATAACAGCCCCTCGGTGTTATCCGCTATATTATCCATCAATCTTGCCTTGTGAATGACTTCTTTTGCATGACGTAGTTTCTCACTAAGCTCACAAAGATTGCGCTAATAGCTTTCTTGTACTCAGCATTTCTACTTTCTAAATCTCATGCCTTCTTCTCTAAAGTAGAAAGTGATAATCTTAGCTCCTAAGCCGACCCCGCGATAGCCAAGCGTTCTGCTTCGGTTTCATCCAACAATACATCTAGCCTCTCACATTCTACAATAGTTGCATCACACTGCTTGAATGCCAAGTTACAATTAGTTTTCAACAGCCTTGTCTCTTTTTCTTTTTCAAGCAATGTTGTATTGGCCACCTTACCCTGTTCCTCTTCTCGCTCTCTTTAGGCCAAAGCATCTTGGAGCTGCAAGATCGTTACCTCACCCTCCCTCCATTGTTTCTCCTTTTCAACCAAAAAGGCTCAGAGTTGTGTTATTTCGTCCCCTCTCTGCTTTGCCAGACCCTCCAGGTGACCCACGAGTTGGTTCCTCCATAATCGCTAGAGTTCGATCATAACAGCAGATTACAAATAACACAACAACTCATATAAGAACCATCAGAATATTATACTCTCCAAGATACTCAAATTATAAAAGAAAAAAAAAAATCCTAGAGGCCCAAGGTGATGGCAGCATCATCATCTTGTTCCATCATTAACCAATTTAGCTCGATTGAGCATGATGAAGGTCTAATCAATCTACTAACCTTCTCTCCTCGATAATATCTAAATAACTAAATAATTACTACCATCGCTAATCGCCATAGTCTCTTTTGAGTCCTTCAATCTATCAAAAGACCTAACAAAAATCGGAAGAAACGGAGACATTTAATTGGGCATCACCCCTTGCCCTTCTACAATGCAAGTGTTTCAGAAGGGTGATAGATGACCTAACCTCACCTCTTGACTCGGACTCTTCTTGTCCTATATTTGGAATATTGGCAGAAGTACCTATCCCTTAGCATAGGGAGCCCCAACCTCAGGATCTGGTCTCTTTGGCTATTTAACTCCTCACTGCTACCAATAGAGACTACTAACCTCCTTTTTTCTCTTGAGAACCAAACTAGCAATACAGCATACATCACTAGCCTCCTCTCCCAAAGCACTCTCCCCACCCTCGACACTTTTTATCTCCAGGGCCACATAACATTGTTGATAGTGGCAACTTGGAGATCACCTCTATTAACAATTTCCAAAACGCCAAACAGCCGGCTGGCTACTTTTTCACCAAGAAGGGCTTCTCAATCTTCACTTTCTCATTAAGTAGCAAGTCGACCAGTTTCAACATCTGGTCATCAAGAAGAGTGTCCACCCGAATTGACCCACCATACTTGTTACACAACAGATAAAGCCCAAATGCCAAGAATGGGTTGGGGCCTTAAGCGCCATTGTCGAATCCCTATCTACCCTAGGCATGATCTGTATTAGTTCCTTTTTTCTCAAACTCCACAAAAAAGAACTTCTTCATCCATTATTTTTTATGGTTTTCTTGTACAAAAACCTCCATTCAGTACTCTTCCTCATCTGAACACAATACCACCTCCTAGTAGAACCCTTATTAGAACACCCTTACAAGCAAAAAATGGAGGATAAAATTTCAAAATTGAAGTCTAAGTGGCGGAAACTCAAGAGACTTACTACTGCTATGATCAGCCGCTAGGCATTAGGGATTAGCATGGTTGGAAAAATGTTCCAACCACTTAAAATTTCAGCCATAATGCCCAAATAGTGAACTTTTAGACCATACCTGATGTACTCTTTATATATCGATAGAGAAGTCTCGCGAACCATATTTACCATTCATCTTCTGTGGGCAACTGTACACAAAAATTGTTCGTCAGACCCATTGCTTGTATAACATCCTCTAGTTCTTCATTGGTTATTACACTCTTGATGTTATTAATTCCAGTCATCCTAATCATTTTACAAATTTTATAAGCCTACCAATTACAGAACTCTCACCCTTTCTCTCAACAAAAGAAACCGTTGAAAGTACTACAGTGCTTATAACCAATGGGAATCAAAAGATAAAAGCATGCTCAGGAAGATTCATAATAAGCTAAGCGGCACATACTACATTTAATGCTCATAGTCTTGTCTCTCCATTCAATTAGAATCGCTCCACTTTTGCACTCACTTAGCTCCTTAAATTCTTACCCGATTAAAAATATTCCTAATGCTGTTCTAACAAACGACGTAAGTAGTAGGGAGGCAAATGATGATAAACGGTCCAACAAGCCCATTACTTAAGAACTTAGCAATCCCATGATCATATAAATTGTACAGTACTATATGACCTCTTAGTCGGTCCCAGTCATAAGTTTTTTGGTAGGACCCTTTCGGTCCACGTAACGTTGGATCATTCTCTTGACATAGTCTAATCACCAGGCCCTTTAACCTGTCAACCTTATGATATCTCAGTTATGATCTCTCGGTCCTTACAAAGTCCACTTCTATAACACAACTAATCCTAACTATGGTTACTTGATAACAAAAGTAATCTATGACAAGTTTAAACCTTTCCTGATCCAATACAAGTTTATTACTATATCTCCCAGTAAGGAAATAAATCTCCTAGTGATTCAAATCTTCATATGTTTATATAATGGCCAGGGAAACTTTCGTATCTCAAAGGCATCTAAATCTATAAAAAGTTTACTGCTACAGTTCTTATAATCTTAGAAGATCTCATACGATTGCCTAACAAAGTAAGTAGGGATTTTACACCCCAGGCACAAACAACACTACCATACATGCTATGTAAAATAGAGACAACCTGTTGGATATGTTTATCTCTCTTTCTACACGTTACATACAAAGGCTATGCAAGGCCCCAGCTCTTTTAGTGTTTCCACTCTTTACTGCTCTTTGTGACTTGAGTGTCGGAGTCTCCTATGCCAGAGTCACTTTTGGGCATTTTTTGTAAGTGTCTACATCGAAGATCACACCACAAACTCTTCATGATCAGTTCCCCATTCAGGACAGAGGGGTGATCTGTCTATTCTTTGTGACTTGAACATTGGAATCTCCCCAACATGAGCATTCTCCAACACTCCTTGTAAGTTTTCCATCTTGCAAGACTTAGTAGACTTCTTGGCATCAGTTTCACAGATAGTATTTCCCCTTCATCAAGCTTATGAATGATCAAATACGCTCTCGATCCTCTCAGTTCTTACATTGACTGCTCTCTTTGCCAAGTGCTAGCTTACTATTTCTGACTCCCCTACCTTCCAAGCTCTCTATCGTTGAACTTGTTAGTCATTCCACTCCTCAACGAATATGTTTCATTGGTACCGAACAGAGAATATGCATATTCAATTAAGAAAAGTTTAAATTCGTCAAAGATTTACTTACTTAATTGTTGGCTTCGAGTCAAGCTAATCGCTTAGTTAAATGAATTAGGCTTGTATTAATTGAACGTATCCAACAAGGAATGTATCCACTAGCATACATATTCAGAATTTTTTGCCACGAGCTTGATAAACTTAGGAAAAGGCAATAGAAACCTCTCTCTCTCTCTCTCTCTCTCTCTCTCTCACTCACCCTGTTTCTCTTCCTAAAACTATCATGTGACTTAAATGTCCGAATCTCCTCCACTAGAGCACCTTCCAACAGCATTTTGGAAGCCTTACCATCAAGTTATAGTGAAACCCACCTCTAACAACACCTATTAGGATATTTCATATGAATTTTAAACTTAATGTTTTTTTTATTCATTATTTCATGATTTTGGTGTTGATTATAGTTGATGGAGTATGGTCCAAAGACCCATTATCATAAGATTTAACCTATAGTACAATATATTAAATACACCCAAACGTGTTGCTAGTGTGGGATGAATCTCCCAGTTAGGTGAACATGGCCCACTCTCTCGATACTTTCCAACCAAATTGTCCTTGATAGATAGATGATCAATTCCAGCATCCACTCAGTACTCAGTATCCTTATTTAATCAACTAACGTGATATTCTCTCCGTAGCTCACTTTTCATATTGATGATTCTAAAACTATAATGGACAAGATGATCTTCTCTCGACCATGGCGAGATTGGTAAGTAAGTAATAAAATTTCCTTTTATTTCAAGGCATTGAATACACATTAGAGTACATAGTTATATACAATGAAGTAGAAACTTTACACAGATCAATCTAGGTTTCATTAAAGAAAATTCTACCCAAAAAATGTAAAAAGAAAACTCGAAAGAGTATGTTAACAAATATCTTTATCTTTTCAATCAACTTAATTCTTCAAGTTAAGATATCTTCTTTCCTATAAATTGCCCAATGTCACCCTAGATGAATTCGTAGATGAACTCTTCGAATCTCACAATCCCTGTCTAATATCCAATGTGATACTAAAATTAAAAAAGAAAAAAACAACTAGAGACAAAATAGCAGCTAGAAAGAACTTTGTAACCCATCAGACTACTCTCAAGCCCTAATAACAAAGGAGCCTAAGGGCAATAATAAGCTACAAGAGCCTAGTCAGAACATTCCAGGACAAGACCATCATAATGGCAAGCTATGACTTTCTTATTGGCATGATGGAACCTTGTATCCGTGGTTCTCTCATTGACAGAGTCTTATATGCTTGGCTATCGCTGTCATAACTCTTTTAGCAGCCAAACCCATAAAGAAGAAAAAAACTGCTTTCAAACCTGAAACCCCCTAAAAAACAAAGTCTTTTCTTTACCTCTTCCTCAAAAACGATTGTACTAAATCCAATCTTCCACCGTCATATCTATAAATATAGCCTAAAGATAAAACCGTATCGTCAAATCCCCTGAAAGTCATAACAGCATTCTGCATTTAATAACCACATCTCACCTTTATCGCTTCCCATTATGGCTTTTCCGCTTACCTATGACACTTCATGGCCTTTCAGTTTCCCTAATTACCACTACATTTACTCATATTCCCAATATTATATAATGATACCAGCAATATTGTATTTAATGCATCGCATTAACATCTCTTCAAATTCTTATCTATTTAATACTACTAAATCCCTTCCTACTGAACGAAGGCAAGTGATAGAGCTTGGTCCAAAGGCCTATTATAATAAGATTTAAACCCGTAGTCCAATAGATTGATTGCACTGAAACGTGTCATCAGTGTGAGATAAATCTCTGAGTCAGGTGAACACGACACACATTCTCGGTACCTGCCAATGAGATCCTCTTCGGTAGTCAACTAATCAGTTCCAGCACCCCCTCGATGCTCAATATTGTTATTTGATTAACTAAGATAATATTTACTTTTCCTTAAATCGTGGAAACAACATCCGTAATAGGAAGAAGATCTTAAATGCCATGGTAATTAGGAGCTCTAAGAATTTGCATATCTACTATCAATAAATTTTGGTGACGATTACACAAGCTTATTTGAGCTACAGTTGTACCTCGCACATGGAACTCTGAGAATTTACATATCTACTCTCAATAAATTCTACTATTCCGATAATTAGTTGTTTTATCAATACTAAGATAATAATTTTCATGCATTCACTCTTTACCTAGAGCCTATCATTTTTCCTTGTAGTAGAACCAGCACAGCTCGACACAAAGTAATGATAGCTTTTTGGCACATTGCTCCGATTAGACAACATCATCAGTTTAACGCCCGATATGCTACAATATCTTAAGGTACAACTCCTCCAAGTATCGTTAGCACAATGCCCGACACACTACACTACTCTAAGGCACAATGCCTCCAAGTATTATTAGTGTAACGCTCGATACACTACAATATCCTAAGGGGCAACACCTACGAGTATTGCAGGCATAGTGCTTAATACTCTACATTATCTTTAGGCGCAACGCCTTTGAGTATCATCGATACAATGCCCAATACACTAATTCAATGGCGTAACACCTCAAAATGTTGTCGGCATGATAACCACCCTCAGCATAATGCCCTTGAACTTTCTCTCAGATTATCGACAACCTTATACCCACAGAAGAGTTAAAACATAACATGATGAAGGGATATTACCGATCAACTATACATGACACCGTAAGCAGTTTCAATAAACAATAAGAACACAGTAAAGTTCATGAGCAACATAATCATCAGGTACAACAAAAAACTCTTTCATTTCTACATTAAAAATTTTTACATAGTGATTCAGAATTCATATAAGAATACAAACATCAAATCTTTACACATATTAAGAATACGAGGATTGAGGTATTAAAAATATAGGGAAAATGAGATGCAGACAAAGAGGAAAACTAAATCAGCTCTTTATGCTCCTAGAAGATGGTCGACGCTGGATATAGCTCCCTTGTGCTCTTCACACTTAGGCGCATAGGCCCTGACAATAATCAAATGAGAACTACCAGTTGCTTGTTACACCCAAGGCTTGACCATCTCCATCAAACCCCATGTGAGATGGACATTCTCTCCTCCCAATTTGGAATATAAAAAGGAGAAAGCACCTACACCTACTGCAAGCTTCGTTGAGACCACCACCATGGACCACCACAATATTAGATTCTCCAATAACGTGATGGACTCTTGTGTTGGCAATCCCGATAATTGATGGAATCTTGTATCGACAACACTTATATGTTCATCTTAACATCCAAATGCTAGGGCATAGAAAAACCATCGCATAAAACCCCCCATCTTTAAATCGCTAATGTTAAAACTTTACTAAGATGAATAACCTCTTGCTACTTTTAATTTTCACATATCTTGCCATGGACCATGAATTGAAAAACTATTCTCTTATAACCCATCCAATGAGTTCAACAAAGCCAACCATCGTGATTCGCTACTTATAGCCAGTTCAGAAAATGAAACGACACACTTCGAAATTGAAATAATCTGTTCCACATTAAATGCTACTCACATAACCGTCCAACTCCGCCATGTAAGTGGTGTTGAATCTCTAATTTCCTGTTTCAAAATATCAATGCTTACCATGTCTAATGCACCCAATCCAATAATGGTTCCACTTTCATGTCTTTTCCACTATTCTAACGTCTTTTCCACTTATCGTTACCCTGCCTTTTGAATTACAAAATACTCAACATCCAAACTCTACTCTTAATGTTACTTCTTTGAACTAGGCTTACGAGTGGGGGTTAAATGAGATACATGATCCAACAGCCCATTACTGTAAATCTGAGACCATTCGAGCCCATTCGGTCATACTATCTTTGATTTGCTGAGCATGCTCACAATCTTTTAGCCAAACACCCTTTCGGCCATCTCTACTCTTAGTGCCAACCATCAAGGAAGTAAATCTTTAATAAATACAAACATTCCTTAATTAAATATACATCTTCTTTACTCCTGCGAAAATCTCTTTTAACAAGGAAACATATCTCAAGGGCTACTCCTGATATGACAAGAAGCCACCGTGGAAATTAGAAATTCCCTTGGTCAACAAGATACTAAATCTCTTGCGGATCTTTAACTACAATCCCTAAAATTGCAGAAGATTCTCAGCAGCCTTCATAAGAAAACTAGAGTAGAAAGCCCTTCAATTAGGGATGAGCATTTGATTAAACCGTAACCAAAATGATTAAGATTAGAATACTTGATTTAATTCAATTATATAATTTTCATAACTATAATCTAATTGAATAAACTAAAAACCGATAAGTTATTTAACCAAATTAGGCAGTTAATTTGGTTTGGTTATTCAAATTAACCAAATTATTGACTTGCTACATTTTGGTTGACAACCCGAGCATCATGAGAGGTTAAAGATTTTTTTGCAACTTCAAATTGGATGTCATTTTCTATCATCCCAAGAGGGTTTCATGTTTGGGAGTGGAAGAGCCACATTAGAAATAGAAAAGTCAAATCAAAAGGTGGAAATTGAAAACTTTTCATTAATTATTTATGCACTCTCATTTTTAGGTTTTTTTTTTCTCTTTTAAAATAGCCACGTTGGAAATAGAAAAATCAAATCAAAAGGTGAAAATTCAAAATTTTTCATTATTTTTACACTCTCCTTTTCATATTTTTTCTCTGTTAAAATAGTCACATTGAAAATAGAAAGGTAAAATCAAAAGATGGAAATTGAAAACTTTTCATTAATTGTACAGTTTTCTTTCTAGATTTTTTCTATTTTAGAAATTTTTATTAATTATAATATTTTTTATCTTTTAAATTTTAATTATATTATTACAATAATATTTATATAAATAAAAATTATCTAAAAAATATATAATATTTTTAATTAATTCGGTTAATTCGATTTGACCGAAATAAAAAATGTTAAAACTAATGACTACTCAAATAAACCAAATTAGAATTTGATTTTACGTAAAAATAAACAAAATACCTAATAAACTAATCAAAATATATTAAAAAAAAGTTTAAGAAAAAGTGATTTTTTGGTTTTAACTGAATAGTGCGTACCCCTACCTTCAACCGTTCATCCCGTTGCAAGCAACAAACCTACTACCTATGAAACGAGACACACCTCCAATAATATTAAGTAATGAAATGCTTGTCGTATTTCTAACAAATTCCAATTTTTTAATTCATGTTAATTTGACTTTCTATAAATTCAAAATTCAACATATTTTCTTACAATTATTTTTTATGTACTTGTTTCCAATGGGTACGACTTCATAATATTTCATACAAAACTAAAACTCCGCACCATGCACACGTGCGGTGTAATCCTCCTGGTATCTAATCACAAGTCAACAACACGTTGAACATATTCAATTCATTTTTTATAATTTGTTTCTATCTTATAAATTTATTATTAAAAATAATAATCAGTATGGCTTTCATCATTATATTAAAAATAAAAATGTCTGGTATAAGCACCAAATTTTTGACATGATCTTATATAATTCTGAAATGTTTTTATTAATTTTTCTTTAAAATGAAAAAGGCCCCTATTTATCCATTGCAAGTCTAGCATGAAACACTTATTTATTACGAAATTTCTTTTGATACATAGGGAGGCATGAAATAGAAAATTTTAAAGAGAGGAGAATGATGAGAATTTAGTTATAATGGTATTTATCATAAAATATTAATAAATAAATTATAAGCCAACATGAAAGGAAAGAGAAGCTTACTAGTGGAGTAACGGTGGATAAGGGGTCCACAGCCGGAGAAGTCTTACTTGAATATCATACTAAAAGTTCAGTCCTGTTTAATATTTTTAATTGTTTATTATACTATCTGGATCGTCAAAAATCATTTTTATTGGATTTTGACCAAATGAATTAAAGAAAATAATACTTTATAATAGGTTTTATTCAGTGGAAGCTATGATTGGAGAGAGAATTTAAGAGTGATAGGTATCATAACGACCTAATTGTAATAGAGGAAGACTTTGTGGATAGTGTCAGAGGTAGGTTATGCCTACCTAGTGGTAGTTTTTTTTAACTATTTTTTACATTTGGAAAAATATTATTCTTTTTTTAAAAAAAAATTAGATTAGATTCAATTAAAAGATTTAAAAAAATATGAATATGGATTCAATTAAAAAAAAATTATTTCTAAAATTTTTATATTTTGTAAAAAATTATCTTTACTGAGAAATGTAACAAGTTGAATAAAACAAAAATAAATGTACCAACTTATTTGCATAGGACTTTGGAGTTATTTGCATATATATATATATATATATATATATATATATATAAATAAGTAATGTTAGTTAATTAAATTATAATAAAAAGAAAGAAAAAAAAAGTCAAATTATATGATGGGGTGTAACAAACTCATTTAGAACTTGAAAATCTCCACACATATCAAAAAAGGCAAAAATCACGGCATAAGGTTCGATTTTACAATGTTGTTTAATTATATCCTATTGTCCTTATAGAGGAAAAAGTGATTTATTTTTTCATGGATAAATTGCCCAATGTCTCCCCTAATGAATTCGTAGATGAACTCTATGAATCTCACAACTCCTATCTAACACTCATTGTGATACTAAAACTAGAAAAATAATTGGATGCTAAATTGAAATTGCAAAGGATTTTACAACCCATCAAACTACTCTCAAGCCCTAACAACAAAGGAACCTAAGAGTCATGATGAGCTACAAGAGCCCAGTCAGAACACTCTAGGACAAGACCACCATAACGACAAGCTATGACTTTCCTACCAACATGACGGAATCTTGCATCCATGGTTCTCTCATTGATGGAGCCTTACACCCGTGGCTATCACCACCATAACTCTTTTAGGAGCCAAACACCCTAGAAGACAAAATCTTTTCTTTGCCTCCTGACAAACAACCGTACTAAATCCAACCTCCCACTGTCATATCCATATATATAACCCAAAGATGAAAACCGTATTATCAAATCCCCGAAGATGAAAACCGTATCATCAAATCCCCGAAAGTCAGAATAGTATTCTGTATTTAATAACCACATCTCACCTTTAAAGCTTCCCATTATGACTTTTCCTCTTACTATGACACTTTGTGGCATTTCGGTTTCCCTAATTACCACTGCATTTACTCAGATTCCGAATACTAAATGATGATACCGGCAATATTGTATTTAATACATTACATTAGCATCTCTTCAAATTCTTATCCATTTAATACTACTCCTAAACCCCTTCCTACCGAACAACACCAAGAGTGGGGGCAAGTAATGGAGTTTGGTATAAAGGCCCATTATCATAAGATTTAAGTCGATAGTCCAACAGATTGAATTCATCGAGATGTGTCGTCAATGTGGGATAGATCTCCGAGTTAAGTGAACACGACCACTCTCTTGGTACCTGCTAACCAAATACTCTTTGGTGGTCAGTTGATTGGTTCCAGCACCCCCTCAATGCTCGATATTATTATTTGATCAACTAAGATAATGTTTACTTTTTCTTCAATCAAGGAAATAACATTCTATAATTAGGAATGAGATCTTAAATTGGTAATTAGTAACTCTGAGAATTTGCATATATACTATCAATAAATTTGAGTGAATGCTATACAAGCTTATTTAAGTGATGGCTATACTCGCACATGGAACTCTGAGAATTTACATATCTAGTATCAATAAATTTTATTATTCAAATAATTAGTTGTTTTATCAATATTAAGATAATAATTTTCATGTATTCACTCTTCACCTTGAGCCTATCATTTTTCCTCGTAGTAGAACCAGCACTACTTGACACAAAGTAACAATAGCGCTCGACACGCTACAATATTGTAAGGTGCAACTCCTCTGAGTATTGTCAACGCAACGCTCGACACACTACACTACCTTAAGGCGCAATGCCACCAAGTTTTACCGGCTTAACACCTGATACACTACAATATCCTAAGGTGCAACACCTCCGAGTATTGCAAGCGCAACGCCTGATACACTACACTATCCTAAGGTACAATGCCTCTGAGTATTATCAGTACAATGCCTAATACACTAATTTGAAGGCATAATACCTTAGAATGTTGTCCAAATGATAACCACCCCTGGCATAATGCCCTTGAACTTTCTCTGAGATTATCGACAACCTTATGCCCACGAAAGAATTAAAACATAACACGATGAAGGGATATTACCGATCAACTATACATAAAGCTGTAAGCAGTTTCAATAAACAATAAGAACACAGTAAAGTTCATGAGCAACATAATCATCAGGTATAACAAAAAACTCTTTCATTTATACATTAATAGCATTTTTACATAGTGACTTAGAATTCATACAAGAATACAAACATTAGATCTTTGCACATATTAAGAATATAGGGATTGAATTATTAAAAATATAGGGAAACGAGATATAGACATAGAGGAAAACTTAGTGAGCTCTCTTCTCAACTTCAATCTCTCATTCTCTTTATGCTCCTAGAAGATAACTGCCGCTGGACATAGCTCCCTCATTCTCTTCATGCTTGGGTGCAGACTCTGACAATAATCAAATGAGAGCTATCAATGCTTGTTGCGCCCAAGGCTTGGCCATCTCCATCAAATCACACGTGAGATAGACACTCCCTCCTCCTAATTTGGAATACAAAATGGAGAAGGCACCTATACCTACTGCAAGGTCCCTTGAAACCAACACCACGGACCACCACGGTATCGGATTCTCAGATAACATGATGGAATCTCATGTCAGTAGTCCTAATAATTGATGGAATCTCATATCAGCTACACCTATATGTTTATCCAAACGTCTAAATGCCAAGGCACAGAAAAACCACCGCACAAAACCCCCCATCTTCAAATTGCTAATGTTAAAGCTTTATTAAGATGAATAACCTCTTGCCACCTTTAATTTTCACATATCTTGCCATCAACCATGAATTGAAAATCTATTCTCTTATAACCCATCTAATGAGTTCAACAAAACCAACCACCATGATTCACTACTTATAGCCAGCTTCAGAAAATGAAAAGGCATGCTTCAAAACTGAAACAATCTATTCCACATTAAATGCTACTCACATAACCGTCCAACTATGTCATGTTAGTGGTGTTGAATCTCTGACTTTCCCACTTTGAAATATCAATGCTTACCACATTTAATGCACCCAATCCCGTGACGATTCCACTTTCATGTCTTTTCCACTATTCTAATGTCATTTCCACTTATCCTCACTATGCCTTTCGAACTACGAAATACTCAACATCTGAACTCTACTCCTAACGTTACTTCTTCGAACTAGACTTACGAGTGGAGGGGCAAATGATGATACATGGCCATACAAGTCCATTACCGTAAATCTAAGACCATTCGAGCCCATTCGGCAATACTATTGGTATATCGTTAAATAACCAAAAATAAAATATCTACTTTACAAAATACTCGTATAGAATGAATATGGTCATCTCTATAGGGAACGGTGGTTTTATTTCTTTTAAGGAAAATAAAATAAAATAAAAATATGGGGAGTTAGAAAATTAACTAAACTAATTAAAATAAAAATAAAGAACTCGAAAAATAAGAATAAAAACTAATGAAAAATTAATTTTTCTAGTCAAATGATTTATTTCCATATTGATGTATTTGACTGATCATCAATGAAAAAATTATCCAACATTCCGTAAATAAATTGGTTATAGTCGTTAAGTACCACAAAACGACCAATCCCTTCTTACTTTTTCGGTAATCAAGATATCACCATTAATTACTTCCCTAATCGAAAGACAACCTAAGAGACCCTCGTTGGATTTAGTGTTTCGACAGCCTTACGATCTAGAGAGACCCAATTCTAATTAACAAATACAAAATAGGTTCATTTAAATTAGATTATTTAATCTCTTGGTATGAGTTAAATCACTTGCGATGCCATAAAATTATGCTTATTATCACTTCATTAAAAATAAACAAACTTTACCGTTTTTAATTGACTATAGATTATTTTAGGATTATCAAACATAGGTCTCTATTCAATAAACCTAAAACCATCATGAATATTAGAGTATAGAGATTAAATAAATAATTACAAAATATTGAGTCAATAATCTCATTTAGATCTTACAATCTTTATTACAATCTTTATTCATCAAGATTTCAATAACCATTCAATTAGAAAATAAAATTAGAACGAAAACTTTAGAAAAGAAAAAAAAAAGTCACAATTAATTTATTCAATGCTGAAATTGTTGAACAATGAAGAAGATATAAAAAAAAAAAAATTGGCAGCTATCCCTTCTCCTAAAAGCAGCAGCTGTAGGAAAATTTTGAAGCAACCAAAATAAAAACAAAACCTAAAAATTGTTTGCTGGACGTGGAGGGGGGCCGCTGCCCCCTCTCTTGGGCTTTTTTTTCTCTTATCTCTAATGTCTCATATATAAAGGAATGAGTTGCCTATTTTTCTAAAGAAAGTCTTTCTAAATTTTTGGCAACTATCAAATATAAAAGGAATTTTCTAATGACAAGTAACCTAATTGACTTATCAAATAAATAGTTTAACTAAAATAGAAAATTACAAAAATTGGATTTCTCCAAAATTTATATTCCTAAATATTAAAAATATCTTAAAAGTCTCCAATATTTTTAAATTAGGTTTCTTCCTTCCTTTTTCTTCAAAACTCTCCTCTATCATTTCTATTATATCAATGACTATAAAACACAATAATTAGTGTAATATTTTATTCAAAAAATAGAACAAAATAAACCATAATTATTATACCAATTTATACCATATTAAATTCCTCTACACCTAGATAATGCTTGTCCTCAAGCATTCCTAACCTAAATAAAACTAAAACTACTAAAATTAACCTATTTTTCTTTCGAACTACTAAACCAACATATGTTACAAAAGTCAAACTATAAAAATAATCAAAACAGCAAGTAGTTCACTGTATTTCGTACAAGAACGACCATTGCAAATCCCAACAATTTTAATGAAATCAAAACAACAAGATTCAATCATTCTCTCCAAGGGTTCACTCAAATTCACTCAAAATGGGGAGTAGAATGTAAATATCTCTCAAATCAATACATTAAAATTGACATTACAATATACTTGCAAATATATCAAATCTTCATCACTTTATAATTTGAATTTCATACATTAATCTAAAAATCTTTCATTTGGTTGTAATAGGGTTAGGGTTAAGGTTAAGGGTATGATAAAATAGTATATCAAGGGTTTAAAATGTACCAAAGAAAATATGTAACTAACCACATAATTTTTCTACAATATCACATTTGCCCCTCACAAATAACATGTGAAAAATACATAATCTCGCTATCCACACGTGCTCAAAATAGTCAACAGTCAATAATCCATAAAAATGTTAGATTTTTTCGATCTATGACTGAAATGAAAAGATGCAGCACTTTTTTTCTCTCTTTTTTTCTTTTTTTTCCTTCTTTTTTTTCCTTCTTTTTTCACTGCTGCATTTTTTCCTTTTCTCTCTCTCTCTTTCTCTTTTTTTTCATGAAAAATATCCCAGCATAAAAGATGAACAAAATCAAATCTTTTTCTTTCGTTTTGAGTCATCAAGTCTCTTCGTCCTTCATATGTAGAAAATGTCAACATTAAGACTCTAATCAATACATGTTTTTTGAGGCAAAAATTTACAAAAATTATGCAATTAAGTATACATATTTTTTATACAAGGGTTGAAACACAAGCCATTTGGTGTTGTAATGAGGGTTATGAAGAAAGAAAATGTCTCAAACTCAAATTGGTTCACTAAGGACAATAAAAATTAGGGTAGAGATTTTTACGAAAGCCAAAAGGGGTAAAACCTAATTGCCTTTATCATTTCAATACATGAAACCTTAGATGTGATCTCGAAATGCATATCATTGCAAGTTATAGAATGTTCAATCCAAGTGCGATAATCACTCAACAAGAAAAATAATCCCGAACATAAAGAATAAATTTACTCGCTTTAAACTCAAAACCTCACTTTTAAATGGGGTTTGTAATGAAGTTTATATGCTTATCATTAAAAGAAAACTATTAAAGATATGAACGGTAATTATAAGCACAAAAACCATTAATACGAGCCATTTTTTTATAAATTTCAAGCCAATCACATAACACACATCAATTTAGAAAGTTCAAAATTTTTTTATTTTTCTTTTCTTTGTCTTTTTTTTAATTAAATAAAATGAAACAAGACTTAATCTATTGTAGAAAAACAAACAAACTACCAAAAATGTCTCCCCACACCTAAATCATACATTATCCCCAATGTATGCCAAATAAAAGAGAAAAATAAATAAAAATAAATAACATTCATCTCAAATAAAAACAAAAATAAAAAGATAAGTGAGAACAAGACTTTCTTAGGGTAGAGTGGTGAATGGAATGGCAAATTCAACAAATCTTGAAGAAAAAAATTATGGTGGCAGCAATGGACCCTTTCTTAGGGTGTGGACACGTCCTAATTCATGTGCAATTCTGATCATTTGAGAACATTAGTAAAATTGGGCAACAATGAAGGTTTGTTAAGATGTGGGCACGCCTTAATGGCAAATCACTTTTGGTCATCAAATTTTTTTAGTTTTTATCCACTAAAAAAAAATCAAAATCAAATTTAAATCAAACCAAATAAATATTAAATAAAAATCACAAAAGAAAATATTATATTGCCTCCCAACAAGTATCTTTGTTTAATGTCTTTGGCTCGACATTGTCTTCTCATTTTAATGTCATTCAAAGACCGATTTGGTCCATTTTGACTTCAACTTACCTAACATGAACTTCAATTTTGAATTGAAGTAAAGGATTTTATGGCCTATCAATGATTGTTTCCAATATGGGAGTTTGTCATTAAGAAATTTGTTCCATTATATAAGCTCATTTGTCACGTTTTCCTTAAAAACAAAATCAAATTCATTTTGCACAAAATTATCATGAACAATGAGCTCTACCATACTATCATGAAAAATAGACTTAAAATCATTTGGATAATTCATGATATCAAAAATATTAAAAATATTAACTTTACTATCAAACTCAAGAGTTAGAGTACCCAAATTCATATCAATTTTTATCTTGACTATTTTCATGAATGACCTTGGCACTTGTTTTATTGCTTCTAAGAGAAGAATGTTGAATTCTTCTTTTGGAGAAGTTTCCAAAATCTCTTTCTCTTCCTCTTCTTTTGGTTGTGTCAACCTGCTCGGAAAATGTGATAAAATCAAAATTTTTGTTTTGAAAGTATTTGACTCGTTACTTACCTCCTTGGTGGATTCATTTGTTGTTGATGATTTTTCTATTTGCTCGATTTTCCTATCTTCTTTGGCTTTTGATGAATTTTTTTTGCACTTCTTTTGATAATTTTTCCAATTGTCTCATGTTTGTCATCAATTGTGACATTTGATTTTTCAAATTCTGGATACTGGCCATTGTCTCTTGTTGAAATTATTGGATTTACTGTTAAATTAACAGAGTGCTGTTTGCCAAACTTTTAACAATTTCTTCTAGAGACGTACCTTGATTCAAAATGGGTTGTTGTGACTGAAATTGTGGTCGGCATTGTAGTTGTTGTAGGAACTCTTGTTGCCAATTTTCATAACTGAAATTTGGTTGATCCCACTATCCTTGGTTATAGATGTTTGAATAGGGATCATACTTCCATTGTGGTTGTCCCGAAAATCCACCCACTGTATTGATTTGTTCATTTGAATCTTCTCGAAAGGTAAGGTACAAATCCGTAAGATGTCCAAAATCAGAACAAACTCCACATGCCTCAACCTGTTGTATTTTTCCTACAATAAAATTATGCATAAGAGATGTTAGTTCTTTCAATTCTTGATCAAAGGAAAAATCACTTACATCGTTGACCCTCTTTGGAATTTCTTGTCTTATTCTAAATTGTTGGGAAATCTCAATATTAGGAAAATCACTGTAAAAAATATGCTCATTAAAATCAAGAAATAACAACTCTCTCAAAATCTTTTATCTGGCCCGTCAAGTCTTTTATTTCAATGTCACCGTCAAATTTCAACAAGTTCAATGTAAAGGTTAGTTTTGAAAACAAAAAGAAAACAAAAACTTAAAAGAAATAAATCACTTAATACCGTTTCTCGGCAATGGGGCCAAAATTTGGTGTGTCGTCAAACAACCAAAAATAAAATACCTATTTCATAAAATACTAGTATAGAGTGAATAGGATCATCTCCATAAGGAATGGTAGATTTACTCCTTTTAAGGAAAATAAAATAAAATAAAAATAAAGGGGTTGAAAAATTAACTAAACTAATTAAAATAAAAATAAAGAACTCAAAAAATAAAAATAAAAACTAATGAAAAATCAAATTTTCTAGTCAAAGGAATTATTTCCACCTTGATGTATTTGGCTTATCATCGATGCAAAAATTACCCAACATTCCACAAATAAATTGGTTATAGTTATTAAGTACTACAAAATGACCAATCCCTCCTTATTTCTTCAGTAATCAAGGTATCACCGTTAATTATTTCCTTAATTGAAAGGCAACCCAAGAGACCCTCGTTAGATTTAGTGTTTCGATAGCCTTACGATCTAGAGAGACTCAATTCTAATTAACAAATACACAACTGGTTTATTTAAATTAGATTATTTAATCTCTTGGCATGAGTTAAATCACTTGCGAGACCATAAAACTATGTCAATTATTACTTCATTAAAAACAAACAAAACTTACTGTTTTTAATTGACTATAAATTATTCTAGGGTTATCAAACATAGGTCTCTATTCAATAAATCTAAAACAATTATATACATTAGGGTACAAAAATTAAATAAATACTCACAAAATATTGAGTCAATAATCTTATTTAGATTTCACAATCTTTATTTATCAAGGTTTCAATAACCCTTCAATTAGAAAATAAAATTAGAATGAAGACATTAGAAAAGAAAAAAAAAACTCACAATTAATTTATTCAATACTGAAATTGTTAAACAATGAAGAAGAAATAAAAAAAAAATGGCAGACATCCCTTCTCCTAGAAGCAGCAGCCGCTAGAAAATTTTGAAGCAACCAAAATAAAAACAAAACCTAAAAATTGTTTGCTGGACGTGGAGGGGGGCTACTGCCCCTTCTCTTGGTCTTTTTTTTTTTTTTTCTCCTCTCTAATGTCTCATATATAAATGAATGAGTTGTCTATTTTTCTAAAAAATGTCTTTCTAAATTTTTGGCAACTACTAAATAAAAAGGGAATTTTCTAATGACAAATAACTTTGTTGACTTATCAAATAGATAGCTTAACTAAAATAGAAGATTAAAAAAAAATTAGATTTCTCCAAAATTTATATTCCTAAATATTAGAAATATCTTCAAAGTCTCCAATGTTTCCAAATTAGACTTCTTCCTTCCTTTTTCTTCAAAACTCTCTTCCATCATTCATATTATAACAATGATCATAAAACACAATAATTAGTATAATATTTATTCAAAAAATAAAATAAAGTAAATCATAATTATTATACCAATTTATACTCTGTCAACTATCTTTGATTCGCTGAGCACGCTCACAGTCCCCTAGCATAGCACACTTTCGACCACTCTACTCTCAGTGCTAACCATCAAGGAAGTAAATTTTTGGTAAATACAAACCTTCCTTAATCAAATATGCATATTCTTTACTCTTGGGAAAATCTCTTTTAATAGGGAAATATATCTCGAGGGCTACCCTTGATAAGGTGAGAAGCCACCGCAAAAATTAGAAATTCCCTTAATTGACAAGATATTAAATCTCCTACGAACCTTTAACTACAATTCCTAAAATCATGGAAGAATCTCAACAACCTTCGTAAGGAAACTAAGGTAGAAAGCCCCTCAACCATTCATCCCATTGCAAGTAACAAATCTACTATCTATCAAGCAATACACACCTCCAATAGTAGCAATTAATGAAATTCTTGTCGTATTTCTAACAAATTTCAATCTTCTAATTTATGTTAATTTGACTCTTCATAAATTCAAAATTCAACACACTTCTTTATAATTATTTTTTGTACTTATTTCCAATTGGCACAACTCTCCAATATTTCATACGAAACCGGAACTCCACACCACGCACACGCGTAGTGTAATCCTCCTGGTATCTATTCACATGTCAACAACAGGTCAAACATATTCAATTCGTTTTTTATAATTTGTATCTGTCTTATAAATTTATTATTAAAAATAATAATCAGTAAGGTTTTCATCATTATACTAAAAATAAAATTAGGTCCAGTGTAAGTACCAAAGTTTTTGACGTGATCTTATATAATTTTGAAATATTTTTATTTATTTTTACTTTAAAATGAAAAAGTTACCTATTTATCCATTGCAAGTCTAGCATGAAACACTTATTTATTATGAAATTTTTTTGATACACAGGAGAAGTA
Source organism: Dillenia turbinata (assembly GCA_037126225.1). NCBI lineage: Eukaryota > Viridiplantae > Streptophyta > Magnoliopsida > Dilleniales > Dilleniaceae > Dillenia > Dillenia turbinata. Next base: position 10,189,662 of record JBAMMX010000021.1, read on the forward strand.
TGAAATCAAAATTTTTAAAGAGCAGAATAATGTTAATTTAGTTATAGTTTATTAGCATTTATCATAACATATTAATAAATAAATTATAAGTCAACATGAAAAAAAAAAAAAAGAAAAGAAAAGAAAGGAAGAGAGGCTGGCTGGTGGAGTAGTGCCATAAGGGGTCCACAGCCGGAGAAGTCTTGCTTGAATATCATATGCAGAAGGTCAGTCCTGTTTAATATTTTTAATTGTTTATTATATTATCTGGATCGTCAAAAATCATTTTTATTGGGTTTTGACCAAATGAATTAAAGAAAATAATACTTTATAATAGGATTTTTTCAGTGGAGGCTATGATTGGAGAAAGAATTTAAGAGTGACAGGTTTCATTCCTGGGTAACGACCTTATTGTAGTAAAGGAAGACTTAACGGATAGTGTCAGATGTAGGTGGTGCCTACGCTGTGGTTGGCTTTTTTTTTTTAATTATTTTTTACATTTGGAAAAATATTATTCTTTTTTTTTTAAAAAAAATCAGATTAGATTCAATTAAAAGAATAAAAAATACGAATTTATAAAACTTTTATTTTTATTTCTGAAATTTTATATTTTGTAAAAAATTATTTTTACGGAAAATGTAAGAAGTTGAATAGAACAAAATAAAAGTACGGACTTATTTGCATTGGATTTTGGAGTTATTTGTATGTGTGTGTGTCCCTCTCTTTTACTCCTGCCGCTAGCCATTGGATCGTTTTGTAGACATTTTGAAAAAAGTACTTATCCAAGCATAAACACTTTTCCAATAAGTAATGCTTGTTAACTAAATTGTAATGAAAAGAAAGAAAAGAAAAATGTCAAATTATATGGTGGGAATGTAACAAACTCATCTAGAACTTGAAAATCATCGCACATGTCACAAAAAGTAAAATTTATGATGTAAGATTCGAATTTGAAATCTTTTTTAAAAAGTATCAATATTCAGTCACTGATATTAATTATATATTATTGTTCTTATAGAGGAATAAAGTGATTAATTTTTGCATGGATCCTTAAAATTTTAAATGGTGTGGTATTGATGATGAATGTATGGGATAGTTTTTAATTTTATCGTTCTATCACCAATTATTATCGTTATTATTAAAAAAATATATTATTTCACATGGAAAAGATATTCACCATTAATGTATGGTATGGCATCAAAAAATTTTATATTGGTCGTTTTCTTTTAATGAAAGAAAAAAAAGTTTGTCTTCTGTGAAATTATTTAATTATTTTTCATGAATAAGATTATATTATTATTGTGTTCTATGATGCTTTCATAAATTTCTCACAAATAGCTGTCTATGAAAGGGGATATGCAATACTGAACTTACATGGACGAGAAGAATGTGAACAAAGACATGCATGTTGCCCGACAGACTGATTGGTTTCTGTCCTGTTTTTGAAAACATGCGCCGGCTTGAAGATGAGACCACAACTCAAAGCAATTATCTGCGACGGGCCCTCTTTGTACGTCTAACCTTCCGTTCCAGCTGACCATCATTCACGGTCGAATCGAAACAAATTGCCTCTCTTCATTAAAATTTAAAAATCCACAAGAATTTATTTTTTTTCTTTTTTATTACGAATCCATTTGTTTTATTTTTTATTACATAAACACCGATACCTATTTGATTAATTCAATTCAAACATTTATAAATTCTAATTTAAAAATTAATTTTTCGATACTTACTTTTCTATTTTCAAAAAACTTAAGATTTTGATCAATAAAATTTAGTATACTATTATTAAATTTATAGTGGAATAAAAACCAATTACATCTCTTTATTAAAATTTTAAAATTCACAAGAATTTTTTTTATTATTTTTTTATGATCTCGAATCCATTTGCTCTATTTTCTTTTTAATTGAATACGCGATATTTAAAAATTTGATTAATTCGATTCGAATAACTATAAATCCAATTTAAAGATTGACTTTTTCGATATCTGTTTTTTTATTTTCAAAACTCAAATTTAAAATATTAGTTAATGAAATTTAATATACCGTCACTAAATTTACATTTGATTGATCCATTTGCTCCATTTTGCTGTGTAATACTCAAGAGGTAGCATATGTTTCAGTTATTTTCTACAGTTTGGTAGTGACAACCAAATTGAGATTTTTGAGCATATTGAACTTAGGATTTTGAAGAGATTTTTCTACCTTGTAATATGGTGGATTATTGCTATTACTCTCTCACTGTCGATGTAAACGCACAAGCGAACTATATAAATTTTGCCCTTTTTTAATTTTTCATGCGATCATTCTTGTTCTTTTATTTGTTTGATTTTGCCTTTCTCATTTAATATTTACAAAGTAAACAAGATTTGGGCCCAAAAAGGAATTTTATAATTTTTTATTTTTAATGATTGAATGTGTGATTTTTAGGGTAATTATCACCCCTTTTGAGGCAATAGTTTGTAACGCACATTAAAATTCTAGATCTTATTGCACTTATTGATTATGGTGTTCCTCAATGGAATAATCAAATGATCATAATTCCTTCTCTTAACTCAGCGATTTCGGATTTGAATCATGATGTAACAAAAAAAAGGGGTGCCCTTTGTTGTACTATATCATCTTCAATTGGTATAATGTATTTTTAAAACTATTTGAGAAAGATATCAAGATTTTTTAATAACATGCATTATATTTTTTTTAATAATTTTGATTTATTTAATGATTATATAAAAAAATTTATTATATGATCCTATACTTCATAAAAATTCTTATTTAGTCAAATAAAAAAAATGCATTAATATCTTTTATATATATATATAGATCTTATTTTAATTTAAAAATATATTCGTACGCCCTTTGACGCTAAATTGGGGCATCAAACTGGAGCCACGTGGCCTGATGATGCTAGCCGCGGTATCTTAAATCACATTATCCGGCTGGTGCTGTTTGGATGTCTTTGCGAATATTTAAGAGAAATTCTCTTTTTCGTTTTCTATTTAGTTATTCAAAATATTACATCTAAACTATTAGAAATTTTTATCTAGAAAATATATTTTTTTTTACCAAATTAAAATTTTTCTAAAAAATATTTTAAAATTATTATTGACTTCAAATTATTTTAATAGGAAATTAAAGGTTTTATCTTGTGATTGAGTTGTAATTTAACTGACACGTTCTCTTTTCTTTTAAAAATTTTAAATTTAAACCTCCCAATATACATATTGGAGGTATTTCTGACCTCACAGATAGTTGCCCTTTTCGAATTGAATGGGAAGCCTGCGCCGATATGTTCGTCTGGTCTCCTCCGATAAAAAACTTGTAAAAACTCCATCGGGACTGGATCGACGGGGGGACTCCGACGTTCAAGTCAAAAAGAATAATAATAAAAGGAAAACTGAATATAGTCGAGAGAAAATATGACCCTGTGACTTCTGTCATGTGATGTATCGGTCGAGCGAATGTCGGAACCCCATGCGTGTGTGTAGCATACATGCGTATTGCACAGTAAGCATTATGTATGTCGCATAGTCATACCTCTGATTGTGTGTAGAATCGGTGTAAAAACCGTACCTCTTGTGGAATATATTTAGGTATGAAAATCTGTCCCTGATGATATAGAACTGGCTATCGAATCGGGCATGAAGCTCTACCATCGCCAGTGTGTGTAAATGGGTATGAAACCCCTTTCTGAATGACATATAAGATTGAGTATAGAACCCCTCTCTGAACGATATATAGAATCGTCTCCCTTTCGTGTGTAAAAAACTGAGTCTTCCTATGAGGATTGTCTATGCTCTGTATTTATAGTCTTCCCAAGAGTGTAGAAAATCGTAATTTTTTTTTGCTTCCAGTCTTTTAATATGGTAGGGATTGTAATTAGAGTTTTCTAAAAGATTTAGAATTCTTCAAGAGATATGAAAAGATTTGACCTTGATGGTGATTATCTTTCTTATCGGATAGCTATACATGATTTTAAAAATCTATTAAATAAGATACCATCAATACAAAAAAGGAAACTAAAAATTTTATCCAAAAGTGGATCTCGAATTCCATATCTTTCTAATGTAAAAAAAGAAAAAAAAAAACCAAAGATTTTATCCAAAAGTAAGTACTACCGCAAAAGAACTTATAAAAGCGTATCCACACATTCCTTAAGTGCTTTAAAATAAATAAATAAATATTAATTCCGCAAGTGAATTGAAGTTGAGAACTGAGCATGCTTGTGGCTCTTTCTTTTCTGTTTTATATTAATATTTATAAATTATGTGAATACTATGGATAATAATTTTATTAATTATTTTATACGTGTAAATTTGAAATTTGTCAAATAAAAAATGAAATTACTAGAAATGGAAGTCTATTTTCTTGGACCGCAGGAGGGCCGTTTTCAAGAATTGTCGGTGAGATTACACGACTTGAAAAGGTTAATTCGGTAATTAAGCCATAAAACCGAGGCACAAAATGAATTCCAACCTCTCTGATGTCGCATCCCCAAAGCATGTACACCCTTCACTCGCTCCCCTAAACACACACTCCCCCCTTCCGGGGCTTCGAACGCGGCATTGGTTTTGTCTTTTCATTCCTCTCTCTCTCTCTCTCTAACAACGACACCTACACTTCTCTCTCTCTCTCTCTCTCTCTCCAGATTCTACCAACGCCAACAGAACACACACCATATCAACTATGCAACAAACAAATGGTTAATTAATGCTATGCTATATTAGAGCGATCCAAAAGTAGATCGTGATCAAATCTCTCTCTCTCTCTTTCGCAGAAATTGAATTCGTGAAGTTCTATCTCGGTAAATGCCAATAATTCCATTCTTTGATCTGCAACCCGATATGTTTCTATTATATATACTTTCTTCATTAGTGTCTAAAATTCACTGATTTCCAAATTAAACGCACTCTTTGCGAGATCGAAGATCCTTTAATTACTCATATGCCATGCATTCACTCTCTTTCCCTCTCTCAGGTTCTCTCTCTCTCTCTCTCTCTCTCTCTCTCTCTCTCTCTCTCTCTCTCTCTCTCTCTGCTTAATTTGATTCCGTCTTTGATTGAAATTACTTAGTCTGTGTTGTGTGTCTGTTGTATAGCAGATCTTGTTTTAGTGAGATGAGAGTCAAGAAGAAGAGGAAGTGATATGAGGTTTTACATATCGGCCAACGGAGTAAAGAAATTGACAATTGGTGGTTGCGGCGACAGCGCCGTCGTGGGGAGCGGAGGAAAGTGGTTGGTGGAGGCGATGAAAGGAAAGGGATCATCCACGGCTCAGAATCGTCGTCTCTCCTACAGAACGTTCTTGCCCGCTGTCTTGTTTCTTGGAATTCTTTTGCCCTTTCTCTTCCTCAGAATTGCCTTTCTTGTCCTCGAATCTGCCACTCTTTGCTCTTCTTCTTTAGGTCCCCCCTCTCTCTCTCTCTCTCCCCCCCCCTCAAAAAAAAATTCTTTTTATTTATTTATTTTTTAAAATTATAGTCAGGTGTTACTTGCAAAAGATGGTAATGATATTCAATGTTTTATTTGGAAACAAATGGTTTATATTGTACCGGGGATTTTGAAAAATAACTAGAGAGAGAAGTCTTTATTATTATTATAAATAGAATAGCAGCATTATTCTGCAATTTTTAAATTTTTAAAAATCAATTTGTTTGCAAGAAAGTAATTCATTATATAGTTTTTCAATTATATATTACACATTAAATTTTTAAATTTAAATTTAAAATTAATTCTCTCTCTCTCTCTCTTTCTCTTCATTATTATTTACCAAGTTCAGTTTTGGGATGGTCTTTTCCTTCTTGTGCAGATTGTATAGGATGGAGGTTTTTCGGCGGCGGTGATCCGTCACTGGTAACATTTCTTTTCCTACTGACTAAAATGCCCTCATTTCCTTATATTTTGGACCTTTTTGACTTGGAATTTTATGGAAGTTTATCCTCAAGTACAAGTAGAAATAAGAAAATCCGATTTGCTGAGGAATTAATCGGTAAATGTGCCACGTAGATTTACAAGGGTAGAACAGTAAAATTGTAAGAGTTTTTGTCGGGGTGGCATATGGGTCACCTTTTTTTTTTAAAAAAAAAAAAAATTTTGTTGCAAAATGGTTCATTTATGTTGTTTTAGTTACTTTTAAATGATAATTTGATCTCTATTATACCCTTTTTGCATAATAAAAAGAAAAGGATTATACTTTGATCAAACCAACTTAATTTTTCTTTGATCGGATCTAATTGTATTTCGTTGATTTGTTGAGAATGCTAATTTTGGCGTATTCTCTGGATATGCAAAATGTAACAAAATGTAAATGTGGTTAAAGAAAAAGCACGAATATGCTGGGAAGTGAAACTCTGTTGAGAGGGCATTTGGGTAAATTTATTCTGTTATTCAAAGTTAATTTCAATACCAACATTTCTTTGTATAATAACCTTTTATGTATATGTATTTTTGCAAAGTTTATATTTTTCAAAAACTTTTAATTTTGTAAGTGGAAGAATGACAAAATAGATATTTTAGGAAAAAATAAAAATATTTGAAGACAATGATCTAAAAGGAACAGCCATTTTATGAGAATTTTATAATATAAAACGACAACCATTTTTGGGTTTATCCCCATTTTGATTCCTGCTTGTTTTTCCCCACATTGTATTTCTCTAACGTGTCTCAAATACTTCTGACTGGACTTAAAAATGTTCATGGCTTCCGGTGTATTTTTTTTTTCATTTTTTATTTGAAGAAAAATATAAGCATAATTCGCCTTGGAAAAGTATTCAAGGACATACTTTTGAAGAGTAAAATTCTCACAATTTTGTAATATATATCTTTTGTAATAATGAGATTTTTGATAAAATTTTAGATATTATTATCCCAAATAATGCACATATGAAAAAAAATGAAAAAATCATCTCTCATGAAACTCGCAATTTTTAGAAAAATAGAGCTAAAATTTTAACCTTGGCTGCATGTGAAAAAAGGGCAGAATAGAGTGAGGTGAGAGTGAATGAAGGGGCGGAATTTAAGGAGGTGGCGTCGGTGATCTCTTTCTTCATGATCATGAGCTGCTTTCAGGAACACGTGGTTGGTTGCATTTTTAATCATGTCTGTCGGGCTCCCAATCCCACTTGGCTTTTTAATATTATTTTTATTACATAATTAATATTAAATTAAAAAATTAATAATTTTCCACTTTCCGTGATTCTCTTAATATTTTGCATTCTGCTCCTTCAAAATCATCAAACCGACAAAATCAGTTCACCTGGGTATCAGAACCAGCAAAACTAGATCTGGTCCTGCCCCCCCAAGCTCTTTTCTCCCTCTCTTTTTATCCATTTCCCTGCTTTAATGACAAGTCATTAACCTGTTTTTGGAGTCTGATGTCATCAATCGTCAACACGTTTTTTCTTTTTCCGCTTTTATATTGAAAATAACTGAAGTAGGGTTCAGTTCAGTAGAAGCTTTCCATTGGTTTTGGGTTTTATTTATTTATTTATTTATTTATTTGTTTTTAACCTTTATTTTAATTATGTTGCTCAAATGTAGACTTGGGACGTGACAAATAACCCATTTATGATTATGTTATTTTATAATAATTTGCATTTTCATTGATCACTAACTTGCAAAAAATAACCCATTTATAATTATGTTATTTTCATTGCATTTTCATCGAATCAGCCTCCTTGCAAAAAAAAAAAAAACATTGCATTTTCATCGAATCAGCCTCCTTGCAAAAAAAAAAAAAAAAAAACAAAGAGAAGACTATCTAGTTATTCCCTTCTCCAGACCCATAACGTGGGAGTTTCGACATTGGATACAGTTTTTTTATTTTTTATTGATCACTAACTTGTATTGATACTCACATTTTTTGTTTAATAGTATTAAATTTAATATTAAATATGTGTTAACTTTATTGCAAAGAAATGTTATTTTATATTAATAGTTACTTAATCATTTAACTGATACACAATAATAAGTAAAATAGATGCTTGAGTTTAGATTTATGATATTCATCCGGTTTAATAAACAAAACAAGAATCTATATAACAATGTTTAATACAAGTCCAGAAAATATAACACTCAATATAGATGCTCATTTCACCTGCATACGATCTTAGCGGATTGCAGCCCTCTAATGCCTAAAGAGAGAAATATTAATAACGCTTTAGTTTGTCAGGTTATTATATATTGCAAACTATAGTATCGTTTATGGTTTAACTGTGAAAAATTATGAGACATCAAAATTGTGGGTATAATTTTTAACAAAATAAAAGAATTGATACATTATGACTAGATTAATAACATATAATGATGATAATTTGGATAGCATGTTACTGAAATTTTCGGAATTGATTTTTAGAAACTTTGCCTGATTTAGAACTTCTTTTTTTTTTTTTTTTTGGTTAAATATAAGCATGACCTATTTATTAGTTGTGTTTTGTGGGCCTGCTTAATGAAGCTAAGAAGCGAGCTGACGAGAGCATTGACGGAGGCAAAAGACGCAGGTGGGAGTGGGAGTGGGAGTGAGGGAGGAACAGGAACAGGAACGGAGGGTTCTTCTTCTTCTTCTTCATCTTCTTCTAATCCCACGTCATTCAATGATCTTGTGAGGGATGTTATGGCGTCCAATAGACCAGATCTTAGGGCATTTGCTTTCAAAACCAAGGCTATGGTACGTACATTACGTGTTTGTTTTATCAGTTTTGTCTCTGCAAAGCCTTTATTGCATAGTGCACCCTGTTTTGTTCTCGTGTTTCATTTTGTACCTAGTGGCTAGTGCTAGCATAGTCTGAATCTATACGAAACCCATTTGGAATCATTCAAATCTCACCAACTTGTTGATATGTTTTTTCACCACAAGCTCCTATATGTATTTAATTGTATGGTGTTGGTTAGGTTTGGACACATCATATCTTGAGAAATAGGGATGCAGATAATCTTCCCAAAAGTTATTGTCTCCAGAATGGATAGAATGGCAATCTCTCTCTCTCTCTCCATTTCCTTTACCTAAGAGAGTGTTCACAATTGGAAATATAGTTTCTTTTACTTAAAAAATTTTAACAAAATCTTTTACTTTAAAATCTTTATATTAAAATAAAAGAGACGTACATGATTATTCCAATTATAGGGAAATTAAACTTATTAGTCATACTATAAAATTGAGGGAAACAGTGATGAAATATAAATTGAGATTGGAAGTAAGTATGTCTGAAAATCAATTTGAATTCATGATCCACTATCGAAGCCATTCATTGTTCAGACATTTGTTGAAAACGTTTAGAGTATAGAACAGAGACTTGCATGTTGTATTTATTGATCTAGAAAAACTATATGATAGGATTCTCAAAGACATTGTGGTGGGCGTTGATCAAGAAGTGGATCTTCTTGAGATATATTGATCTTATCAAATATATATATGAGAGAGTTGTCACTGATGTAAGAACTTACGGAGATTTAAGTGATAGCTTCATAATTAACATTGGGTTTCACCAAGTTTCGAAATTAAATTCTCTCCTTTATATGATAGTGATGAATGAAATAATGAAAAAATATTCAAAATGAAATATCATGGTTTATAATTTTTTACAAATGATATAAAGCTAGTTGATGAAATTAAGGAAAGTATTAGTGATAAATTGGAATTATGGAGGGATATTAGAATTCAAAAAATTTAGATTGAGTTGATCAAAAATTGAGTACATGAGATTTACGTTTGATAACAGTTATTAGAATAATAAAGAAACGATTAAGTTAAAGGGATACGACGTACCAAAGAGTGAATGTTTTAGATATTTTGGGTCCATCATTTAAAGCGATGGCAGTATAGATACATATGTGAATTATAGGATTCAAGCGGATTGAAATAGAGAAGCGCACATGAAATTGTTTGCGATTGCATGATGTCATTTTAGGTGAAAAGAAAGTTTTATAGAAAAATTACATGACATGCGTTATTGTATGGTATCGAGTATTCGATCATTAAACGACAACAAATTGAAATAAGAATACTTTGATGAATGTATGATAAAATTAGAAAAGATAGAATTAAAAATAAAGAGATATTTACTAAGTTGGGAATGACTTTAATTGTGGATAAAATGTGAAAATATTGTTTAAAGTGGTTTGAACATTTGCAATGAATATGTAAAGAAACACCAGTTAAGAGGTGTGAGATTTTAAATATATGAAATTTAATGAAATTTCGGAATAAACCGTAGAAAACTTGAATGAAATTATCTGTAAAATTATGAATGTCAAGAGGTTAGTTAAGAAAATGACTTTATATAAGAATGAGTGGTATAAAAGAAATCGAATCAGTTGAATTATTATTATTATGATTATTATTATTATTTTAAGTTTCTATAAATTTTTTTTTTTATTATTATTATTATTATTATTATTATAAGTTTCTATAAACAATTTATTTTTATTTCTTTATTTTCATTATTTTTATTTTATTTTTTAATTTTATCTTCTCTACTTTTACTTTCAAACTTTAATTTTATGTTTTTTTTTCCTCTCTTATATATTGGTCTTTTAAACAATTAATCCTAAAATTTGGGATTAAAAGTCAGATTATTATTGTTGTTGTTGAACAATTTGTAGTTGAAAAATAAAATTAGAGAAATAGTTTATTTATATATTTTGGGTTTGTTGGAGTTTAAAGATTTATTGAATTTTTGTGAAATGCAAGTGTTTTAACAATAAACCAAATAAAGGGTGTACATTTTGGGTAAAGTTATTGAGTTCACTGAAATGTGATCAAATGCGTAATTAACCCACCAAAATCTTTGTTAGAAATAATTTGAAGGGAAAAAAAAAAAAAAACAATACCTACTAGTCTTAGAAAATTATAAGTGTCAACAGAGTTTTAACTAATTTACACTGTTTCTTTTCCTAGAGATAATAATACCCGGTCACAATTCTACAGTACAAGCTGGAGTAAAGTAAAATTAGGCATGAACACATATAGGAGAATCCAATATGCTTGATTTTGGCTTCGGTTTTAGTTTTGGTTAATTCTGAGAAATAGGTAATAGAGGAAAATGGAGGTAATCTTCCAAAAAATTATTGTCTTCAAAATGGATATACTTGATTGGCAAATGTGGATAGTACAAGCTGGAGTAAAGTAAAATGGGGAATGAACGCATGTAGGAGAATTGGAGATACTTGATTGGCAAATTGTGGTAAATTGTCCCTCAATTGACAGCCACAAAAGGTGACAGTTAAAAAAGAAAAAGGACAGAATGCATAAAAATGCTATCTAACAGACTCGAGGCTTTTGTGGGCCGTATTCCAAGGTTGGCTGGGAAACTTTTCCTGTGGAACTGTTGCACGCTGTAAAGTAGTATGGGCGCTTCTGTGGAGCATGTGATCATTGGCAAGTCCATTATAAGCCAAGTAGCAAGGATAGGATTTTTATTTTTTGGCCTAAACAGCGATAAGAGAAGGTCCTGGGAATAGTTCTTCTGGCTCCATCATTATCAGCTTTCAATTACAGGCTATGTCTTTTTGTGCTAAAGTTTGATGTCCCCCTGTAGCTTTTTTCCTTTGATGATGGTTATACTTGCCAGTATCCTTTTTGACTCTTCCATCCGAAACGCTTATTTCAGGACCACAAGCTTTTGTTAGATCTAATTATGAAATGTAAATTTGTCCATTTATTGCACTTGCATCTAGTTCTGAGGATGGAATTAGATCTTTTATCTTTCAGAGACTTGGAAGCTGGTCCAGAAAATATGGATATCTTGTACCCCAGCTAGATTGCTTTGGTTTGGCGGGCCTAGACGAATCATGGTTGAGAACATTTTGAGTTAAGGAACTGTTTTTTTCTTTATTTTTTTCTTCTTCTTCTTATTATTTTTTTTTTCAAAAGAGAACCCTAGAAAATTTGTTATATTGAATAAATCCTCTTGTGCTGGAAGAGGCATAACTCTGAAAGTATGGTCATGGTTATTGGCTGTAAGAGTGATGATAGTTATGACAGCTACTAAGGGCTAGTTGAACACAATTCCATTTGTATTATGCTTGCGGCAACCTATAATACAATTTGTAGTTATTTTGGTATTATAGTTTGTAAGTTTCCTTCGGGTCACTAGCTTGACACATTCCATGGATTGAATCTCTTGAATGATTTCCCTTTCATTTGTCATAGGCTCATTTTTTAAGGTAGTGGTGCTTTCCAGTTGCATTTTGTGTGGAGGCAGACGGCAGCTTTATTCTGAAAGCTGTTCTCTAGGGAACTAGGTCAACATGTAATCATGCACTCGTCCACATACTTGTGCAATAACTTCTATGAAACCTAAATTTAATTTGTATAACAGTTAATAAAATAGCAAAATGTTTGCATAGGTCCTTAATTCTTTATAATTGGTGATTGGATTTTAGTTTAAATTTTTGTGGCATATAACCAATATGCCGGTGTACTTGCCAATACAATTTTCTTTTCCTTCCCAAAAAGAACCAGGCTGTGTCCAATGCATATCTAACCTTTTTCATCATTCAACTTCACTTTCCTCTTATTTTCATCTTTGGGTTGATTTTGAAATGACTTTCATAGAAAACTTTGCAGATTACATGCCCTGTCATTCATGTAAACTGCTTATCACATAATTGATGTTGAGACAGGCAGGGGCCATCATCTCGTGTCCCCCTTGGCTCTGCCAGAATAAGGTGCTCTCACATCTTCACAAGTTTATACAGAAGCTGTAGGCAAGTTTATGGTACACTAAACATTTCATAGGATGAAATATTCATAGGTATTTACTAATGAGACATAGAATGCTGACATCTGCAGCTTCTTAAATATGTGAATGTGGCTCGCATATGCTACTACTGACTTGATGCTTGAAAAATAGCCGCTTGTATGAATTGCAACAGGCAATCATCTTAGGATGGTCTGAGAGCAAGTACCCTTTGAGTATCAGCATCTCAAAAGAAATTGTGTTGGAGAATGGAAGTTACTCTATGTTTTGCTTACACAACTGTAAAGATTCCTGTCCTTGAAATCTTAGTGCTATTTATGTTACGATTTACCCTATTATCACTAGAAGACCATGCAGTCAAGCTGATCTATCCATCTAGACATCTTGCTTGCTATTAATTTGAAATTTACATCCACAAGAATATCCATGTGCAGCCTACTACTTGTGTTTATGCCACTCCAGCTAGCCATTGGAAGTAGAAACAGATACTCAAATCTCAGAAATGATTTCTTTTCTTTTTTTCTGGTGCAGCTTTTAAAGATGGAACACAATGTTCAATTAGCCCGACGACATGCTTCTATTTTCTGGCATTTAGCTTCCCATGGTGTACCCAAGAGCTTGCATTGCCTCTGCCTAAAGTTGGCCGAGGAATATGCTGTTAATGCCATGGCCAGGTCTCGATTACCTCCTCCAGAATTTGTTTCCCGTCTAGCTGATCCTTCCTTTCACCACCTTGTCCTCTTAACTGATAATGTCCTAGCTGCATCTGTAGTCATCTCTTCTACTATTACAAACTCAGCGAATCCTGAGAAGTTAGTATTTCACGTGGTTACTGACAAGAAAACTTACACTCCAATGCATGCATGGTTTGCAATCAACTCGATTAAATCAGCAGTGATTGAGGTTAAGGGATTACATCAATTTGATTGGTCTCATAAAGTAAATGTTGCAGTGAAAGAAATGCTAGAAATCCATAACATGATCTGGAGTCATCATTACAAAAATTTTAAAAAAGAGGACCTTGATTTTGAAGGGGACCATGAAAAGCAGTTGGGGGCTCTTAGATCCAGCTCTGTCTCCCTCCTAAATCATTTGCGGATTTATCTTCCTGAGGTGATTACTCATCTATGTGCTTTTCAATATTGTATTGCCCTCTTTTTTGTATTGTTTTCTTCCGTTTTATTGTTGAGGGAATGTAATTTTGATAACTCATTTTGAAAATGCCTCTACAGCTGTTTCCAGAGCTTGACAAGATAGTGTTCTTGGATGATGATGTTGTAGTTCAACATGACTTATCACCTTTGTGGCAGTTAGATCTCAATGGAAAGGTTCTTGGTGCAGTTAGTAACTCGTGGTGTGGAGATGCTGAAAAAGACGACCGCTGCCCAAACAGGATGTACAAGGACTACTTGAACTTTTCAAACCCAGAAATATTGCCCAAGTTTAATTATGATCAATGCGGATGGTTGTATGGGATGAATGTCTTTGACCTCCATGCTTGGAGAGAGGCCAACATCACGGCAACATACCATTACTGGCTTAGACGTGTGAGTGAATTTTCTTTGCCTTGTTAGATATGTTAGTCATGGTATGGCATCATAATGACTAGGAGTAACTTTTTCCTTTGTGAAACAATCTTAACTTCGATGATCAAATGTTGCCAAAATCATGTAAAAGCCAGGGTATGTTTATCATTTTCAATCAGATTTGCACCACAATTAACTTGCAATGCAGATGTCAGAAAATTATGGATTATCTGCTTATCATGTGAACTTTACTCTTATAAAGCTAATTCAAAAATTGATGACTGAAATTTACTCATGTTGGATGATCTTGAAAGTTCTCATTGACTTTAAATTATAATTAAATTCTTCCATTCTGTGTCACAGAACCTGAATTCTGGGTTGGCTTTGTGGCTTCCAGGGGCTCTGCCACCCGCCTTGATTGCTTTTGAGGGTCATGTGCATCCTATTGATCCTTCATGGCATGTGGCTCAGTTGGGCTACCAACCCCCTGCATTCTGCCGAGATACGTTGGAAGCTGCAAGAGTAATACATTTCAGTGGCCCTGCAAAGCCTTGGCTCGAGATCGGGTTCCATGAGGTACGAGGTCTATGGACTAGGCATGTAAATTTTTCCAATGAGTTCATTAAGAAATGTAGAATTATGGGTTGAAAAGAGCGAAGCTCTCTCACTTTTTACCATCTGCTTACATATTCGTTAGGGACCAAACCAGAGCTATGTATGACACAAGAGGGAAGAAGGTTCTGCCTTCAGTCTCTGCTCATACATAGTTTGGTATGGTCTGAGATTGTTATCTCATGTTCATAGTAGTATAGATGACGGTACCACGAATTACACAAAAAGGCCTATTGGAACTCCCAAGATTAGTTCTTTTCATTGATGTAGTCATACTATTGTAAAACTTATTGAAGTTGAATTTTCAGCAATAGAAATTTCTTACTTCTTGTTTATGTGATAATGCTCCATTTGTTTGACAAGCAGATTATTTTGTTGACGATCTCAAGGACAAGGGGATTTTATATTGTTGTTTAATTACATTATCCAAAGCCACGTTTGCTCTTTCTTCAGAAATCTTTTATCTGTCCAATTTTTTGGTTGCCTTATGCTTTTTGGGTTTACATCCCGCATTGAGCTGGATACTGTTTGTAGCTTATGGGCTTTGAAATCACTAGGCTTTTTCCTCATAAGCATAATTCTGGAGTGAACTCATGCGAACCAAAGTGTATTGGAGCTCTTGGGCTAGCGTCCCATTTGGAATTAGATCATTTGGGTGTTAGTAGACCTAAATATGGCTGGGACCACCGGGCTTATAAGGTTGTTAAGATATTAACTTAGGCCTTGCTGTGCCTTACCTGAAGAATTAGGCCCAAGCCTCTTGTTCAATGAGAATCCAAATCCAAGGCTCGGCCCTAAAGGATTTTAGGGCTGGATGGCCCATAGGTCTGTCAGTTGGATCTGTCGCTGGCTTCGGCTTGGTCCTTTTGCTTGTGCTGTTTGATTCTTTTGGCCCGCCTAACTTGCTCTTTACCAGATTTTGTCTAAGCATTTGATTTGATTTTTTTTTATTTTTTTATTTTTTTTTGGTGTACAAAAAGTGCTAGTCTCTTACCAAACTCTTTTGGATTGAGTGATTGAACACTCTACTTCCTTAACCAGAGATCTCAAGTTTAAGCCCTAAGAATGAAGAAAAAGAATTTGAGAGAGTCAATCTCTAAAATGGGCTCCACAATGCTCGAATCGGATTAGTCGAGCGAACCTCAGATATCGGTCGGTTCGGTGAAAACCTTATCTATTCATTGTCCATCTTCATGTCATGCTAATTGATTGGGCATTTGTTGAGATGAATGCATTCCCTTGTGGCATTTTATATGAGTGAGTGCCGTATGAATAGGGGTGAGTATTCGGTTAAATCGTAACCAAAATAATCAAAATTGTAATAACTAATTTAGTTTTATTTCGCAATTTTTATAATCATAATCTAGCTAAATAAATTAAAAATTGACAATTTGTTTTATCGAATTAGGTTTTAAATTCAGTTTGGTTAACCAAATTAACTGAATTATTGAATTTTGACTATAAGGGGCTTTTAAATAACGTTGTTTTATATATATGTATCAGAGAAATTCATGAAAATTAAAAAATAAAGAAAATATTCAAAATAAGAAAGTTATCTTTATTTATAAAATTTGTCGTGATGTTATGTAAGAGAGCAGCGTGGGTAACAAAGAGGAAGGGAAGAAGAGTAAAATAAGAGAAGAAGAGAGAGAAGTGGCCGTGAGAGTATTAAATTTGGGAGTAGAAGAGCCCTAAACTGGACCGAGCATTAGAATTTTAGAAATAAGAAAGTGGAAACTGAAATCTTTTCATTAATTATGATTCCTATATCAGTTTTAATTTTTAGTTTTTTCTCTTTTAGAATTTTTTATTAATTATAGTATTTTTCTTTTAAATTTTAATTATTATATTATGATAATATTTATATGAATAAAAATATCTAAAATATATATAATAATTTTAATTAATTTGATTTTTCTATTTGATCGAAATAAAAATTCTCAAAACCGATAACCATTTAGATAAATCAAATTAAAATTTGATTTTATCCAAAACTAAATCAAATATTTAATAAACCATATAAAATGTAAAAAAAAGATTCAGAAAAAACGATTTTTTCAGTTTTAACCACGAATTTGGTTAATTTGCTGATTTTGCTAGGTAAACACTTTTCCTGTGGAATTCATCTGTATTGTGTTCCTGATGGGTCAGCCCATGATCGAGCCATTGCCAAGTTGACTATATTTCTCCCCTTTTCTAAGATAAATTACAAAAAACTTTATAATTTTTTTTTAATGAATAGATATACAAAAATATCACGTTGTGAAGAGAGACTAAAAACTCACATTTGCAGGGGAGTTTCACTAAAAAGAGAAACTCACTTAACTAATGCAAACATTGATGCTTACAAGAATGCGAGTGGCATTGGGTTCATTACCCAGTCCTCGTAAAAAAAAAAAAAAAAAAAAAAAAAAAAAAAAAAAAAAAAAAAAGGGGAGAGAGTGAGAGCTCTTTATGACTTGGATGTCCCTAAAGGGATAGTATAGAAGTTTTGATAGAAATCAAGCTTTAGGCAAATTGTACTTAACTTTGTTATCAATATGTTTTCTAAACTTATATTTTACATGCACGAAAAAATTAGGGTAATATTTTAATTATTACTTAACTTTTGTACTTAAACGTAATTACTTAACTTTGTTATCAATATGTTTTCTAAATCCATTTTAATTATTTCTCTCCGTCTCTCTCAAGATTTTTTCTTTTCTATTTTTAAAACCGAACTTTTGTTATTAAATTAAAGTCAAAAACACAAAAATCCTTTCAAATTAGAGAGCCTATTTTTGAATATCTTCCTAATGTTCAATTAACCCCTTAAATTTCTAAAATTTTATTTATTTAAACCCCTAAAGTGAAGGTGTGAATTTTGGTTCCATTCATCATCATTTATTCTGGTTTTGCCTTCTTTATCCCAAATTTTTATTCCGATCAGCATAGGGTTTCAAGTTATATGTTCTCTCTTATAGAAGAATCCCAATGAGTCAGAAAGCCTAATTGATAGGAAGGGCCATGTGACATTTATAAAACAGCGGCAGTACTAGGTACACTTTTCCTCTCATTCATCCGGTCACATCCTAATATTCTTGAAGAAATTATCAGGGTTTGTCTTTCCTATGTACTTTGCTCGGGTGATTTGAAATGGGACTCTCTTTTTCATGATTCATTTAAATTTAAAATTATTTATTTATTTAAAAAAATTATAATTATTAAATTATTCTCTTAAAAACTTTTTCTATATACTATACTTTTAACTAAAATAATATAAATATAAAAATATAAATATAAAAATAAGAATTTTGAAAATAGATTTTGCAAAGTATATTCGGTGGGAAAATCAGAATTTTTTATTTTTTTATAATTTGCTCAATTGCAAAAAATTTGTGCGCCAGTTAATTGGAAAAAGGAGATTTTTTTTCACCTCCTTTAACTTAACCTAACATGAGGTGGTCTAAAAGGTGGCTCTTCACCTCTTCATTTGCAATATCAATTGGGTAGAAGAGAACCACTGACCCGGTTGTATATCTGCGTTTTCGTTTCACATCTTGCAACTCTAAAAAATGAAAAAGACAAGGTCTTCTTCATTTCTTATACGATATCTTGATTGGGTTGGGTACCCTTAACGTGGAGGATACCTAATTAATCTTAGGGGTATATCAAGCTAGTTGGTAGAGAGATCTAATTTTGTTTCCTTACCTAAAACCTCAAACTATATGTTTTGTTTGTCTACTGGATAATTTTTGGTATCACTGGTCAATCCATAGTATGTATAAAGATGCACAAGATTGCACCATTTTAGTGCATCCAGACAATTTTAGTGTAGGGAAAACATAACACATCCAAAATATGTTATAGAGAATGACAGACATTTATGTGATAGTATACTTTTCCTAGGTGCACCATATTGCACAATTTTGTGATAGCAAATATACATATAAGTCTTAGTAGTAATTATAGACAAGCCCCCTTTTGGATAACATGACTGTGGCTTTCAACAGGTGAATGGAGAATATTAATGCAGCAAAGGTGAAGAAGATCATGAACCTTCAATCACCAAGTTCACATATTATTAACCTCTCCTGCATTATCAGCTAAAGAAAGTACACGCACACAAAAGTAAAATAGGTTAAGCTGGACAGACACCTTTTCATAAGAGAATGGAGAAAAGAGTCTCACACGAGTTGGAGAGGAGCTGGTTGGTCAGGTCGAGAGTAGTGTTGATCAGGCTCAAGGAGGTTCACAGGGACAAGATTGCGGGAATCATATGGTTGGGAAGACATGGGCTCAAAGCTTGATCCTGGCATCAAACTCATCTGTTGTGCTCTCTCATTCTCAGCTATCTGCACCAATAAAATCCCTTTGCATTTACTAAACTAACAGAAAGAAGAGGGGGGGGGGGACAGAGAGAGCACCAAACCTTGGCTCTGATGTACATATTCTCATTGTGCAGCTCAATTTCCTGCATAATCCACATGTTATTTCCTCATTATAGTGGTAACTAAAATCTTATCGACTAGCAAATAAAATTTGCCAATTTGGGCTGATAACAAAACTAAAATGCAATGAGCAAATTGTCTGATAACAATATGGTATATGGCCACACTCCACCTATTGTCAAGATGTGAACCCCAAAAATGGATCAATGTCACAAACAAGAGTTCACAATACCGGAAACAAACTTTGCGAAAGTTAAAATCCAATTCGCCTAATCCTCTGTTAAAGGTTTATGATTCATTAACAAGGACATATAATTTTTGTAGGTCTTAAAAGATTTCATGTAAGAGCTCCAGAATAAAAAAGAAAAAAAAAAGAAAAAAAAAGTTTAATAAATCCAAAGTATTGGTCTAATTTTATTATTATTATTTAATGAAAGTAGTAATACAATCAATATTTTTGTATAGGATTTTACTTTTCTCTCGATATTCATGATTTAAATTCATCTGTGCTACTTCTTATAAGTTTTCTTATATTAAAACCGCTTCTTTTACATATTCTTTGGCTCTATTTATTGTTAATATTATTTTTTTATATATTAACAAAAATCCTACTCGCGAGACATTTCTATATAATATAATTAAATAACATTGCCATTCTAACCATAGACAAAATAACACATTATATTCAAAATTATATGTAAACATTACCTAAAATTTGAATCCAAAGCTGCAATGCTCTATAGAAAATATCAGAGCACTTGAGATTAGTATAAGTATCTAATATAAGTGATTAAAACTCCCATTATCACTCAACAACATGTTACCATACAATGTGCAAATTGATAACAAAATGGCTGTATTTTGATAAAACAATTTACATATATATGTGTGTACATATATATATCTCAAGGGAAGGTAACTATTACCAAATAATTTTGATTTTTGAATTATTTAAATCCATTCTCACTTATTTACATTAATTATATCTGCCAGCTGAAATTATCAATTTTCATTTTAGTTTCCAGTTCCAATTTCCTGCATCCAAAGCTGTGACACTTACAATATTTTCATGAACTTCGAGTGTCCATAGCACTAAATTGGACAATCTAGATCTTCATAAATTCAAAGGAAAATGAAAATAGTAGGGAAAGAGAAATACCCTCTTCTGCAAATACTCAATTTCTGCAAACAACAATTCATTCTGCAAAAATCAAGTATTTTTGTTAGTTTAACCTAAAGGTTAAAAAGGGGGGGGGGGGGAAGAACAGAAATATTGATAAGGTTAAAAGAAAATGGTAGAAAATAAGACCTTTTTGGATCGTATTCGGCTAAGGCCTTTCTCCAATCTGCCCTCAAGGTTTTTCAGTTCCTTTAAATTCAGAGAGCCAAGAGCCTCACCAAGAATGTGCCTGGAGGTGAATTTTTTTTTTTTTGAAAAATAAATAATAGTAATTATAAAAGAAATCCTAAAATATAGAGAACTTCAAAATAATCAAGTCAATATGGACTAGTACCTGTTTAGGTTCTGAATATCCTTGATTTGTCTGCGCAGCTTGGAGGACTCTTGTTGGTAAAACTGAGGACAATTTAATGTGTGGAGAGAGTCAACTTTACTTTACTCCAAGTTACAGACTTGATCAAGATTATTCTTAAAATTAAAAAAAAAAAAAAATGCTAAGGTTCACTAGTGGTGCAATGCATCAGAAAGAACATGGATTCATGTTCAATGCAAAATCATCATATAGTTAATGGGAGGGCTCTTTAAAAGTGAAAGCAAGAATAGCACGACTTGGGGGGAAAAAACACAGAAAACATAAATTCAGGTAATCCTTCTTGTTTCTTACAATGAGTAAGTCTGATGTTTGATATACAGGGGCACGTGCCCCCAACAAAATGGATCCGTAAAAGTAATAAAAGACCAAACCCTTGAAGAAAAAGGGTATTCTAAAGGGTTTAATATAAGGTAGATGACTTGAGAGCTTTCTTTAATTTGCTGATGTTAACTAAATAATTGTTTGCTTTTGTGGGTCTCCCTTTGTTGTTTTTTCGATTAACTTATTTTTAGTTAAATACTTGCAGCACATAACTGAGTGTCATGAAAATGTTGTATTGAATTACAACAGTCTATGTCTTTATATTCTCCTCTATGGAGATAGCATGTTTGCTTCTTTAGAGCAATTTTGGGGATGCTTGGTCTCCATTGTTATATGAGATGCAACAACATCGAAGGCCAAATGCAAAATTAGGATGAATTTGAATAATTGTTTCAGGAGTTTTGTTTTAACAACTTCATTAGCAAGATTTTTCTTCTTCTGGTAAGCAAAAGAATTTTATTAAAATTTAAGCAATCCAAAAGGGAAGCAACAAGCACACCAAAGATAGACAATCAATGCCTAAACAAATAAGACCTTGTTGGAAAGATTTTGTTAAGAATAAGAGCAGATAATGAAAATAAAGATTTTTCAGATAAATACTCAAAATTATACTAGAAAGAGAGAGTTCTCAAAAGATTATCATAAATAGCATCACATAAAATTTTTACTTTTTTTAGAGTGACTCTCCACTTTTATTTGAATACATAACATGACTAATTATATATAAAACCAATACATTATTCTTGACTTTATTAGTAAGCTAAGAGACACTTTAAAAAATCTTACATGACTCTTTGGAAATCTCTTCATAACTCTTTCAAAATTGACTCACATGACTCTTTATTTTCTCCGTATCATAAATTCTAAATTATTCCAACATTCACCCATTTAATTTAGAATTTATTTAATTATTATTTTATTTCAAATCATCAATATATCTTCATTACTTTTAGTCTCTTCAAATTCCTTTTTCTTCTATCTTTGTGTTTAATTCTTGCAATTTGTCCATGACTTCATTAAAATTTTCTTTTAATTCTTCATAAACTTTTTTCAATCATTTCAAATCATTTTTTATTTCATATAATTCTCTTTCATTCACATCCTTAATGACAATATTGTAAACCCATTTACCCATTTCAAATGCCATATTGCTTGTAGAGCCACTTCATGTTTAGTATCTTTCTTTGTGTATACCTTGAATTCATATTATTCATGTCTTCTATATTTGTCTTCAAATATCACATTTGCAATTAAATCTGATAGATAATCTGGATCAAACTTTGTACCTACGTACTTTGCTACAGACAAATTTAATTTTTCTAGTAATTTCTTGAGTATTGTTTTAAATTACACAATCATAGTGATAGTAGGCTCTTCATTTTCCATTCCTCAGAACCTTTTCGTTTTGAAATCTTTCTCATGACTCACACCTACTCAACATGTTTTCTTTTCTTCAAATCTGGAAAATTTTCAATGGATTATTTGTCTTTCTTTAAAAATCCAAAGATGCCAATGCATACAAATAAATTTTTTTCTTTGATCCTAGGAGACACCAACCTAGGCACAATCTCAACCTTGCTCTGATACCGCTTTGTTGGAAAGAGAAGATGAGAGAATTTTATTTAGAAGAAGAGCAGATAATGAAAATAAGGATTTTCCACACAAATACTATTATATTAGGAACAGGGAGTTCTTAAAAAATAATTATGCATAGCACCATATAAAATTATCATTCTTTTTATAGTGACTCTCTACTCTTATTTGAATACATAACATGACCATCTTTATATAAAACCAATATATTATTCTAAATTTTATTAGCGTGCTAAGAGATATGTTAAAAAATCTCACATGATTGTTTGAAAATCACTCCAGGACTCTTTGAAATTGACTCACATGTCTCTTTATTTTCTTCAAGTCATAAATTCTAAATTATTCCAATAGACCTAAAGAAGCCAACCACACACCTAAGACAAATCTAAAATGTTGCACCGAGACCAAGTAAAAAAAAAAAAGTGGGACCCACCCACTTATTCTTCCCCACTCACCCGAGATCCAAAACCCACATTTCTCTAATCTCTTTCCCTCACTATCTCCCTCTCTTGGTTCCTCTCATCTCTTTCTCTCACAACTCCCTCTCTCTCACTCTCACGGCTCACTCCCTCTCTCAATCTCCTTTGAAATTTACCATGCCACTACTAAACCCACTCAATGAAGCTTCCAAAGTCTCAATCCATTCCTTAGACAAAGATGAATTTGGAGAAAATTTAGGGTTTCGATTCAAAAAATGAGAAATTGAGGTTTTCGTGATTGGACATCTAGGGCATGATTTGATCACAAAATTGAGGTAATTTCTTCCTCTTAAATATGGTTTTAGTTTCTTCATTAATAAATTGAAATTTCTTATTGAGTTTTGAGAGATTAAATTTGGGGAACCTAGACATAGGTTTGTAAAATGTTGGGTTTAGGGTTTGAGATTAATGAAAATTGTGTAATTATATAAATAGAGTATGGATTAATGATAAAAAACTTAGAATAATTGTGAAAAGTAAGATCTAGTTGAAACCCTTGATTTTTCTGCATAAGGGATTGGTTGTGCTTGTTATAATCTTTTCATCATAACTTCGTCTGCATGTAGGCAATTTAAATGAGGTTTTCTTCTTATAAAACTAAACTTTCATACCTTAAAAATGACATATGATTCGAAACATTTGGATGACATTTGGATTTTTTATGATTTTTTCTAAGAAGTGCATTTTGTAGAAAAATACCATATTCTGCCCTGTTTTGGCTGAATAATTTGCATCAATTTTGAGATGCCTTCTAACTTGAATGAGGTTAAGTTCTGAATACGAAAATTGTAGATCTATATCTTACCTTTAATTTGAAACTTGAATCATTTAAATCCTATATGCGTAGTAAAAGTTATGACAATTTTTCCGTTGCTGCACAAATGTGAGTTATGAATTATGGATTATAATATTCATAGACTTAGATACTTTAGTATGATTTGAATGACCTTGGGACATAAACATGAAAGTTCTTTAAGTAAAAATTAGAATTTCCATGATCTGAGAAGTGTAGATCATATTATGGTCATTTTTCTATAACATGCTGTGTCAGAAATTTGTTGAGAAGTTAGGAATTGTGACATATTGAGAAGAACCAATTTGCTCTAGTATTGGTATATGATTTAATGATTATTTTGTGACCAATGTCTTAAATTAAGGCATTCAGAATCAAATGAGGGATTAGATTTTGTTTGATTTGAAATTTGAGAGTGATCACCCTCCCAAAAGATGAGTTGACGGACCTTTGTACCTTTAAATGAGAAAAATGATTTTAAAATTCTTTTATGAATAGTTTTAAATGATTTTATATGATTTTGTATTATATTTGTGATTGTAGGATGTCCCAAAATGAAAATTTAAAGTATGTATGCATCAATTGTAGTTATAAATGAATATGTGGCATATATTGTTAGATGTTTTATTCATGAATGTTGTGAAATTAGTTGGTAATCTTTTGATGACATCATGGCATGTTGAATGAAATTGGAAAGTTTGTGAAATGTTAGTGCATGTGTGGTAAATGACTATAGTCAATCCCTCTATAGAGTGGCCCAATGGGGTGTTATGGTTAGGGTTTACTGGCAAAGGAGGTAGACGCGACCTCCTGCACTCCCGTCATTTTATCCGATTACACCACCAGTGAGGTACGAGTCAATGTCAAGGAAAGAGGAAGTAGAGTTATGAAACGAACGAATTTAAAACCCCTTGACAGATTTTCACTCGAGTTTGGCCAAATTTGGGGTGAAAATGATTTCTTTAAGGAGACCCTCATGATCTTTGAAAAATATGAAAACTATGATGTATTTTTTTTATTTATCATGATTGTTTGACACTGTTTTATCTTCAATGAGTTGTTTGAAATATATGATTTGATATTCTCATATTTACCCCTCATTTATTGTCATAATCATACCATTACACTCAACTTATTGAGTATTTTTTATACTCACCCTCCCATTTTCATTTTATAGTGGAAGTTTAGTTAAAACTTGAGGTTGCTTAGTACCAGATTTGAAGAAGTCTAGTCGGTTGGATTCTTCATATACTAGACACCATTTTGGATTAAGGTATTAGTGGACCTAAATGGAGGCAAATCTTATAACTATTTTGGAAATTCATTTTGCATTATGTTCATTTAATTTGTGATTTGAATATGACTTTGCATACTTAAATTGAGAACCTCTCTTTTTACTTGAATTTTCTTTGGGAATTATTTCTCTTGGTGAAAATTTAGTATGGATCCATTGAGTAGAGACTTGTTTTAAAATTTATGGATTTGTGGATTTGAATTTGAATGATCTGGTTGGCCAATGCCTGTATGTTTTGAGTAGAGATGGACTGAGATGGTATTTAATTATGAAATGAATGCATGCTGGCTTGTTTTTGATTTATTGAATTATTTTAAAGAATGGATGAATATCGATGAATGCCTTGCGATACCTCAGTATATGGGTTAGATTTACCCATATTTTGGGGTAATGCGACGGTTGTCGTGCTCTTGATCTAAGAGTCGGGGTGTGACAATTTTATTGATATCAGAGCCAAGTTTTCGATTTGAAAATATATTAAAATGTTAAAAAGTTTTCCAAGTATTTTAAATTTTAAAGGTCCTCAAATGTTTTTAACTATTTTGAAACGATTTTGATATTCAAAGTTTTACAAATAATTTTGAAAGCCTCCCATAGGTCCTAGAAGTTGAGTATATTTTTTTAGGGGGTTAAAAATTTAGTCCTTAGTCTTGTGTGCTAAGTTTAAAGTGGACTAGTTGTTTGTGGTAGCTATAGGTTAATGTATCCTGACATGATATTCAAGTGATGTTTTTTAGAAGATATTTTGTGTTTCCATAAACACCATCGAGAATTAATGATTAGCTTTGATTTTAGTCTTAGGAAAATGAGTGTCAATATTAGAAGATTGAGGGTGAAAGATCTTCGGAAGAAAGAAACTAATTAATTTCTATTAATTTACATAGAGAAAATATTATGTGTTTGAGTGTTCTAACTTGAACTTTTATTTCCACAAATGTGGGAGTAAGCATTTATAGAGTGCAAATTTCATGTGAATGATTGTCAGAGGTATGCCAAAATGTAAGATTTGTAAGATAGCAAACTCACAGGCTAATGACCTCCTAGATTGCTTTTCTTGGAGCGTTTATTGATCCATTTAAATAGACTTTGCGCCTGTTTTGCTTTATCAATATAAATAGAAGTATTTGTTTTTCACCCTCAATCCATACTTTAGTCAATAGACACTTAGATCTACTCATAGTGAAAAAAAGGGGCATGTTTGAATTGTCCATGTAGTTTAGAAAGAGTAAATGCTCTTACATGCAATGGTTTTGTTTGTATAAGAGGCTTGAGCATGAAACAAGAAGTTAGAATCTTAACATAGAAGTAAAAAAGCTGGGTTCAATAACGTATCTAAGGAGTCAATGAAGTATTTTATCTAAAAAGTTGACTTGGAATGCTTGGTGAAGCTCATGTTGTGAGTGTTATAGTTGATCCCATGTGTCTGTCGTTGGTCCACAAGATTTGAAAACTCCCCAAACAGAGATAGGTCTGCCTTATGAGCAGATCAATAGTAGAGAGGAGTTCTTCGAATGGTATATAAGATGCAATTGTTTCTTAGGCATTATTTAAATAAATTCAAATAGGGAAGAAGGAAAATGAAGGGATGGTATGCTCTTCCCCACGGCCTCTATTCTTTTCAGCTCCTTCCAAATCAAACTACTTATTGGGTAGACTTGGGATTGGCTTTCTGTGGACATGAGTCTACTTTGCTTAAGAGGAATTCTATTCTTAAAGAAATCTTAGAATTAAAATGGATAGGAAAAGATGGGTTGCAAAAAAGGGGGAGCTAGGCCTCCTAGAGGCAGAGCTGGAAGAAATTTTTAAACAGCAAAATGAGAAGTATGGTAGAAAATTGAATCATCTAAATTTCTTTATTTCTCATTACTATTGAAGCTTTTGCATCTTTAGGTGATTCTTCTTGACGAGTTCGTATTGTATCAATTGGAAGGTGGACGAAGAGGTGTTTATGAAAACTCTTTTGACAATATTGCCTAGAAATTCGGATTTTGCATGTTGGAGGCTCCCTTACTTGCGGGCGATATGGGTAATAATTTTAGCTACATAGGGTTTGCAGAAAATAACAAATTAAGTAATAGTTGCTTTTGGTGTAAATGCGATGTAGGATCAATTATTATCTTTCTTTTGCATCGTGCTCGTATAAGAATTTTTTTTCTTGAAAATTGGTATACATGGTTATGGAGAGTTTTGCATATTGATTGGAATAATGATAATGAGCTGTCAGCAGGAAGAGATATCAGAAAGCTACATATTTAATTTCTTACCCTATTTTGTGGCCCTTTGATAAAAGAGTAATATAATCTAGAGATTGAGGTAGAGGATTCTTCTCCTATATTCAATCTTGGATAGCCTTTTACTAGGGGTTGTAGGATATGGTATCTAGATTCTTATTCTCTTTTAGACTTTACAAGTTCTGTCTTACACGTTCTTCTTTCATATTTGATATACTCCTACTACAATCATAAAAGTACCTAGTATTTTGGGTTTAGTAAAGTATTCTTGCAAATCTCCTCAGGATTTTTGTCTCAATAACAGCTCCACTTACTAGATTGACTTATAAGAAGGTACCTTATGGATAGGATGAGCAATATAAGACTAGTTTCCAAACCTTGAAGGATAAGCTTGTATTAGCTCAAATTTTGATATTGTCAGTCAGTGGATAGGGCTATACAATATATAGTGATACGTCCATGAATGATTTGGATTGTCTATTAATATAGGAACAGTGTGTCATAGTTCATGTTTCTAGAGAGTTAAAGTCTCATGAGGAAAACTACTTTACTCACAATTTAGAGCATGGAGCCCTTATTCTTGCTTAAAAAATTTGGAGTTATTTTTGTTTCTAATTATGTTGAAATTGGTCTTAGGATGATGAACTAGGAAGTATCTTGATTTTGGGAACTTTGGGTTTCTGGAAATTTAATGTAGAATTTTGGGAATCCATTAATTTTTAGAATTTGTTTCTAATCATGTTGAAAATAAAATTTATTGGCAAGTTTTGATTATCATGACCAATGAGTTAATGTGAATTCTTCGATTTGGAGAAAACTTGGTTCCTTTGTTTATTGTAATTCCTCTACAAGTGTTCTATTTTCTTGAGATTCTTATTACTTGAGTTACTTTGCATTGACGTAATTTAGTGGAAATGTAGTTTGAGGCAAAATTTAGTTTAGTTTAATGAAAATCAAAAAGGCTTAGGAGAAAGATGTGCAATAAATTTTTATCTAGTTTAGAAGGTGAGAAGTCAACAATGACTTTAAATTTTAATTTTTCCCTTTACACCACGTTGTTTCTGTTACATCATAGAAGTTCTAGAGTTTATAAAGTTTGGAGATCTACAGTTTCTATTTTAAGATTTTGAGCTTCACAAAGTAAAGTTATTACCCTTTTTGTTTCCAAGCAAAAGATGCAAGAAAAATGATTTTTGTTAGAGTGACTTGAGAAGCCTTTCCTTATCAATTGCATTGGTTAAAATTCTAAAGGTAAAACTCAGTTAATAGACAAATGGACTTGGGAGTTCTCAAATTTTTGTCTTTTAAAATTTGTGAATATTAGTTGGGAGTGTGTATGGACCTATTAAAGGGCTGCAGATGATGGTGTCCTTAGAAGAAATTGAGAGAGTTAAGATAGATGGTATTGTCTAGGGGTGATAGGTGTGATTTCAATACAACACCTTTTTTTTCTTCATGACCGAGTAGGATATGTCGACTTGATTTGTGCTATGGAAGATTTTTCAAATTTTATACTTGACTAGCAACTGACCGAAGATTGTTCCACTTAGTGAAACTCTCAGGAGAATCTTTATTTTCTCTTAGTTGGACAGATTCTTAGTGACTGTAGGGTGGGATAAAGAAGTTGTTTGGTTCTATGTAGTGAGTGCTTAACATGTTAGCGAATAAAGGAAGAGCATCAGAACCTATGAGGGTTACTTAATCCACACCATAGTCCTGAGTAGGAATGGGAGCATAGATTCATAGATTTTGTCTCAAGATGTACATTGCTTAGATTGAGAGGTTCCGTGAGTACCAGTGTCAACCGTGTTGGATAGAAATCTGTAATTTACTTTTCGATTTTGACCAAAACTATTGGAAACTTGAGAGACTGAAAAGTTGACATGAAAACAACACCCTCACTTTTTTTTATGTATAATATTGTTTTAAATTTCAAGGATGAAATTTCTTTTTAGGGGATTAAGCGTTGTAGCAACGAGACCAAGTCAAAAAAAAGTGGGACCCACCCACTTATTTTTCCCCACTCACCTGAGACCCAAAACCCACATTTCTCTTATCTCTCACCCTCACTCTCTCCCTCTCTCGATTCCCCTCATCTCTCTCTCTCTCTCTCTTGCCTCTCCCTCTTACACTCGCAACCCCCTCCCTCTCTCAATCTCCATTGAAATTTACTATGCCACTATCAAAACCCACTCAATGAAGCTTCCAAAGTCTCAATCCAATCCTTAGACAAAGATGAATTTGGGAAAAATTTAGGATTTTGATTCAAAAAAGGAGAAATTGGGATTTTTGTGACCGGACATCTAGGGCATGATTCGACCTTGATGTAATTCTTCCTCTTAAACATGGTTTTAGTTTTCTCATTAATAGATTGAAATTTCTTATTGAGTTTTGAGAGATTAAATTTGGGGAACCTAGACTTGGGTTTATAAAATATTGTGTTTAGAGTTTGAGACGAATGAAAATTGTGTAATTATGTAAATAGGGCATGGATTAATGATCTAAAACTTAGAATAATGGTGGAAAGTTAGATCCAGTTGAAACCCTTGATTTTTCTGCATAAGGGATAGATTGTGCTAGTTGTAATCTTCTTATCATAATTTCATCTATATGTAGGCAATTTAAATGAGGTTTTCTTCTTATGAAATTAGATTTACATATCTTAAAAATGACATATGATTCAAAGCATTTGGATAAGAATTGGATTTTTTAATGACTTTTCAAAAAAATACATTGTGCAGAAAAATACCATGTTCTGCCTTGTTTTGGCTGAATAGTTTGCTCCAATTTTGAGATAAATTTTTAAGCTGAATTAGACTATCTTTAATTTGAGACTTGAATCATTTAAATCCGATATGTGTGGCAAAAGTTATGACAAATTTTTCGTGACTATGCCAATATGAGTTATGAATTCTTGACTATAATGTTCATCGACTTAGATATTTTGTTATGATCCGAATAGGTTTGGGATATAATCATAAAAGTTGTAGTTTTATGTCTAATTTTTAATTAAAAATTAGAATTTCCATGATCCAAGAAGTGTAAATCATGTTACAATCATTTTTCTATAACATGCTATGCTAGAAATTTGTTAGGAAGTTAGGAATTGTGACATATTGAGAAGAACCAATCTACTCTAGTGTTGACATATGATTTAATAATTAATTTATAACCAATGTCTTAGGTTAAGACATTCGGAATCAAAGGACGGATATTGATTTTGTTTGATTTAGAATTTGAAAGTGATTACTTTCCCAAAATGTTAGTAGACGGACCGTTATGCCTTTAAATGAGAAAAATAATTTAAATTTTTTTTTATGAATAGTTTTAAATGATTTTATATGATTTTGTATTATATTTGTGATTGTGGGATGTCCAAAAATGTGAATTTGAAGTATATATGCATTTATTGTAGTTATGAATGAATATGTGTCATATATTGTTGGATATTTTATTCATGAATGTTGTGAAATTGGTTGGTAACCTTTTGATAGCATCATGGCATGTTGAATGAAATTGGAATGTTTGTGAAATGTTGATACATGTGTGGTAAATGGTTATAGTCATTATATCCACGGAACAATCTGACGGGGTGACGTGGTTGGAATTTATTGGCAGTAGACGCGGCCTCCTGCACTCCTGTCATACTATCCGATTGCACCACCGGTGAGGTACGAGTTAACACCAAGGAAGGGAGAAGTAGAGTTATGAAATGAACGAATTTAAAATCTCTTGATGGGTTTTCACCTTGGTTCGATCAAACTTAAGGTGAAAATGTTTTCTTTAGGGAGACTTCTTGATCTTTGAAAAATATGAAAACTATGGATATATTCTTTTTAATTATCGTCATTGTTTAACACTAATTTATATTTAATGAGTTATTTGATATTCAGCTCTCATTTATTGTTTCAAGTATATCATTGCACACCAACTCACCCCTCCCATTTTTATTTTACAGTTGAAGTCTAATTGAGACTTAAGGTTGTTTAACACCAGATTTGAAGAAATCTAGTCGGTTGGATTCTTCAGATACTAGACACTTTTTTGAATTAAGGTATTAGTAGATCCAATTGGAGTCAAACTTTGTAACTATTCTGGAAATTCATTTCGCATTATATTTATTTGATTTGTGATTTGAATATAACTTTGTGTACTTAAATTGAGGACTTCTCTTTTACTTGAATTTTCTTTGGGAATTATTTCTCTTGGTTGAAATTTAGTATGGATCCCTTGAGTAGAGACTTATTTTAAAATTTATAGATTTGTGGATTTATATTTGAATGGTTGGGTTGGCCAATGCATGCATGTTTTGAGCAGAGATAGTTCTTGATTGTGAAATAAATGTATGTTGGTTTGTTTTTAATTTATTGAATTATTTTAAAAAATGGATGGATATCGATGAATGCTTTATGATATTTTGGTGTACGGGTTGCGTTTACCTTATTTTGGATTAACGCGACGGTTGTCGCATGCTCGTTCTAAGGGTCGGGGCGCGACATAAAAACAAGGATGAATATGTATATCAATGCTCAAAGGATGACTTTGATAGCACGCATTTCACCAAATGCTGTGGTTAGGCTGTTAGAATTTTGAATTTAAATTCAATTGAATTCAATGAATTTAATATCAAATTAATTAAGGAAAAACATAACCGAAAAAATTAAATATGATAAGAATGGTAGGAATTTGAATTGGGGATGCATTTGGCCAGATTTTGGTATCCCATTCAAACCTCCACATAATTAATTTGTTTTTCCGTTTTGAATAATTAATTGGATTCTCATAACCCCCAACAATTATTTAGGGTGATAATTGTAGGGTTTTAATGACTCTTTGATGGTTGAGAGCCTATATAAACCCCTTCAATGTATTGGGTCCCTAAGTCCGAATTTCTAGACTCCACACCATCTATTGAGTGAAATTGAGGGCTTATGCATACCCCAAGGAGCGTGTTGATACTTTTAGATTCGTCGGAAGTGAAAAACAAGAGTATGGTCGGAGGTAACCCTAAATCCCCAATTTTTACTTCCGCTAATTTTGGCTCTAATTTATGATTTGAAGCATGCATTAGGTTTAGCATGCATCCTTACATTTGGTATTAAAGCCAATTTTACCTTTACCTGCATGTTTTCGGCGAATTTCAAAATTTTTAAAAAATTAGGGTTTTTGGATTTTTGAATATTTGGGTCAAAAATCTTAATGTTTTCAAAAAATTGATTTCAAAATTAAAATTTTTGTATCATTATGGTTAAAATCATATTTTTAAAATAATTTTTGGAGCATCTTTGAATTTTCCGGTAGTTTTCCGGCATCCGGATCCACCGGAATCAACAAATCGGGTCGGGACCCTTTTTCAACTTTCGGGTGAAGAAGATAATGAAATTACTGTACATCAAAGGAAAAGAATAAATAAATATTTTATTGAAGATGCATCATTGCCTGGGCCTGGCCTGGTGGTTAGGTTACCCAGCATCCGACTGCGCCTGGATTCGATTCTGACCATATGCTTTTATACCATTTTTTTTAAAAGAAGCATTTTTGCCATGATTTTTTGAAAATTGCATTATGGTCTCGAAATTTCATAAATTGTTACAGTAAAGTCCTCTCATTTTCCAGAAAATTTTGAAACGTAACGGTTTGATCCCTAATATTTTAAAAATTAATTCCTGGGACGAAAAAATTTCCAAAATTTTCAAAAAATATTATAAATCCAAATTTTAGAAAATCGAACATAAAATTTATTTGAGTATAATTTTGTACATAAGGGGAGGTACAAAATTAATAAAATGCATTAATAAATTTTTTGTTGCATTTTTATATTAAAATTTTATGCATTTTGGCATGGCAAAATGGAGTTACATTATTATCCCAGTGATCAATATAATTTCTAAAATTAATTAGGGTTTAGCCACAACAACCATAATTAAATAGAAAATTATATATGAAGGTATGATCACATTAGGGAAAGAATAAATTTGCCATGAAATATTTTTATGTAATGAATCTTATTCCACAAGAATTTTTATTGCATGAAAATAATAAAATTGGAGATAAAATATCAAAATAGATATTTTTCAATAGTAGTCAATTTGATTAAATTCCCTTTTCTATGTAATACTATAAGTGCGGTTGATTTAGTGCATGTTTGGGCTGGTTCTGTCAAAAAAACGGGGATAAGTCTAAGGTTGGTCGGTTCTTAAACGGTTCCATGTGACCCACCACCTACCTGGGAACCTACCTGGTATACTAGAGAGATCGTCTCATAGGGCTAAGTAGAGAAGGATAAGGTAATCAAGGAAAGACTAGCTATTGGTAGTTTCCTAATTAGTTTACAGACATTAGGAAATGAGTTATTTTTGATAAATCTTATCATAAGGTCAAATAAATCTAATAGAATTAGAAATTTAGCCCACAGGCAATTTCTATATCATAGATTTATTTTTATATGTTTGCATTGGTAGACATATATATTAAATGCCTCACATATAGTTAGTAATCATGTTTATTTATTTTGCAGTATTCCAAACCGTAGATCTGAAATCTGATTTTTTCGATTTAAATGGAGAGAATTATAAGGAATGGAGGGAAATTGTGCTTCTCCATTTAGGCTGTTTGGACATTGACTATACTATCCGGAAAGATGAGCTATCTCCGGTGATCGATACT
Organism: Dillenia turbinata; assembly: GCA_037126225.1. Taxonomy (NCBI): domain Eukaryota; kingdom Viridiplantae; phylum Streptophyta; class Magnoliopsida; order Dilleniales; family Dilleniaceae; genus Dillenia; species Dillenia turbinata. The sequence continues at coordinate 10,223,836 of JBAMMX010000021.1, forward strand.
AGTTCCGAGGTTGATAAGGCTCTTTATGAACGTTGAGAGCGATCCAATCGCTTAATTACCATGTTCATAAAGAGTAAGATCTCGGCTGGTATTCGTGGCTCGGTCAATCAGCATACCAATATCCGTGCTCTTCTTAAGGCTATAGACGAGCAATTTGCGACATCGTAGAAGTCTTTGGCCAGTACTCTCATTATGCAATTCTATTCTATGAGGCTCACTACTATCCACGGTGTGCACGAGCACGTCATGCGGACGCGGGATATTACAGCTCAACTAAAGAACCTGGAGGTTGAGATGTCCGAGTCCTTCCTCGTGCACTTTATTTTGAACTCTCTCCCTCAATCCTACGGTCCTTTTAAGATCTCCTACAACACACCTAAGGAGAAATGGTTCATCAATGAGTTAATGGCCATATGTGTGCAGGAGGAAGAAAGGCTATTGATGGAGATGAAGCAGAGTTCTGAAAGTGCACATATAGCTATACAAGGAAGAAGAAGGGCAAATTCAAGCCAAATCAAAGGGACACAAAACCGAAAACGGACATTAAAAAGGAGTCCAAGTGTTTCTTCTGTAAAAAGAAGGGACACATGAAGCAGAATTGTGCTAAGTACAAACGATGGCTTGAAAGTAAAGGTACGAAAATCTCATTAGTTTGTTATGAATCCTGCATGACTGAGATTTCTCATGACACATGGTGGATTGATTCTGGGTGTATCATTCACATTACAAATATGTTGCAGGGTTTGCAAAATCTAAGGAAGCCGGTGGATCGTGAACAACTCATCTATTCGGGGAACAAGATGAGTTCACAAGTAAAGGGCATTGGCGATTGCGAGCTCATTCTGGCAAACGGACATGTCTTGAAATTGGAGAGAGTATTCTATGTACCTAAGTTTTCTAGGAAGTTAATTTTCGTTTCAAAACTTGTACAATTCAGTTACTCTTTCCAAATTAATAATAAAATGACATTATTTTATGGTTCAAATGTCGTTAGTTATGGTCCATTATTAGATGGATTATATAGTATTATTTTACAAAACAATGGCATTTTGAGACTTGTGTGGACTGCATTAAGGGAAAGCAGACTAACAAGACTCAAAAAGGTGCTAAGAAGAGCTTAGAATTGCTTGAGATCATAAATACGGATATTTGTACTCCAGGTACAGACTCGCATGGTCATAGTTATTTTATCTCCTTATAGATGATTATTCTCGATACATGTATCTCTATATTCTTTGTCATAAGGACGAGGCGTTGGATGCTTTTAAAATTTTTAAGGCAGAAGTAGAGAAACAATGCGGTAAGAAAATAAATATCGTGAGGTCAGATAGAGGAAGAGAATACTATGGAAGGTATATTGAGGATGGACAAGCGCCAGGTCCATTTACAAGGTTCCTTTAGGAAAATGAGATCGTTGTCCAATATACTATGCCTGGTTCACCTGACCAGAATGAGGTAGCTGAAAGAATGAAAATGACCTTGCTTGATATGGTTAGGAGCATGATGACTAGCTCCAAACTATCTAAGTTCTTGTGGACTGAAGCTCTCAAGACGTCAGTGTATATTTTGAATAGGGTTCCAACCAAGGCTGTAGCCAAAACTCCATTCGAGTTGTTTAAAGGTTAGAAATGTAGTTTGAGACAAGTACGCATTTGGGGCTGTCTTGCAAAGATAAGGGTTTACAATCCACGAGAAAAGAAACTGGATCCAAGGACCGTGAGTGGATATTTTGTCAGTTATGCCGAAAAGTCCAAACGATACCGGTTTTATTGTCCATCCTACTACACTAGATTTGTGGAATCTAGAAATGCTAAATTTCTAGAGAATGACTTGGTCAGTGGGAGGGATTACTTTCGGGACTTAACTCCTGAAAGGGACCCATCAAGTATCCCATCAAGTTCTAGTACCAAGTTAGTTGTCATTTAAAATAACCCTCAAGTCCCTATAAACACAAATCAGGGTACGGATGACAATTTAGAAATTCCATAAACAATTGACCAAGATCAAGTTGGTCAACTTTCTCCTGTGGAGAATGTAGAACCAACATTAAGAAGATTCACTCGAGAAAGAAGGTCAGCTATATCTGATGATTATGTTGTATATCTTCAAGAGTCTGACTATAACATCGGAGCCATAGAGGATCCGGAAACGTTTTCACAAGACATGAGTTCTAAGGACTCGAACTTATGGCTGAATGCCATGAAAGATGAGATGGATTCCATGAGGAGTAACAGAGTTTGGGATCTTGTAGAGTTGCCAGATGGGGTAAAACCCATTGGATGTAAATGGGTCTTCAAGACTAAAACTAACTTATTAGGCAACATCGAGAAATATAAGGTTAGACACGTTGCTAAAGGATTCACCCAGAGGGAAGGAATCGACTATTCGGTGATATTTTCTCCGGTATCCAAGAAAGATTCCCTCCGCATCATTCTGGCACTTGTTGCACATTTTGACATAGAGTTGCAACAAATGGATGTGAAAACGACTTTTTTTAATGGGGAATTAGAGGAAGAGGTTTACATGCGTCAACCTGAAAGATTCTCCTCTAGTGATAGTGAGCACTTGGTGTGCAAACTCAAAAAATCCATATATAGGCTAAAACAAGCTTATCGCCAATGGTATTTGAAGTTCCACAATGTAATCACTTTATTCGATTTTGAAGAGAATATTGTAGATCAATGTATATATCTCAAGGTCAGTGGGATTAGGTTTTGTTTTTTTGTCCTATATGTGGATGATATATTACTTGCCACCAATGATAAAGGGATGTTGTATGAGATGAAACAGTTTATTTCTAAAAACTTTGAGATGAAGGATTTAGGTAATGCATCTTATGTTATCGGTATTAAGATTCATCGAGATAGATCCAATAAGGCTCTAGGACTATCTCAAGAGACCTACATCAACAAAGTGCTTAAGAGATATAAAATGGAGAACTGTTCATCAGGTATAGCTCCGATTGTTAAAGGGGATAGGTTTAATTTGGATCAATGCCCTAAAACAGATTTAGAAAGGGAACAAATGACTAACATTCCGTATGCTTCAGTTATAGGAAGCCTTATGTATGCACAGGTCTGTACAAGATCTGATGTAACGCATGCTGTGAGAATGTTAGGTAGATATCAAGGTAACCCAGATTTGGAACATTGGAAGGCTGCAAAGAAGGTGTTGAGATATTTACAAGGCACAAAAAAGTACATGCTTACATATTGAAGAATCGACAGTTTGGAAGTAGTCGGGTACTCGGATTCAGACTTTGCCAGCTGTATTGATTCCTGGAAATCAACGTCGGGTTACATCTTCATGATGGCTGAGGGAGCTGTATCGTGGAGGAGTGCTAAGCAGACATTGACTGCGACCTCCATTATGAAAGCTGAGTTCGTGGCGTGTTTTGAGGCTACGTCACATGCGGTGTGGCTCAAGAGTTTCATCTTCGGGTTTAGGATTTTAGATTCTGTACCTAAATCATTATGTATATTTTATGACAATTCAGCTGTTATATTTTTGGCTAAGAACAATAAGAGTGGTAGTCGAAATAAGCACATCGATATAAAGTACTTGGCCATTAGGGAAAGAGTGTTGAAAAATAAAGTTGTAATCCAATACATTAACAATGATTATATGTTGGCTCCCCTTGACCAAAGGCATGTCACCAAATAGGTTCAGAGATCATGTTGTAAATATGAGTTTATTGCCTTATTTGAATGAAACTCAGAGTTGAATTTTCTTAATAAAGTTGTGCACATATTATTTTGAGATAAATTTATTAAGTAAGGATCCGAATAAATATAGGGTTTATTTATAAAGTAAATGTCACCATAAGATTTAGAAAATAGAATGCATTGTGGTATACGGAAGATAATACTCACTTTTAGAGTACTTATCGTCGTGACTTGTATACTTTATTTTCATAAGGAATTGACTTGGTTCTGATTTCAAATCGGTTTGCTGGACCAAGTGGGAGAATATTAGAATTTTGAATTCAAATTCAATTGAATTTAATGAATTTAATATCAAATTAATTAGGGAAAAACATAACCGAAAGAATTAAATGTGATAAGGATGATAGGAATTTGAATTGGGGATGTATTTGGTTGGATTTTGGTGTCCTATTCAAATCTTCACACAATTAATTTGTTTTTCCGTTTTGAATAATTAATTGGATTCTCATAACCTCCAGTAATTAGTTAGGATGATAATTGTAGGGTTTTAATGGCTCTTTGATAATTGAGAGCCTATATAAACTCCTTCAATGTATTGGATCCCTAAGTCTGAATTTCTAAAGTCCACACCATCTATTGATTGAAATTGATGGCTTAAAAGGCTTGTGCATACCTCAAGGAGCGTGTTGGTACTTTTAAATTCGTCAGAAGCGAAGAACAAGAGTATGGCCAGAGGTAACCCTAAATCTTCAATTTTTGTTTCCGCTAATTTTGACTCTAATTTATGAATTAAAATATGTATTAGATTTAACATACATCCTCCTTACATGCGCTTCAACGAAGCACATCAATCAACTGCTGCTTAGTTCTCTTGCTGTTCTCAAGGCCATTATTCTCTTTATTGGATATGCCGACAAGAATGCATGGATCACGCCACTACTCATACAAGCAAAGCAAGAAATGGATGACGGTGCTCTCTTTGGCAAAATGCCATTTTCTCAATAAAAATTTTTCCCAACTTGCCAAGGTAATATTCCCATCCGATAGACTACATTATCCTAGTAAGGCGTAATAAGGGCCCTAATTCTGAACAGAGGTTTCAAGGCAAGGCTCACTAAAAGAGCTCAACTTTCAGTGGGACAACATCTAGCACAGAGATTTTAACTATACCTGCTCATTTTGTTCCAACATATTGCTTGGTACCCATATGCAAAATTGACAACATTTGGAGTTATATAACTTTTCTGTCTAGTACAAACTATGTGAATTAAAAGAAAATGTGAAAGATGAAAGCAAACATGACCAGACTGTGTAGATGTATGGATTTAATTACCTGGGTGTTAGCTTCAGCAACTGTGCCTGTATTTGACGAGTCAGAACAGGCTTTCTTGTACCTATCGATTGTCCCTCTCACACTGCACATATATAAAGCATTTAATTACTTAATTTCCATAAGAGTTTTGGTTTCTATGAACAAAGTTGGAAGCTAATTCATATAAATCCAACCTACAGAACCATCACAAAAAAGACTGCACCCTTTTTTGTCACTTGGTTTCTGTGGAACAATGTCATAAAAGTTCGTACAGTGAAAAAGGAGAAAGTCGTCCATGAATGATATAAAGAGATAGCACAATGATAGGGAACCCTTTTGCAGACTTTATTAATGTTTGAGGTTTAGTTTAATCCTATTTCTAAATAAACAAACTCTTCCATAGACTCCTTGTAGATAAGCCTGCGGCTATACTTGAAATAGAAAATTAAAAGAGAAGTTAATTTAAAGGTGGGGCACTCTGAATTGATATATTATTTATTACTTGAAATACCCTAATGATTCAAAAGTGATACATCACTCTTTTGGAATGATCTTGTTACCTTTAAAACGTGACAATATACATGAAGAAATAAAAATATTTTAATTAAAGAAAAGGCAGAATTCAAGAGCCATTGTGCTTTTCCAAGTAATTCTTAAATCTAGGTTAACAAATGCTTGATATTAAGGCCCTAATTTTGGCCTGACATTTTTCTTGCAATATATATGAAGAAATAATGGAAAATAGAGAAAAGAGAAACACTAAACCTACACCTTTCTTTTGATTATTTACAAGCACCGAGACAGAGAGAGAGAGAGAGAGAGAGAGAGAGAGAGAGAGAGAGAGAGAGAGAGAGAGAGGAGAGAAGAAGAAGAAGAAGAAGAAGATCTATTTCATGGAGCTCTCAAGGTATAAGATGACATTTCTTCTGCTTGTCAAAATAAATTAATAAATACATGAAGGATACGAGGGCATTGTGTTGCATGAAAAAAAGAAGGAAATAAAAATGGACCAAGAAAAACTCAAGGGAAGATGGGGCAACATGAAACAAACTGAAGGATGAGAGAGAAGTTCTTATGCATCTATCATCTGATCATTCCCCTAAATTTTATCTGAGAAGGTCTTTTGAATTATGATATTTGATTTTAGTAGTGGCTGTGCTACATTATTAAGAAACTGATTTCATATGGAAAAGAAGATTTTCTCAGTAAAATGCAAGCACATTGATGTCTAATTGCTGGAGAAACCTTACATTACTTTCCTAGAAACTGATCTTGAAATAATAATAATAAATAAATAAATAAAATTCCTCCAACGGACAGAGAAAGCACGTATCTATGATACAATTACAGATTTCCTATATGCAAGAAAATTGAAATGGTGGGATCATTAAAAGCATGTTGGGATTCAAAACTCTAGATCTCTTGCTATGATATATAGTAACTCCAGTAACATGTCCTAGGGCAATGACAAGAGCTGTTTATCAGAATTTGTATATTATATGTCAATTTTGTATTGAGCTTCATGCTAGACGAATTCCAAACTAGTTTGTGCTAATTGTGGGGGGGGGGGGGGGGAGAGAGAGAGTTATCTTTACAGGGAGGGTGGGGAACCATTTAGAAAGGGGGCTTGGATGGGAGATACCGTTCGAATTGAGGAACAGATGTAATGGGAAGAAAAAATACGGGCGGATTGTTGTATTTGAATTAGAGAGGTAGTTCTCTTCGTAAATATTGTCATTGAATACGATAAAAAAGGGTGACTTACCTCATGTTGGAAAGGAGAAGAGATAATTTTGTTTAGGAGAAAAGTAGATAATGAAAATAAGGATTTTTCAGACAAATACTTAAGGTTATACTATGAAGAGAGAGTTTTCAAAAAATAATCATAAATAGTACCACATAAAATTTTTATTCTTTTTAGAGTGACTCATCACTCTTATTTGAATATATAACATAACCACCTATATACAGAACTAATACATTATTTTAGATTTTATTAATATGTTAAGAGACACCTTAAAAACCTCACATGACTCTTTAAAATTCACTATATGACTCTTTCAAATTCACCCACACGACTCATTATTTTCTTCATATCATAAATTCTAAATTATTCCAATATTCACTCCTTAGTTTAGAATTTATTATTTTTTTATTTCAAAATCACTGATGCATCTTCCTTGCTTATAGTTTCTTCAGATTCCTTTTTCTTCTATTTTCATCTTCAATTCTTACAATTCGTCCATGACTTTATTAAAATTGTCTTTTAATTTATCATAAATTTCTCTCAATCCTTCCAAATTATTTTGACTTCATATAATTCTCTTTCATTCACTCCTTAATGACAACATTGTAAAACTATTTCAAATGCCTTATTGCCTGTAGAGCCGCTTCATTTTCGATATCTTTTTTTTGTGCATGCCTTAAATCCATATTGTTCAGGCCTTCGGTATTTATCTTCAAATATCACCTTTGTAATAAAATCTCATAGATGATCTAGACTAAACTTTGTACATACATACTCTTCTATAGACAAATTTAACTTTTCCAATAATTCCTTCGTATTGTTTTAAATTGTACAGTCACAACGATAGTAGGCTCTTCATTCTCCATTCTTCAAAACTTTTTCTTTATGGAGTCCTCCTCACGACTCATATCTTCTCAACAGGTTTTCTTTTCTTCAAATCTGGAGATTTCTTAATGGATTCTTTATCTTTCTTTAAAAGTCTGGAGGTGTCAACACATACCAATAACTTTTTTTCTTTGATCCTAGGAGACACCAACCTACACACAATCTCAACATTACTCTGATACAACTTTTTTGGAAAGAGGAGAGAAGAGAATTCTATTTAGAAGAAGAGCAGATAATGAAAATAAGAATTTTTTAGACAAATACTCAAGATTATACTAAGAAAAGTTAATTCTCAAAAGATAATAATGAATAGTATCACATAAAATTTTTATTCTTTTTAAAATGACTCTCTACTCTTATTTGAATACATAACATGATCATTTATATATAGAACCAATATATTATTCTAGACTTTATTAGCATGCTAAGAGATACCTTAAAAACCTTGCATGACTTTTTGAAAATCACTCCATAACTCTTTGAAATTCACTCACGTAACTTTTCATTTTCTTCAAGTCATAAATTCTAAATTATTGCAACACTTTAAAACATTAGTATAGATAAATAACATAAATATTATGCAACATACACAGCTTACATACTCCTCTATTCTCCTCTAATTACCTCTACGTGCATTTATGTTATTATTTTTGTAGGATTTTTCAATTAAACACAAAAAATTCACATAGAATTGTAAATATTTTTAACAAAAAATCAGAGTAGAGTGATTATTATACTAAGAAATTGTGGCATTGAATCAGAATAGATATGGCAATCTAATCTCTCATTCCCAATCCAACCTTGGTCTGTTTTAATCCTGGAGATGCTAATCTTAATATCAAGGGGGTTCTTTGGGATCTTTGGATGATTTCTAACCAAATTGTTGTGATGGTACTATTGGTAGTAAGAGCGAAACTGTACATATTTCCGGGAACAAAAGAAATATGGATGAGTTTTACTTAAAAGTAGTGTGGGGGTAGGATTGTTTCATTCAGTGTTTGGACCTGAACGAGCTGCTCTTATTTATGGTTCTGTTTTGTATAGATATGAGGTATGTTCTTTTCTAAACTGCATCATGATCTTATATATATGGGTGCTGATTTAGCACCATTGCCTCTTTGATTTTTTTTTTCTAAAATATATTCAATTTTTGGCTTCATTTTATTGAAAATTCATTGAGAACATTAAAATCATTGCAATCTCAATTCTTGAAGTTTGTAAAAATTAAGGGGGTGTTTGTTTAAAGAGAATGACAATCAATAATCGAATTGAAACATATATGAGTTGTTTGGATTTATGAAATAGGAAAGAGGTTGGGGAGTGAAACCTCCAAAATAAGGGGTTTGTGAAACCCAAGTAAAAGCATGAGTTTTGACCTAAACCTATATTTTACTTCATTACATTCTAAATGTTTTTTATTCTGAATTCAATTTCAATTGTTGAGTACGAACCAAATGCACCTTGAGCTCAAGAAGTGCAAAGAAGCCAAGGCCAAGTTTGCAAAGCACCTGCTCTAGTATTGTCTAACTTTTTCAAGAAATTCTAATATTGCTGGAAATAAATTCAAAAAATATGAAAAAGACCAACAGACACAACACTTGCAACAAACCAAAAATAGATAATGAGAGAATCAAATAGTTTAGGTAGTTTGGCTCCATCCACAAAAGACCGAATTTATTTTATAATACAAGAATAAACCTAAACAAAAATTAATAACATACATGAGAACCAACCTAAATCCAAATACCCCCCATTTATATCCTCTTGCAAATTCTAAATTTATATCCTCTAGAACAACTAGAAAAAATTATGGAAACCCTTGGAGTGCTTTTGTTTTGACCACCCTAAATTTACCCTTTTTACTTTCTTCACATCTAATAATATTTATACACAGTACATTTAGGATTGCACTTTTCCTAAATAAAATATAATTCTAAATGAGAAATATAATATAAAACTCATGTAAGAAAACTTCACAACCTTCTATGTCCTAAAATATGAGTTAATCATAACAATTTATAAATCATTGAATCACAAACCGAAACATCACTAACTGCTATCATTCCTCACACATACACTTCTTCTTTTGCATCTAGAGCCCTTGCCTTATATTTATTAAGACAATATAAATCTCAATACAAACTTTTTAGTACCATACAACCACAAATTACTTTTAGGAATCTTGTCTAAACTTTGTATCCTCAGTCTTAGAAGTTTAACAATATAAATATATATATATATATATATATATATATATTTCTACGTAATTTTAGAACATAAGTAAGCCGCTCCAAAATATGTACCACTCAATCAAATATTTTAATTTTTACAAGTCATTCACTTTTAAATAATTACTCAATTTTAACTTACTAGTCATATTTTCATGTAAACAATTAAAATATTTTCTCGTAAAATATATGCGAGTGACACTATAGAAATCTAAATACCAATTATCACCGTAAGATCCTTGGGATCTTTGAAACATCCCTGTCACTATTTTACGAGAAAATGCACTATTATTATTATTATTTTTGTGTCTTACTTTGATTTTTTCCTTTTTTTCACCCTTTTTCCTAGAATAGTCAAGTCTAAAATACATCCAAAACACTAAATATCCTCCAAACTTCTAACTGTAAATCTAGCCCTGCCCCGTTGAGATCCTTCCTTATGTGAAACTTTATCCTGGTATTCTTGCGAGTATCAAAAACTACAAACAGTGCAGGAACCGTTTCTTTCCCACACAACAATATTTTTACATAGCCCTCATGTGAATCAAGGAGTAAGTTTAGAATCAATAACATTTTGTCTTCATCTCTAATTTTTACCTTAATTTTTTTGAGTTGATAAAAAGTTTCATTGAATTTACTTCACCAAATTTCTCTCTCTTTCGCGAGTTTATATAACACCCCATAAAAATTGGTACTTTTCCCAATGGATTTTTCCTGACGTTTAGGCGTTACATCATCAATAATTGTCTTTTCCCGATATTTTCTTGATAAAACATTGACAAAAAAATAATTAATAGCGACGTTTAGTGACAAAAACATTGGGAAAAATCATTGGCACGCAAATTTGGGCGGTAGCAAGAATTTTTGCTAACGTTTTAATACTAAATTTAGGTAAAATCTTTTAATATTGCCAATATTTGTCTATAAACATTGGTATAGGATAGAGAGAGACAAGCACATTTTAGAGAGAGATAGAGAGATGTCAACATTTATACTAATAAATGTCAGGAAAGGGTAGGGTGATAGAGATAACGAGGGAGAGAGAGGCACGGAATAGAGAAAGAGAAAATATATACCGATATTTCACTTAAAAACATTGACATAGAGATGTTTCTCCCGACACTTTTACGAGAAACATTAGGAAATTTATGGCTCCAAACACACATAATCCTCTCTTCTCCTTTATTCTTTCCTCTCTTTTCCTTTTGCTTTCTTCTCATGCCACCACTGCTGCACCTCAAACGCCACTCTCGCCACTGTTGCCACCCCGCCATCAAAGAATGCTACCAAACATTGGTCTTTGCTATAGGTTACTCTCTTTCCTTACCTTCTACTTCGCTCTTCTCACTAGTCTCACTTTTCACGGCCTCTTCCGATGAGCACAATTAAGTTCTTCCCTTTTGCTTGAATCTGATTATGTTTATGATGCTATTTATGTTTGAGAAAACTTATTTTGGTACAAAAATGTGATTAGAGCATGATTAGGGCAAAATTATGACAAATTTTAGACAAAATTAGGACAAAATCAAGGTAAAAATTGGCCAAAAGTAAAGATAAGTTAAGGTAAAATATATTTATATTACACTAAGATTAGGCAAAATAAGGGCACAATTAGATTAATGTAAATTTATATTAGGGTAAGATTAGGGTACAATTGAAGTAAAATTAATTTATCTTAAGTCTACATGTTTAATATTTTAAATTCAAGTAATTCTAATTTAATAAATTTTCTCAGTGAATGTCAACAATTTATAATGATTGAGATTGATACACCCACTTGTGAAAACTTTCATGTTTGCTTGAGGTGAACCGTAAGATATATACTATTTAGGATAAAGTTTTATGTTCCATACAATATTTACTTTAATTATATTAATTTGAATTATCTACATCTTGTTTCATTTTTTATTTCAAACCAAACTATCATTATGAAAAACAAAATATACATATATTAGTTCAAGAGTATGTCCTTGAAAGATACACCGGACTTGTGATTAATGAGTTTAGATTTATTATTAGAAACTCTAAGAAGTGTAAACGAATTCAAATTTTGGAATAGTTGAGGCTATGCAAGTATTTGAGATATGAATTTAAGGTAAGAAAGTGTGGAGTATTATAACATTTTGACTGACATTATTGATCTAAATTATTATGAAAAAACAAAGATTGTTTTATTTCGATATGATTAAATTGATGTGATAAGTGGTAGAGGTATTAGAAAGGATGAGTTAGATTTTACACTTGTGAACTTTGATCAGTTAATACACCCTGGTGAATAATTGATTCATGAATCTTTTGTGTTTTCATCACAAGCAAAGAAGGTGATCTACTCACCAGATCCTAAAGATCAGAAATGGATTGTTGCTATCCACAATATGTCAAGAGATCCTTTTGACATGGGTGATGAAGCAAGTAGTAATAACTTGGAGTGGAGATGAATTGTGAATGCTTACTTTTTCCTACTCAGTCACCAAACGAGATTATATATAGAGATTCTATATCAACTTGGATTTAGGATAATGTAATTGAAGATTTGTACGATGATTAGCAATTTGTTAACTTTATATGTATCTCTCTTTATATATTCCTTAAACTTGTATTGATTTGTTTATGTTCAAAATTATTGTTAATTAAAATATGTATCTTATGATTTTTTAAAAGAAATCTTCACATTTATATATTTATTTATTATTTGTTGATTTAGTTGTAATTATATTCCAATGAAGAGGGAAATTAAAAGGTATAAGAATTGTGAAAATATATAAAAAAAATACCATAAGCAGTCTCCAAATGTAGATAGAAATGACACTTCAGACAGGACCACCTCTCGTAATGTAGTACAAAGTTCTATTTACACATATAAATTCATATAGAAGTATAGTGGATAAGACAATTACTTTAGGAAAAGTTGAAGTTTTTGTTGAGATATATCGTTGTTTATTATCATCCTATATATATTTTTTTATTATAACTTGATCTTGTTTGAGATTTTCTATTTTTATATTTTATGAATTTGTGCAAATTTTTCGAACAACTTTTTAGAAACTAGAAAAAGGAGATATTATTGATGATACATCAGTAATATGTGATGGTGGTATCTCTCCATATATTTTACTACTAATTTTTGTGATGGAATATTGTGTGTAAGTTAGTTTATGAGATATTGGTATTGATACATTTTAATTATTGTATACATGCTCATTCAACTTAGCCAAATGGTTGTTCATAATTTTTTTTTTCCGCGATTGAAATTGAGTTTACATGATATTTGTACTTGATGAATTTTTAGAATTATATTATATACAATTTGTGGTTGATGGATGTTTGGAATTATGTTTTATATTTGTGATGGATTGTTGTTTGTTTGATATTTGAAGTGTTGTTGATGGATGTTAGAATCATTATGTGAAGATGAGGTGTGGATGAAATGTGAACTTTGGATGAAATAAGTATATTGTGGTTGATGGATATTTGATAAACATATTTTGGAGTAAGTTTTTGATACTATTTATACACAATCTAAATTTTTCACCCTAATATTAGCTTTTCCCAACGTTTAGTACAAGAAAACATTACTAATTGCAAAGAGAATTACTGATGTTTTTGAAAATATACGTTGGAAATGCTTTAGCATTTGCCAACATTTTCAGTGAGGAAAACGTTGACAGTTCCCTAATCTTTTCCTATTATACAAATGTCGGGAAATCCTCTCATATTCCTGACATTTCAATCCTATTAAACGACAGCCAAGGTGCTGTTTGCCAATGTTTTGAAACATTGGAAAGGTAAGTACTTCCCCAATGTTTGTCCTGAAGTTTATTTTTTCGTCACCTCACTCTTTAGTGATGGTTAAAAATTATCGGGAATGAGCAAAATATGGTCAGAAAATGTATGATTTTTTGTAATGACATTTTCCTTAGATATAACTTGTTGGTCAAATTTTTTGCCAAATAAATTTTGACTAACTTTTTATCAATATCGTTGGAAAAAGTATCATAATAATATTATTAATAATGTTATATGAAATACAAAACCTAATTGTATTCACACAACTTTCTTCAAACTCCTCTTAATTCTCAAACTCTTTTTTTCTGATTTGATGTCTTTTACCGAGACTTGTTAAATAAGAAAATCCTTTTCTTTCTTTGTCATGATGTAAAACTATTCCAACCATCAAGCTTCTAAACCCTGAAATTTAAAGGAATATCCGCCATGTTTGTTAAAATTTTTTTGACCGGAATCTTGCTTTGATACCACTTGTTATAAGTAAATTCAAAAATTTCTATGAAATTAGCAAACACAACACCCACACAAATTGGATCGTATATAGAGTATATTTAGGGTTACTCTTTTTCTAAATAAAATATAATTTTAAATAGGAAATAAAATAAGACTCACACAAGGAAGCTTGCCAGCTAAAAGCCATCAACTTCCTTAAATATGAGCACAACCCAAACACCAAGTGAAGTATGATGCTCCGAGAAAATCTACTTTAGTGGTAAACTAAATGATTCTCGGTTGTATTTAGTATATGATAAAAAGCTTTGTATGATTCTTCAAGCTTCACAATAGTTGAAGGATTATTTAATTGGAGTGGCGTTTATTCTTTATTCAAATCATTAACTCCCAAATTTTTCATTTATAAATGAAGCAGAATTCTCATCATTCATGATGGGTTTCTTATTTGGAAGGATTCTCTTTTGTGTTGAATCACAATGCAGGATCATCCAACAAGGTAGCTAATGCCATAAGCTGAACATAGCCTATTAACCAGTCTCTCGCATGAAGTTTTGAGTTTTGATATCTTACATGGGGAACTATACAAATGATTGTTTCTTCTCCAAAGTCTTTGGGGGTAGTGACTAGCATATCCATTATGTGCTTATGAATGATTTTATCTTCAAAGAGAATCAGCTTTGATCACCAAAACCGCTTGTAATTCAAGAATTGCATCGAGGAGGTCATGGTGGACATTTTGCCTGAGAAAAGACTGAAGAACTTGTCAAGTGAAGTACTATTCTCCAAACTTGAAGCATGATGTTGCTTGATGTCTTAAGGTGTAGTGTCTCTCAAAAAGTAGAGGGAAGAGTACAAATTACTAGTTTGTACTAACCTTTTCCAACTCCAAAAACTCCTAGCAGAGACCTTGCAATAGACTTTGTTTTTCGCCTAGGAAAGACACAACATGGGTATGATTCAATTTCTTTGTTGTAGTAGATAGGATTTCTACAATGGCTCACTTAATAGCATGTAAAACCCCCTCAATACTTCTTATATCACAAATTTGTTTTTCAAAGTCATTCGCTGACATGTGCTTTCTATTAGTTCATATGGAGATGTGAAGGTTGTAAGTTATTTTTTTGTAAACTTTTTCAAAACTTTTGGGCACTAAAAGTCTTTCATGTCCTGGTGCTTGTCATTCACAAAGTGATAGCCAAGTGGAGGTGGTGAATCGGAAGTTTAGTGTAAATGATCTTCCCAAGAATTGATAGTGTATCTACCTCTCAAGCTGAATTTAAATTATAACATCTTCTCTAATTGCTCCATTTGAAATGCTTTACCGAAGAAAAGCCCATGAAATTTTGGATTTTTTGCCAATAATCAATCAAGCAAGAGTTAGCATGGATGCAGAAGAACTTGCTGCCCACATCAAAACCAGGAATATGTTCATGAGCACTTGAAACAAGTGTCACAATTTTACATAGCCAAGTTGGACGCTTATGGGAGAGCTACTAAGTTCAAAGATGATGATCTTGTGATGGCATATGTTTGAAAGGAGATGTTTCCTACAAGGACATACAAAAATCTAAAGCAATTGAAGTTGCGGCCTTGTTAGTGTATTCCCTCTATAATCCCTATATAGGGATTTGTAAGATCATCAAAGTCACTTGTGTAATCCCTTTATAATCTTGACAAAAATAAAATGAAAGACTGATTTCAAACTCCAATTCTTCTTTAGCAAGTGTGCTTGTTAGTGTAAGCAATCACCCTAAAACAAATCAAGTGTATAACTTGATCGTGTTAAGTGACATCCATGATTAGCAAACATTTAAGATGTTACTCCTATTTACGTGTCTTCCCTGGATATCTTTCCTCTTGAGACCGAGTATTCTTGGTCTCAAGACTTATCGGTTAGGTCTAAAATATTTTTCTTAGGTGTTCAAAATACAATTTTTAAAATTTATAATTAAAATACAAAATATATTATGAAAGTTTAATATAAGAATAATGTATAGATAAAAATGCTCATGATATGGATTCCCCTTAACATAAAAAATAAGAGAAAAATAATGGAAGATTAAAAGGAAAGAAGCAAAGAAGCAAAACAAAATAGGCTATTGGGTAGAATTTAATTTGCACTATAGAAAGATGTTAAGTAAAATTTTAATTTGATATGTGGGTCAGAAGACAAACAAATAACAAAATAAAAGGGCATTCCTTATTTTTTTATATGAACTCTAAATTAATTTAAAAGAATTTCTCTTTAAAATGCAATATAATAAAAAAGTAAAAAGTTCGGGGTTAAATATTTTATTTACCATTACTTTTCTTTAATACACATCATATTTTTAGAAATTTAGGAGGGAGACATGGCCCCCTTGGGGCCGCCTATGGATGCAGAAGACTGAATCAACAAATCAACAAAGAAGGCAATGGGTTTTTTGGATGATTTTTATCAAAATTGATGGGATGTTACAAATGGCGGGAAGAGCTAAAATTATACATATTTCGAGGACTAAAAACAATATTTTCTGACATATGGGTGCCGACTTAGCACCATTTTTTGTTTAATAAAATCTTTGTTCTTGATAAAAATAGGGAAGAAAACATTGCACGAGAAAGAGAACGAAATTAATGGCCAATCGGTCTAGTAAGTAAAGATAATATATCTCTTAATTAAATCTTGATTTAATAAATTGAAAATGAAAAAAAATTAATTGAGAGAATTTGATCAAAAAAATATAATTTAATAAAAGGAGGGAGAGAGAGAGAGAGAGAGAGAGAGGGGGGGTCTCAATCATGGCCTATATAAGCAATTTCTATCTGACCATAGCATAATGAAGAACGAAATCCATTGAAATATTCATTGAAATATTCGTTATTTTTAAAATACGCAATGCTATGCAATGCTACCTTTAGTCATTTCATAAACACTTGTACTCAACTAATTTGTAGATTTAGTAAAGCTGCAGAAAATCTTGTGTAGAGGCCCACCAGTTTTCCGTATGCTCTCTCTCTCTCTCTCTCTCTGAGTTAAGGAAGAAACCTTAATTTCGTCGAAGTGATTTAAGTTGCAACTTCTAAGCGGGTACAAGGATCCCAACCTATGAGTGGCTCTGACTTCAGATTGCCAGTAAAATCCTTCCACGTGTCATCAAACCCCCAAGAACAAATCAAATCAATCCATAGAGATGAAGTTAAAAGAAAGATTAATCCAAAAAGAATCATTATTTCAATAAGTCTTTTTCGTTCTTTGTGAAAACGTGGTCGGTGACATTGGTATTTTGCAGACTTCTGTTGTTTCAGCGGTCAGACCATGCTGCTTCTTTCTCTCTCTCTCTCTCTCTCTCTCTGCGCTCCACGAAAATGCAATTAAAGAGCTGAAGCCAACCGAGCACAGAAAAACTCCCACACCCCATTGGCTCCCGTTTCCCTTACCATCAAGTATACTTCGCCTTCTCCATGTCACTTTTCTCACTTCCTTTATTCTCTCTCTCTCTCTCTCTCTCTCACTATCAAAGTTGATGTGAAAGTACTCAACACGCTATGCTCTTAAGACTCTAACCAAACTACTTAGCTTTAACTTTTTTTATTCTTTTTCTTTCACTATTTCGCAGGAAAGAAGAAAAAAAATGCTATAAAAAAATTAGCGAGAAAGTTGTAGGAAAAGGGAATCAACCCATGAATGGCTAGAATCCGGAAGGAACTGAAAAATCAAGTCTTGCTGGACCAAAAGATTCGACAGAAAGCAAATATGAAAGGAAAACCCTAAATGATAATTAAGAGGGCAAAATGGTCAAAAAAGAAAGGGAGACAGAAATATCAGAAAATCTAGATATAGATCGCTTCACTAGATTATACTAAACCTTAATTTGGATTGAAAGAAAGATTTGCAGTGACTTTCTGACAATGCCCATTTGAGCTTTTGAAAAACCCTAACAGATGAGTTAATGAACTTCCATAGAACTGCTTTTTGTGTAACTTGTTTAATGAAAACTGACAAGTTTTTTAAGAACCCCATCAAGTTTGGCTAATGAGAACTTGACAGCTTTGTAGCAGTCTTTTCCTTACCTTAGGGTCGAGTGAGAGAAAGAGAGAGAGTGAGTGAGAGAAAGAGAGGGAGAGAGAGGGAAGGAAAGAGCAATCAAAATATAACAAGAAATCAAGATAAACAAGGCAAGCTGATTTTACAATACATTCAGATCTTAGCTAGCCCTAGCTTGCTTGTTATTCTCACAAGGACTAACTCTATTTTTATAATTTTTGGCCACTTCTATATCCATCTATTTCTGCAGATCTGAATATCTACTTAAAGAAACAACTCAAAAGAAAGCACAAAAAAGAAACTCAAATCTTTCCTTTAAGGAAAAAAAAAAATACTCAGAAGTAAAACAAACAAAACAGAAGAAAGCAAAACAGGAATCTTAGGAAGAACTCAATAATACTGCAACAAAATCTCTTCCAAATTCTTTGACAAAAGCATTAAGCCACCTAAAATTTCTAGCTCGAAATCTCACTATTAATTAAAAAAAAAATAGTAATAACAAGAAGAAAAATTATGGGTGGGTTTTTTTTTATAAGATCCAAAAACTCTTTCCATCAAATCCAAAGAAAAAATAGAGTGCAGGTTGAGAGAGAAGTTAATAAGAAAAAAAAAAAGATATAAGAACAAAATCACATCACTTGATATTATAGGTTTAATTTCTCACTATTAAATAAAACAAAATAAGAAGAAAATAATGTTGAATTTCACAAGATTCAAAAACCCTTTTGAAAGACAAAGAAATACAAACAGCATGCAAGTTAAGGAAGGTTAATAAAATTGAGGCAAGGGAAGAACCTGTTATTAGCATATTCATAGAGACGACCGCGGCTAGAGAAGACGATCAGAGCAACTTCAGCATCACAAAGAACAGACAATTCATAAGCCTTTTTGAGCAATCCATTACGGCGCTTACAAAAAGTGACTTGGCGATTGGTAGGGTTTTCGATCCGCTTAATTTCGATCTTTCCCCTTCCCATTTTCCTCTGGGAAGATCCGTGATCCGTTGCTTGATTTGGTAACTCCGTGGTTGAAAGCTGAAAATGAACAAGACCAGATTGATGATCTTGTTAGCAAACTAGGTTACGTTTAAGTCTCAAATTAGAACTTTAAAGATAAAAAAAAAATGAAAATTTATTGGAAAATAGTAATATTCTGTAAAGGGATCCAAAACAAGCAAAACACAAAATAAATGTAAGAGATTTCGAATGGGCTTAATTTTTGCTTCACTAACCTGCTGAGGAAACAAATAGGAGAAGAAAGGATACAGAACAGAAGATGGGGATTTCTCTTCTCTGTACTCAGAATCAGACTATTCTTTTTTTTAAAAAAAATTATTATTAAAATTTTTATTCGTTTTGTGCACAGGAGAGTGGGAGAAAATGGAAGCAGGCTATTCTAGCTTATATGGGTATTTATAGGAATATGAAATAGACCCCCCAACTATCAGCCAGACACTAATATTTTTTAAAGCTGGAGATCTACAGTGTAGGGTAGTGTAGGAAATATTGGCCTGTGGAAGAAGTTTAATAATGGAAGAAAAGAGAGAGAGAGAGATTTTGAATGTGTCTTGATATGAAAGAGGGCCACTTTAGGACCAATAAGCATCCATTTTATTTTTCATGAATGGGAAAAACTAGAAGGAAATAAAAAATGTGGTCTTTTAGAAAGTGACTATCATGAAAAATAGGAAGCACCCAAAAAAGTGACCATTACAAAGTTGCAACTTGGCAAACTTCGTCTTAGACCAAGATGTGTAGAGTAAACAATCAAAATGAAATCAGCTCTCTCGTTGTCTCCATTCCAAGATATGATTTGGCAGTAATTTTTTCCCTCCTTTGTGACCTCTTTCTTTTGTGGTTGAATAATTTCACTAACAGCCCATCTCTCTCTCTCTCTCTCTCTCTCTGAATTTACTGCTAGTGGTGACCAAAATGAAGGTGGTTCTCCCATGTGACGTCCTCGTATACCCATCTCAAATTAGTCAGTTCATTTATTGGAAGAATAGAAGAATGCCCTTGATTTTTTGACCTCCAGGTATGGTGTCCTAGACTGTCATTCTGAGGGCTAGGGTATAGGGTGTGGGTTCCCCATTGGCAATGTACCAGTCCCACTAGGTTTGTTGTTTCTTTCCAATCCAAAGGATATGGAATAATTGCCCACTATTTGACAATATTGTACATGTATTACATCATTAGATCATGTGATCCTATTCTCTGATTGCCCAAAATACAAAATTTATTGTTTAATTGAACAACACGTGTATTTAAAAGAATTTTTTTTTTTGTTAATGGGATTCTGTACTTTCTAATTCATAGTTTTAAAAGACATGTCATGAATAAATTCCCACCTTTACTCAACATTATAAGATGTCATGAGAAATCATTCCTTTTGCAAGAAATTGTATGAATAGCTAAGGCTGAGAAAGCTACTCACAACCCCTCTCTATACTTTCTAGGGTCATGTGTCTTGTTGGCTACTCAATTCTTGCAATATTCATTCAATGGAGCCTGTGTCTATGTTATGTTGGAATATTTCTTTCTTTTTTTTTTCTTTCATTTTTTTCCTGGAGGTGGGGTTCGGAGTTTGCAGTGAACATAGGAATTATAATTGAACTTGAAAGTTTGATGCTTGGACCAGAGCATTGTCTTGAAATCGACCTTAATTTTGATTGGTCGACCCTCAATCTTGCTTAGTGTCAAGTTCTTAAAATCTTGAAAATTACCTGAGGGAAATACCTATCCCTAATTGTAAAGGGGCTCATATTTTTAGCAAACAAAGTCTTTTTTGGCGGTAAGTTTCCTAATATTAGTATATTTAGGTTTTCTATTTGGAATTGTATTTTATTTAAGAGAAAAACAACTTTATATATACTCTATACAATTATATGAGAGGTATGTGAAAGTGTTTTTGGTAAAACTAAAATTATGCGGAACACTTTGAAAATTTCATATTTTTTCTCTAGATTTTTTTTTTATTTTTTATTTTTTGTAAACCAATCGGTATTCATACTCATACTTCAACTAATTCGGTCTAAGCATTATCAAACCCAATTTTAGAGGAAGCTTTTCTAATCTAATTTTTTCCATTCACAATTTTCAAATATAATACTTGATTAAGAGATCTAGCATCTTTATTCACTAAACCGCCTGTGTGTTGATATATTTTTCTCCACTTAACCTAGAGCTCCAGAGTGTTCTTTTGAATTTGTAAATAAAATGATGAATGAAATGATTGACTATGATACTAATCTAAAACATCTGTGAGATCTTAGATGAGGACATATTGCATAAGATAGAATCTCAAAGCTAGAAAAAATAGGATCCATGGAAAAGGTGAATGATCCAAGGAAGCTTTGAAACTCAAACATAATGACATATGTGGCCATGTAGTGTAATTGTTAGGGGAGGATATTCTGATTTCATTACAATTAACGATGATTATTATAGATATAGATACTTTTACATAACGAATCACAAGTATGAACCTTTTGAAATGTTCAAAAAATTTGAGTCTGAATTGGAAAATTGTGAATGGATAATACTTAAACAATAAATTCAATGAGTTCTTAAAAAAACAAAGCATTATCCACAGCAAAATCCTAAAATACTATAGTTAAATGGAGTTTTGGACCGGAGGATTTATACTTTATTAGATATGGTGTAGCAATGATGAGTTATACAGAACTTCCAATTTCGTTTTGGGGATTCACTTTACAAGCAAAAATGCATATTCTCAATTGCGTTTTTTCATCCAACCACACATGAGATGTGGCATGATAATGCCCCAAGTTTTGACCACATTAGGATATATGGATGTGTGCCTTCTATGCAAAGCTGAGAACTATATAATTTGAAACTAGATCAAACAAATGAAGGTTTATTAGATATCCAAGAGATTTCCAAGTGAATAAAGAGTTATCATCATTTTGTTTTTTCCTGAAAGACTTTATGCAAGAAGAACAGAGTTGAATGCAATATCGTCCGACTAACAAACAAATTAAACGAGGATTAATCAACTTATTGATAAAGTAAACTGAACAACGAAGTCATCAAACCTGGAAGATCAAGTAGAGTGTCTCATCTTCCAGTGAGATATGGTTTTGTCCGTGGAAATTTACAATAGTTGTTTCATTTATGAAGGTAGTGATCTTAGAGATCTGGTTCAAATGGAAAGGTAGAAACTTTCAAAGAAAGACTAGTGGTGAAGGGTCATCGCCACAGTCAAGAGGTTGACTACAAAGAAACCTTTTCACCTCTGGTCATGGTTAAATCCACCAGATTCTTCTTACCATGGGATTAGCAATGAATTTCATGTATGTGAACCAAGTTTGGGATCTTGTGAGTCCTAGAAAAATGGGAATACCTGTTGGACCAATGGGTCTTTAAGAGAAAAATTGGTTCAAATGAAAACATAAAAACCCTTGAAGCAATGCAAGTGACGAAAGGCTATTGTTAAAGGGAACGGGTTGACTACAAGAAAGCCTTTTCACTTGCAACCAACTTAACTCTACTTGAATTTTTGTAGCCCTTATTGCACACTATAATTATAAGTTCTGACAAATGGATATCAAGACAACTTTCCATTCATATGAAAGTAAATATATTCATAGAACAAATTCAAGGTTTTGCATACTGGGATAGATTCAAGGTATGCAAATTTAAAAATATCTATTTATGGAGTTAAGCATAGAATTGACGAGTTGAAATCTTCGATTTCATGAAACTATAAAGATATGTGTCTAGAAGAAAAGTTAGTAGGAGTGTCATCACATTCCTGACCTTATACATTATGGTATTCTAATGATTGAAAGTGCAATTGATATTCTCACAGACGCAAAAATCTAATTATCTGAAACCTTTTTCATGAAAACTTAAGAAAAGCAATCAATATTCTAGAGATTTGAATTTTTCTTATAAGCAATAATAAACATATCCTTTTATTTCAAGGTGTGTTGATATTGCACTATATACAAGTCCTTGACAGAGAATGCCATTTAAATACATATCTTCCCCATACTAATCTATTATTCTATTGTAGTAATTATTATCCTTACCAGACTACTGTTCATCTTAATATCCTCATTCAATTCCATTTATCATTGATGTTTTAGGAACTTCAGTCCAATCGTATAAAGAGTGAGAATTTTGCATATTTAGACCAAAACTAAAAGATGATTTTAACAATTTCACAACTCTTGAATACCACCTCATTTTTCTATAGCTAGATCAAAAGGGTCGATTGACTTCTTCCAAAATATTTACTTGGAAAGGGTGTTAAAGAGGTTCAAAATGTTTGATTTCAAGGAAAAACTATTGGGACTTGAGGTTCAAAATGAGTAGGTTCGTGCATTGCATTAAATGTATGATATTCAAATTAGAGTTTATGATAAAAAAGTTCAAAACTTTTACCTATGTTTAAGTTTTTTTATTCTAGTGAGCGCAACATCCCCATAGGTGTTCAAACCATGAAATTTACAAAATTCCTTTGTTTGAATATTTAAATCTCACAAAATTTATCATTTTCTAACGGTTGGAATTGTGTTATAACTTCACAGACACTAGTTTTTTATAAATTCGAACGGTTTTCGTCAGTAGAGAGGAAAACACTTGTAAAAATCGTCGGAGAGTGCTCTGGTGGAGACACTCTGACACTCAAATCAGTGATTTTCGAATGAAAGAACAGACTGAGAGTTTGAGAGAGTGATTCCCTGTGATTGGTATGCCTAATGTGTTTAGTCTCGAGAGCGTACATGGTTTAGAGAGTTTTGAGAGATCTTATACATTTTAGAGTCGTACTCCGCTTGGGGGTTTCGACCCTACCTTCCTCATCGGGCTGATTCGAAAATCTCGGGAACTCAATATTCTGCGTTGGTTACGATTCTCCTTCTTTGGAAAATTTTCGTTTTCGAGAGGGATATTTTCCTTGGTTGAAAGATCCCAGAGATGCCGTTTTAAAATAGGAAACTAGAGTTTTTAGGATGTTATGGCCTTCCCTCAGAATCGTTAGAAATATTGGCTATCGATCAGACCATTAAGGATTTTTCAGGATTTGTTCGCTTGAAGGATTGACGCTTAATTGCCCGATCGAGGCTATCACTCTTTGCTTGGTATACAACGTTCGGTTGACGGGGCGACTGAGGTCCTGTCATTCGGAAGATTTAGGCAGTTAAAACCCTTCGGTAGGTTATCATGGCAATCACAAATCGTTGGACACAAGTCAGTATACGTTCTTTATGGGCTTTTCAAAAATTGACCATTGCAATTGGGTTTTGAGCCATGTCACATCATTTGCCCCCGACTCATGATATTCTTGGGAAAAGAAGCGCCATGAGTAATAACTTTCGAAAGAAAAAGGGAGGGACCTTTCTTGACTTGGTTTTTGTTGCTTCGATTTCCGTGAATCATCTTTTGTACACTTTATAAGGGTTCCAAGTTTATCAAAGGATTGTAAACTCCATTAGCTATATTGTTCTTCTAACCCTTCTTTAAAGAGCCTCCTTTGACAAAGAAAATGTCAAAAGATTCTCTCTCGTTGCAAAGTGTGGATAGGATTCAGAGCACCATGACCAAAAAGGACTTGAGGGAAGTTCAAATGGAAATGTCACTCGGAAGCGACTTCGAGTTTGTATTGCGAGATGAGAGGGACATGGCAAGTTATGCTCCCGAAAATTGTGTCCGAATGTATAAGCAATGTATGAAGTACAACTTAAAGATCCCATACACGGGTCCGCAGGCAGAGGTGCTGAGGTATTGGAACATTCATCCCTCGTTGCTCATCCCGACCACTTGGCGTTTTGCGATTGCCCTAATTTCCCTACTAGGGTTTTTTCGCATCTGCCACTACAAAATTAAAACAATATGCTGACGGCAACTTTTATTGACGATGAACTTTAATGATGGTATTTTATGACCTATAGAGACTTTGGATAAAACCGTTAAGAAATGTATATATTTTCTTACGGTATAAAATTGTTCGTTAGGATAAATTTATCAACTGTCAGTAAAGATAGCAAAATCGTCTATAAAAATCGATATTCAAATTTAACGGTTATCACTTATGGTCAGCAAATGTAGCAGTGTTTAGAGACGGTTTTGAAAAAGTCTCTATATAACTCTTTTGTACTGTTTATTTAACAATGCCGTTTGCATAAATTCTTTATTTATACTAACGGATATATTTTTTTGTCTATAAACGACATCTACTATTTGAACGGTTATCACTTATTATCAATAAATGTGGTAACTTTAGTCACGGTTTGAAAAGAGTCTCTATTTGAGTCTTATTTACTGACGGATAAACCATATCATATGCATAACTCTATACCTATGCTAACATATATATTGTACCATTTGTAAAAAGGATGTCTAATTAAAACGGTTATTAATTGTCGTCAATAAATGTGACACTATTATTATATAATAGGTAGTAGTAACATGTTGTAATTTTATAATAAATTGTGGTAAAATTTATAATAACTAGTAGTAATACAGTGATAACTAATAATAATATAGTGATAATTTAAATTACGGAAAGTTTGTGATAACTAATAGTAAAATTATGATAACATATAGTAAGTAGTGGAAAGATTATAATAACTAGTAGTAAGTTGCGGTTTACCATACCCCTATACGGTCTACCTCATGTTATCACTGTATTATCACTATATTTCACTCCAATAAATAATAATATAATCAGATTATATTTACAGGTAGTTATCACAAATTTCTCATAAGTTATCATTATATTACTTATTAATATTAGTAATTTAAATAATATTATATGATGTAATTAATTTTCAATATTAATAATTTTAAATATTAGTAATTATATAAAATTAGTAATTATCAATATGACAATTGTTACATAATTTAGTGTTAAAATATGACATTATGATAATTGGACTAATTGTTATATAATATAATATAAATGTAATGATAATATGTTTTATAATGTAGTGTTATAATATAAAATTATAACAATTCATTAACTAATTAGTTATTATGACCAATTGTTACATAATAATATATTGTTACAATATAATAAGATATTATGATATTATGACTATTCACATGGTACAATTGACATTATGTTATATAACATAATTAATTATCAATTTTAGTAATTTAAATAATATTACATGATATCCAATATTAATAATTAGAAAAATTAATGATTATATAATGTAATTATCAATATTATATTCATCTGAAACAAAAAGAAAACACAAAAATAGCAATCATTGTGATGATACGGGATGTATAAAAATGTGAGGAATTAAGAATAAGACAGATAATAACTAAAAGTACTAAAAAAAGTGTATAATAAAAAAATAAGCAGGTAAAGAATGAAAGAATGAAAAAATGGCGGGATAATTTATAGGGAGACAGTTTTGAAAATTTTTTTGTAAAATTTAGATGGGCTAAATGACTAAAT
This sequence comes from Dillenia turbinata, assembly GCA_037126225.1. Classification (NCBI taxonomy): domain Eukaryota; kingdom Viridiplantae; phylum Streptophyta; class Magnoliopsida; order Dilleniales; family Dilleniaceae; genus Dillenia; species Dillenia turbinata. Next base: position 10,250,372 of record JBAMMX010000021.1, read on the forward strand.
TCAAATATATTGTTAGAATAGTTTTCAATGTAATACTTTTAGGGACTCTTTTAAAATTGTCTCTATAATAACACCATTGACTATGGTAAGTTGAGGAGATAATTTGGACAGATGATATGAATCACTATAACAAAATGTGGTAAAATTGTGATAATATGCAATAATAAAAGGTGATAAAAGAAAAATGTGAGAGGTGATGTCTAAACTCATCATTTAATATATTTCCTAAAAATAAAAATAAAAAGAGCAACTTCACTTCCTAAAAATAAAAAAATATTAAAATAAAAAATAAAAAATGCAACGCATATGCTTAGAGTTCTAAGCCATTTAATACTTTCTTTAAAAAAAAAAAGAAAAAGAAAAATATAGAAACTCATTATGTAATACATTTCTCAACTTTTTATGAGATATAGTAATAATACTTTATGAGGTGTAGTAATTATATAAAGGTAACTAGTAGTATATAATACAGTGATAGTAATATAGTGATAATTAATAATAATATAGTGGTAACTAGTAATAAGTTTGTATTATAAGTTTACGAGTGATAATGTGAGACTGTGGAACCACGAGATATGTAATATGGTGGTAATAATATGGTGATAGTAACTGTAGTAGTGGTAAATAGTAATAAATCAGTGTTATGACCTTATAATGGTAACTAGTGGTAATTTATAATAACTAGTAGTAACTAGTAGTAGTGTAGAATGGGAGACGGTAGAACCGTGGGAGGGACGGTGGGGATGGTGGAACCGTAGGCTATGTAATATAGTAATAGTTATATAGTGGGGTAACTAATAATCACTAGTAGTAAATAGTAAATTTATGTAATGATTTTATATGATATAATTTTATATAAATTCCAACAAAAACAACAAATAAGAAAAAAAAAGAGAATATTATATAATTTTATATAAAATTCAAAACTAATGTACCAACATAATTAATTATACTAATATAATTAAATAATATTAAAAATCATATAATTAATTATACCCATATAATTAATTATCCATTACATTCTCAAAACTTATTAAAAAAAATAATAATAAAAAGCAAAGAAAAAAAAAACAAAACAGATAGAGGATGGGCACCAGGGGGATACCGGGCCTTTATTAGGCGGGCACCAGGCATCCCCTGCCTGGCGCCCGCCCTCTCTCTATTCTGTTAGATTTTGTTTTATTTGTTTTTTTTTTTTTAAACCTAATCCAAAACCAATAAAAAGAAAAAAAAAAGACAAAAAAAACAAAAATAAAACAAAACAAAAAACAAAAAAAAAAACAAAACAAAAAACGAAAAAAAAAACAAAAACAAAAAAGAAAACAAAAAAAACAAAACATTGAGGGGCGGGCGCCAGGCATTTTTTGTTTTTTTTGTTTTGTTTTTTTTGTTTTTTTTTGTTTTTTTTTGTTTTTTTTTTTGTTTTTTTTTTTAAAATCTAATATATTAATTCAATATATTTTTAAAGATAAAATGATTTAGTAAATAATTATATTTAATTATATAAATTAATTATTTTTAATTGTTTAAATATTTATTATATTACAACATAGTATTATATTTAAATAATTATTATAATACTAATATTGTATAATTTATCAATATTATATAATTTTATATAAATTAAAAAAAACAAATGGTAATATTAATATTAATATTAATTTGAATATCAAACTTCATATTTAATTTAAAGAAATATTAATTAATTAATTAATTAATTAGTAAGTCTTGTCAAAAATATTTGATTTGAAAATAATCTAATTATAAATTTCAAATTTTAATATAGAACGACTAAAAATTAAAAATATGAAATGATTACAGCAATGGTAAGGATTGTAATATAAAAAAGACGGGCAAAGTATGAAAAATAGTAGTGGGAAAAAAATGTGAAAAAAATTAGAAAAAAATAACGAGTTTTGATAAGTTAAGTAATATATGTAGTAATATATGGTGATATATAATAACATGTAATACATGTATTAGAGTCTGGCGCCCGTCCCCGTAAGCAGGCGCCAGCCTAGTAGGGGGCCTGGCGCCCGCCCCCCATAAGCGGGCTCCCGCCATAGGGGGGTCCTGGCTCCCGCCCCCATACGCGGGCGCCAGGCTAGTAGGGGGCCTGGCGCCCGCCTTAGGGGGGTCCTGGCGCCCGCTCATACATTCGTTTGTTTTTTTTTTTCCTCCTACACTCTTTTTTTAATTTTTTTATCTCACTTTCATATAAACAAATAAAAATTAAATATATATATAATTACTTTAAAATTAAAAATTTATTATTTTTTGGTAATATTTTTTGTATGATTTATTATTTTGGTTCTAATTCAATTTATTCAAAATTTTTAATAATATTAATTTTATTAGAAATTCTTCGATATAAAATTATTTATAATATTAATTTTATTGAAAATTTATCATGCAGTTCATTTTTTTTTTCATTTTATTTTCTTTTTTTATAAAAAAAACATTATCAAAAATTTATTTTAAAAAGTGCGAGAGACAATTTTGAATTACTTTCATAGTATATAGCATGTAGTGAGCTTTTAACAATTTTAAACTAAAAATATAGGCGGTAACATGTAAAAGTGAAAGTGTGTGTAGGGCGGGAGACAAAATTTTAAAAAGGGACGGGTTTTGAAACTAGTTCATCCTTTAAAACTATCAAAACTCCCTCACTGCTTCTTTCTCATTGCTTCTTATTCTCTCGAAAGCTCTCCGTTTCATTGCTTCTCATTCCCTCGAAAGCTCTCATTTTCTCCAATCAAAGGTCTCAAAATCCATTATCTTCTCATCATCTCAAAGCTTTCCAAATCCATCGAAACATATAAACCTTATTTTTCATTTCCCATAATCCATAATCAACAAAAACTCTCACTCAACCAAAATATATATTATACTTTCGTCATCCATACCTATCCAAAACTCTTACTCAAGGTCACTGAAAGTCTCTTTTAATGTTTAAACTCAGTGTTTCATCACTTTGTTCATATGAAAATCCAGATGGGTCTAAAGAAGTCTAACCATCCGAGATGATACTAATATATTTGTATGTATTTTTTTCTTTGTCATGAATATTATTAATATCGTGTATTACGTTTATCTTTTGTTGTTATCTTGGGTTGTAATGTAACATTTTCATCTTTGGTTATTATATTGGGTTGTAATATAATATTTGTAAGGGTGATGAAAAATATGTTGACGGTAAACTTTGTATTATAATAAATAAATGACTGTGGATTACATATTTGTGATAATTGACGATACAAGACCAGATAATAACTTATACTAACATATATAACCAATGACACAAAACATACAAAACAGATTTGTGATAATCCATAATATAAAATGGTAACTTATAGTAACTGCAACTAACGATATGTTTCATCACAATATAACTGACGATACAAGAAAGTAACTTATAGTAACATATGATAACCGACGATACAAGATAATAATTTATAGTAACATATTTGGTAACCAAAGACAGTAACTTATAGTAACATTTAGCAATCGACGATACAAGACAATAATTTATACTAACATATTTGATAATCGACGATATAAAATAGTAACTTATAGTAACATATGATAATCGACAATAAAAATAATAATTTATAATAACATATTTATAACTGACAATACAAAACAGTAACTTATAGTAACATATGACAACCGACGATATAAGACAATAACTTATAACAATATATTTTGTAACCGAACCGATGATACATGATGGTAATTTATAGTAACACATAGCAACCAACAATAAAAGTCTGTAACATGCTCCAACGGTTACCACAACTGTCGGTATAGACCTATCCCGACATGTGTATAGACAACTGAAGACCCATCCGTTGGAGAAGGTTTTGCTGACGGTTTTTATGGGTTTTACAAACAGTTTTCATTCGTCTGGATAAAGCTTTTATTTTGTAGTGTGCTTTGACCCAGAGATTTTGGGTGTCATCTTCTCTTTGGGGTGTTGCAATTCCAAGGGTTCTCTCCGTGATTGGTATAAACTCCAAACTCGTAGAGAGTCTCGCTGAAGAGTCTTTTATAGTGAATCTCAAGATAAAAACTGGATGTATAAATTTTTCTATGTGAGGTTTCTGAACAATGATATCCTTCCAATGCTTCTAGATGTCAGTCAAGTACCTTTCTTAAACATGAAGATCCCTGATATCTTTCGTCATTCTCGCTTTCTATGGCCTGTCGCGTGCTCGTGTGCCATTGTGAGGCTCACCATCGGAGTCTTTGGGTATATTCTTTGGTAGATGATGAAATGTTGCTGTTGTCTGGCTTGCTAGTGGGCGAGACAAGGCAGATCACCACACCTCTCTTACTGGAACGACAGAAAATGGAGTGGGTTGACACTGTGTTAGTCGTAAATGGCCATCTTTTCAATGAGATTTCTACCGAACGGAAAGTGCGGTCGCATATGAAGAGAGAGGCATCTGATACTTCTCCCAAGTCCTAGCAGAAAAGGTCCAGGGTTCGTGCTTCTAGCCCACATGTTGGAGAGGAAAAGCAGGCCGGAACTGGAGAGTATGAGCCTTCCCAAGAGCATTCTGAAACGGGGAAAAGCCAAACGATCGAAGACTCGGGGACCTTTGACACGCCCATTGAGATTGAAGAAGGAGGTGCCCTCGACGAGGGACTCTTTGAGACGACTGGGAGTGCTCCGACTCAGGATTCACAATGGCAGGAGGCGCCTCTAGCGACACAGATTCCTGTTTCCGTTCTAGGAGAAGCATCAGAACAGTCTCCTCGAGGATTTCAGTGTCTCTTGGAAGATATAGCAGATGACTACTGTGTTCCACTGCTTATTTCAGTTGAGTCCATTAGTGGAGAGAGACGTAACTTTAAAGAAGGATTGGTGGTAGTCTCGGTGGGGGGCTATAATTTTAATCTTATTGATCCGCAGGCGGCATTGCAACTTGTTGAGTGATTTGAGTTTCCTTCGAAGCTCGCTCTTCGAACGATGCCTCTGGATTGTATCGACAAGGCTATTTATTCTCTTTGCCTTACAGTAAGCATTCTCTTTGTGAGAGTTAAACTCGATTTTGCCATCTCATGATTCTAACCCATGCGTTTCTTTCCAGGCCTCGGCCCTAACCGAACTTTATAGGAAACGGAGGAGAGAACGCGATAATCAATTTATCCGCATGAGAGACCAAGTGCTGGTGCTACAGAATGCTTTGGAGAACTAGGGGAAGTGTATCGTAGATAAGAAAAATAAAGAACTTGAGCATCTTTAGTAAAACCTTGCTTCGGCCCATGCTCATTACAAAGAATTGGAAACAAAGGTATACATTCGAGGATCGCGATTGAAAGCTGCTGAAACATTAGCTCGTCTTCGGGAGGAATCTCTTCGAAGGGCCGAACAAGAAATGACCGATCTCAAGGCATCTGCTATCAGAAACACTATCAACCTCCAACTTTCTCAGCACAGGTTGCTCGAACATCTGAAGTGCGCTGAAGAGATTATTCGACAAGTCGGTCAGTACGAGGCTATGTCCCCTCTCGAGGGATCAGCGGATTTCGGATTCTGCCCCTACCACTTCCCTTGCTCCCTCTGCTCCCTTGTGATTTTGTGAAGAAATTTTTGCTCCATAACTCATTGAAATGTAATGATCATTGAGAAACTTTTGAGTGCTTTATCCCGTTAGTCAGGTAAGGTTGGGAAGGTTTACCCTCTTGATGAGTGTCCGATCAGTTGAGCTGGGTTGTCCGATGTCTGATGTTTGATTGAGAACCTCTAAGGTTAGGGTTGTTTTTACCCATTCGGGGAGATTGGTCCCGAGATATTAGTTTGGAAAGTCTGGGCGATTAGGGCCCGTCGGTAGGTTAGAAACCGTAGGAGTTAAGGCGGAGTCCGCCTGCTCAGAGAGTTTCAACACATTCATTCTGAAGATCTGGGCGACTGAGTCCTGTCGACCGATTAAAGGGTTTAGAAGACAGGGTCGTATCCGCCCATTCGGGAAGTTTCATCCTAACTTAACGACACATTCGTTTGGAAGATCTGGGCAACTGAGACCCTTCGACAGATTAGAATCCTTAGGAGTTAGGGTCGTGTCCGCCTGTTCGGAGAGTTTCATCCCAATTTAACGACACATTTATTCAAAAGATCTCGGTAACTAAGGCCCATCGCCCGATTAAAGACTTTAGAAATCAGGGCCATATCTGCCTGTTTGGAGAGTTTCATCCTAACTTAACAACACATTCGTTCAGAAGATCTGGACAATTGAGACCTTTCGGCAGATTAGAATTCTTAAGAGTTAGGGTCGTGTCCTCCCATTCGGGGAGTTTTATCCTAACTTAACGACACATTCGTTCAAAAGATCTGGACGACTGAGACCCTTCGGCAGATTAGAATCCTTAGAAGTTAGGGTTGTGTCCATCCATTCGGGAAATTTCATCCTAACTTAACGACACATTCGTTCGAAAGATCTGGACGACTGAAATCCGTCGGCCGATTAAAGGCTTTAGAAGTCAGGGCTGTGTCCGCCCGTTCGGGGAGTTTTATTCCAACTTAACGATACATTCGTTCGGAAGATTTGGATGACTAAGCCCCTTTGGCAGATTAGAATCCTTAGGAGTTAGGGTCGTGTTCGCCCGTTCGAGGAGTTTCATCCCAACTTAATGACACATTCATTAGAAAGTTCTGGGTGATTGTGGCCCGTTGGCCGATTAAAGGCTTTAAAAGTCAAGGCCGTGTTCGCCCGTTCAGAAGTTTCATCCCAACTTAACGACATATTCGTTCGGAAGGATCTGGGTGACTGATGTCTGACGGTAGATTATGAGGGGTGCTCTTCTCTGTGAATTATTAAGAATCACATGCCACGTATTATCATTGAATGATAAGAGAAAATCGAAACCCTTATCAAGGAAAAAACGCGAGGAAATCCGGGTTGTAAGCCGGACAGATGCTAGTGGGCACATAAAGTTCATGCCAACTGTCTTCACCATAGATTTGGAGGATCATCCTTCCTGGTTCATTGTGCGGTGGCCTAGAATCTGGCCCATTGGGTAGTTCGTTTAGCCGTGGTGTATTGTGTCTGTCGGGAGAAGGCAGGTTCCTTCCCTCCACACTGATGAACTTCTGTAGTTTACCACTACGAACCAAGAATTTTAACTCATCCTTAAACCTTTTGCACTCGTCGGTTGTGTGGCTGTAGTTCCGATGAAAATGATGGTACTTAGACTTATCTTTCTTGGGATCTTCTTCCATGGGATGAGGGGGCCACCTGACTTATGACTTGTTTTTTATCTGATATAAAACCCAACTTGGGGTATCATTCAGCGAAATGTAGACGCTGAACCTTCGCAGGGACAGAACTCCTGGTTTGTTTCTCTTTGGAGAGGGCTGACGAGGCGATTAGCTGTGTTCTTTTCTACATGGGTGGTTCTCTCATTGGTCGAACACCTCTGCTTTTTTTGTTGCAATATATTTCTCCGCTCGGGAGTAAAATTTTTGGATGGTCGTTGGGGGCTTTTTTCTGATAGAGACTTTCATGTCGGAAGAGCGTAAACTTGTTAGGAGGGCAGCCAGTGCGATGTTGTGATCCAAAGCATGGACTTTCAGTATTTCTGTTTTAAATCTTTCTATGAAATCCCTCAGAGACTCTTCCTTCCATTGTTGCAACGATAGCAAGGAAGTGGACTTCCGCTTGGCCCCCCAGCTGATTATAAAATGAGTCTCGAACTGCTGTCAGAGCTGGATGAAACTCTTGATACTGAATGACGGAACAGAATTAAACCATGTCAGGGTATTTCCCTTTAGAGTGGTGGGGAAGTGCTTACACATCTCTACGTCTGATAAATCTCGGGAGATCATAATTGTTATGAAGTGGATAGCATGGTTACGGGGATCGGTTGTTCCATCATATCGCTCCATGGGAGGTAATAGGGCATCTTTCGGCATCGGTTCTGAGAAAATCTTAGAATCAAGGATGATTCGCCTTAAGGACGTAGGGGGTCTTCCCCGTCCCTAACACTCTTCTTCTTCAGTTCGGTAGCCACGAGTTATTCGACTTGCCTTTTCAAGTCTTCAGGGTTATGCTAAGTAGTTGCTGATGGCTCGGGATTAGCAGGAAGTTCTCGTCTCGACGGTTGCTTGTACCCGGACTCAGCGACGAACGAGTGGCCATCTGACTCAAGGTCTCGACTGAGCTCCTCTAATTGTTTACTCATTCTTTGGAGTTTTGACTCCAGTCTTTTCACTAGGGGTTGATTAACTTGTTCGGCCCTGAGGCCATGGCTGGCTGCACCGGTGCTACAAGTTGTAGAATCTGCTCCGGACGGGACGGTCGGGGGGAAAACATATGATCATTGTTCAAATGGTGGGATGTCGGAGGGGCTATAGGTGTGGTGGGCATAGGGGCATACCTTTCCGTAATGGGGGCAGCATTTGAGGATGCTCTGGTTCTCGGAGGTATGGTTGTTCGAATGGCAAAAGTTACTCTAACATGTTTCCACGGACGACGCCAATCTGTTGGAGGTGGGTTATAACTCCACAGATACCGGCTCCTTGTAGATTAGAATGGTCTCCGTCAGTAGAGAGGAAAACACATGCAAAAACTGCTAGAGGGTATTCCGGTAGGGAGATTCCGACGCTCAAGTCAGTAAAGAGTGGTTTTCGAATGAAAGAACAGACTGAGAGTTTGAGGGAGTGATTCCCTGTGATTGGTGTGTCCAATGTGTTTGGCCTCGAGAGCATACCTGGTTTAGAGGGTTTTGAGAGATCTTATACCTTTCAGAGTCGTGCGCCGCTTGGGGACTTCAACCCTATCTTCCTTATCGGGCTGATTCGAAAATCTCAGAAACTCAATATTCTACGTTGGTCGCGATTCTTATTTTTTGGAAAATTTTTGTCTTCGAGAGAGATATTTTCCTTGGCTGAAAGATCCTAGAGATGTCGTTTTGAAATAGAAAACTAGGGTTATTCGAATGTTCTGGTTTTCTCTTAGAATCGTTAGAAATGTTGGCTATCGATCAGTCGCCCGACCGTTAAGAATTTTCCAAGACTTGTTCGGTTGAAGGATTGACGTTTGATTACCCGATTAAGGCTCTTTGCTTGGTATATTACGTTCGGTTGGCAGGGCAACTAAGACCCTGTTGTTCGGAAGATTTGGATGGTTAAAGATTTTCGGTAGGTTGTCGTGGCAATCGTAAATCGTTGGACACCGGTCGGTAGACACTATTTATAGACTTTTCAAAGATTGACCCTTCCAATTGGGTCTTGAGCCATGTTCCATCACTAACCGAATTTGAAACTTTTCACAATATTATTTTTTTTTTTAATGTTTACACATTTGAAACCTTCTAATTTCAAAAATCCATTCAGAATTAGAGGTTTTCTCAGTTTGAAAACTTTCCTTTTCTGACTAGACTTATCCCAACTTTCATTTGGAGTAAGTTCAAAATCTAGTTTCTTGATTTGAATTTAAGTTATGCTATAAATCTTGTAATTCAATTAATTGCTAATAAAAATTGAGAATCTAATTCTTTATTCGTTAATTGTTACACTATTATGTGTGATTTTCTAAATTTACTACTAAGATAGCAATAAAAAGATTATTATCTTGTTCTAACGTTATTCAAGGAACAGGTTCTTAACCGTTAGACAATTTTACCGAATCATTCTTAAACTTATCATAAGTATGATTGACACTTATCATAATAATATTTCATATTACTCATTTAGTAATAAAAGTTTTTGAACACAGTTAGAATATTGAAGTAAACCTTTAATCATAGTTATCATTCACTTGAATCCCTTCATTAAATACTTGCAAAGGTCATAGATATGAGTTCAGCTCGAAATGTCATTAGATAGTATCACGAGTTCAATTAAATTATATTTTCTCTTAATTAATCGATCTCGGATAATATATTTAAAAGAATATATCTATAAACACAATTTTATATATAAAAATTATTTAAAAAAATATAATTAATTGATCTCGAGTAATTTGACGAGCCTCCGAATTCGACACATATGGGCTCAAACTCAAACTTGATACCGAACTACCGGATCCCGAGCTTGAACTTGAGTCAAACTTTGATCGGATAGTGTCATGAACACCTATGACACTACCCAAGTGTCATAACTTCCCCACTTACTACTCTAGCATAATTAGTATCTCATACTTAATCATAATTTAAAGTAAGAAAATAATCTTCAAGACCGATACTTGTCCCACCAAAAGTCTTAATCATCAATATCCCTTTTAAGAGTTTGTGCTAAATTATTTCGTTTTTTATTTTCTCAATTCTTGAAAATAGAATATCTCATCAATTTTTTTGAAAGTATACTTAATTTTTTTTTCGCTACAGCAGGATTCGAATTCCAGATCACAGGGTCGGGGGAGGAGGGTTTGTTGCCACTAGATTGTCCCTTTGGGGACAAGTACACTTAATTTAAATAACAAAATACATTTTAAATAGATATTTCTATTTAAAAAGAATTCTTATATTGCTGTTGGCAATAGAAGTTTATACATGACATTCGTTGATCTAGAGTATAATCCTAACAGGTTGTCATGAGCGTAACATCCCACATTAATTGGGACGCGTGAGGTGTTGGTGTTGGAGGCTTGTTTTACACATAATATAGCAACTAAAGATGCTTTAATCCAACTTGGCAAGAGAAAAGGGTGAATGTGCTTTATCCCTTGTTGGCCAGTCCAAGAGTGATTGTTATGATCCACACAATGCACAAGGTATTGCTTGTTTTTAAGGCAAAATTCTCACATTTTCATCCCAAAAGGCGCATCACTGTGTAATCACACTTCTGTGGCCAAGAATTACTTTATGACTAGCCGATATGGAGTAAAGTACATCCATTGTTGCACTTTTACAATGAAGTTAGATTAAAGAATCACCGATAGTCAGCTGGGTTTTAAATTTTTTAAATAAATTTTGGATTCGAAACTTGAAAATGAAAAAAATTATATTGGTAAAGCTGTGCCTTAAAATAGGCGTAATAAGTACTTAAACCAAATTAATCTGAATATAATTTTAAATATCGATAGATATAACACCAATGAAATAAAAAAATTAGACTAAAGTATCTTTACTTACTATTAGATATGAGATTACAACCTCCCACACCAACACCCCCCGCTTCTCCACTAATGTGGGATGTAACACACACCCCCTCTTTAAGGTTCACACATCCACATGGGCACATGTTAGTGGTAAGGGAGCTACTCTGATACCAATTGTCATAATGTTTCAAACATGTGAGATATTATCAGTTTAACCTAAAAACCTCGTTGTTTTGTCCTAAATGGCGTCTTACTATGTTAGGTGTGTGATCACACTTGTATAGCCAAGGATTATTTTATTTATTTATTTGTTTGTTTGTTTTTTGTACATAGAAGAGATTCAAATTCGAGACTTCAAGTGAGAAAGGAACGATATCAATTAAGGTATAACTTATTGGCATAACCAATGATAACAAAAATATCTATCATAAAATATAAATGATTATTTATAGAGATCCAATTAGAAGTTGCTTTGGAAAGGAAATCAGCATTATTCAATTTTACAACTGATCATTACCATCAACAAATATTTGTCACCAAAATATTTTGTTTTCGAAAAATGTTCTAGCAACACAAGTATCATAATATTTCAATAACAATTGACTGTTGCTCACGATGAGGATTCTTGTAAAGGAATTATGTATGAATTGTTTGTATCATCATATTAAACGACCTAAGCTATCACATTTCACTTAAAACTATTTTTCTTATCTTTTGGTCTATGGCGCCTGCAGATCTCTTAGCTCAACAAATGATCCATAGGTAATCTATGGTTCATTATTGAAGCCAACAAAAGGGCAAAGATTATTATTAATATTATTTTTTTTACTTAGACGAAGGGCAAAAAAAAAAAAAAAAATCCCATAATTGAAAAATCGAACATCTTTATTGGAACAACATTCGTAATTGATGAGACTGCTAGATTATACTGCATCCATACTAATAAAATAATTTATAATAGCATACAATTTAGTCAGAGCGAAGTTCGGATACCGGGTGTCAAAGACCAAAAAAAAAAAAAAAACCATTACTATGTTCATGTTATATCGTAATATCTCGTGTGAAGCCCACAAAATTTATTATTTAAAAAAGTAAAAAAAAAAAAAAGAAATCTCATAGTTGTTGAGGTGACACATGTTATTTTTTTGCCACTTTGATAAATGGTCGATCAAAAGGATTTTACTTTGACAGGAGGAAAGTTTAATTAGCCCCAAAGCAAAATTGGAAAGCAACTCCCACCCAAAAAAAAAAAAAAAAAAAAAAAAACAGAAGGAAAGCAAGAGGCCAAAATTAAAAGACATGTAAAAGGTCTTAAATATTCGAAGCCCTCTAAAATTTTATAATTCATCTTTTTTACAAAATGAAAAAGGTTGTAGCAAAAATATCAAGCCTCTAAAACTTGTATTACGCAAAGGCACCGTTGTCTTTTCTCATGCCCAATGGCCAAAAATCATATAACCAAAATTAAGATTTGAAGTTTATTTGACCAATTTTTTATTATTAAATTATTCTTAAGAGAGAGAATTAACGAATAGTTGGTCTAATGGGAAAAATATTAGATCCCTTAATCAAGAGTCGAGTTTGAATGATAAGAATAGAAAAAACTATATTGGGAGAGCTTCTTCTTTAAAAAGAATTCGATAATAACTCGAGTCGGATTAATCGAAATATAATTTTAGATACTAGTTAGTCAAATAGAGAGAGAGGGGGGGAGGGAGAGAGAGAGAGAGAGAGAGACGTAAAGTGAGATGAGACTAAAAAGGCTAGACAGAGATTGGAGTGAATATTTACGAAACCATTTCAAAATTGGAAAATGGGAGAGCAAAACCCACCAGCATCAACTTCACTATTCTCATTCAACGCCTGCTTTACTCGCTTGTTATGCATTTTTGTCACATGTTTTCAATTAACATTACTTTAACAAAAGTACAATTTATGTTCCCAAATTCTAAATATCCCATTCATACACTTGAGATTAATTGGTTTAAATACCATACCCATATTTTTTTCTTTCTTTTTTTTTTTTTTTTTTTTGATAACTTGGATGAATACAGTATATTGCATCATACCTTAAGGGGATAATATCTCACCCAGCACTTAGATAGAGGAATCGTATTGCTCTCTCTCTCTCTCTCTCTCTCTCTCCCCACAGAATATTTTTGCCCCTTTATTTTTTGAATATTTTCTTAATATTTTTTCGTGTACCATACGGTCAGTCAATAAAAAAAGGGTGTCCAAGTCATATGTTATGACAAAATTCTCCTTTGTTGGTCGCAAATGAAAATGCAATTACATGGCCGGGGTGTTGCCAAAGTACTGTCTTGTTCTTCTAACACTGTGGGGTCGCTTCGTAAATGATTATACAAGAAGGGTCGATTCATTTTTATTTTATTTTTTATTTCTGGATTTGAAATTTGCCAGAAAAAGATCAAGACTTGAACTCACGACATTTTTTTTATTCATTTTTGAATCATTTGTTCTTCCTATCATTTGCCCCATCTATCATTTCAAACCTAATCAACAGTACCAAATTTTTGGCTGAGTTCTCAATCATGTAATAAGTTTTGTTTACATTAAAAGAAAAAAAATTAAAAAATTAAAAACCATGGTGCATATTAGAGTTTGATACGTCTTCATCTGTTTTACCAAAAAGAAAAAATTTAAATAATTTTCTTTTTCTTGGTACTCGTTCACTGGATTGAACAACTGTAAGATTCAAACGATTGACTCTCTCAAAGTCTGTGATTTTAAATCTAAGACTCAAATTTGAAATTTTAGTTAAAGAAGTCTGATGTTACCATTAGACTCACAGATTGTTGGTGAAATTTAAACAATTTTCTACATTTTAATATTTTTGATATCTTAATTGAAATTTTTGGATGAACTAACAGAAAAATTATAAGATATTTAAGAAAAGTAAATGTTTTTTAGCCAAAGGGTTCAATGTTTCTTTTTTTGATGGCTAAAAAAACATTATATTAATAGATAAATTAATTTATACAAAAGTAGTAGGAAAAGGAATTTCTCATCCTCAAACTCTCTCTTGTGCATTTGCAATCTGGAGAGGAGGTCCTAAAGAAACTCATTTTTATTTTTTGTCTTGAATTTCATGAAGAACTCTGTTCTATCTCTCACTCGTTACCAATAAAAATGTGGGGCTGCGCCATGGATCGTTGCTCCAACGTGAGGTGTGCAACAATGGGATCCCCCCCTGATCCTTGCGGGATGTGGTTACCAGTCCCCCATCATATGCTCATTTTGGGACTTCTTAACACAATCGTAACTAATACATCTTATGAACTAAGAAATACACACACACACACACACACACATGTATTTGATTCTATAGGAGGCATGTAAATTTTTACCTTATAATAACTAAATATAAAAGGGATACTATTGAAATTTGAATTTGTTCGCTTAAAAAAACTATTAAATAGACCAATCGATAAATATACTAAGTACTTTAAGTTATGAACTGAGATATTCATCGTATATTTATAACATAACACTCTCCTCACTTTGTCATCTTATGAAAGGATCCCAACATGTAAAATATCAAATATGGTTAAAATGTTGGTATTTAAGGATTTGAATTTGCAATCTTTATCTTTGATGTGTCATTTTAAATTTTTGGGTGAACAAGAATCTTTTCTCAATTTTAAAATGGAGTACAAAGTTTAATTTAGTTTTGATAAAACAAGTTATATAAACCTTTCCAAAACTTTTCCTATATCTCTTTTAGAGATTTAAAGCTATCGTTGGGAAAAGTTGCTGTGAACTTGAGATTGAACTTGCAATATATTCTTTGAATATTTCATTTTGGTGAGATTTGAAAATTATGAGGATGAAGTCTCAAATTTTAGGTATTAAAAGCTTCAAGGAGAAGTTTTGGAGTGAATCTAGCATGATTGGCTTTTGAGGGTTTCTTCAACTTTTGGTTTGCTCGGAAAGTTGAGACTAAATCAGGTGAGATTATGTGACTTTTTAATACAAAAAATCGTCAATGTAATAATAATTTAAATATCTTGTATAAAGATTTATAAAATTTTATATTTTTTATTTAAAATTTTTCATTTTAATAAAAAATATTAATTAATTAAAAATATAATTTAGTTAAGACAAATTGAATTCAATCTTTCACACACCAACTTGTTCTAGTGGAGTTCAATCAAAAAAAAAAAAAAAAAGACACCAAGGCCACCATAATAATAATAATAATAATAATAATAATAATTGCAATTGCAATTAAAACTTGGAGGAATGTCGCTCGGGGACAGCTCAAGTGATTTTTTAATTTGATTCCGTTTGGTTGCATCTCATTGTACCCAAAAAAAAAAAAAAAAAAAAAAGAAAAGGTTGGAGGAGTGTGTTTTGAGCAAACTTCAAAGCTAGGGTATGTCTTTGAATGTGAAGGTATTTCACACAAAACAAAATCATTCAAGTTCTATGCTCCAAAATATGGTCAAAGCCAAGGTTGAAAAACAAAAAGATAAGAGGATTATTAAAATTAAGAAGATGCCTAGTAGTTCATGGAATGAGCTTTTTCATCTTTTTTCTATTTTTCGTGAATAAAAGCGTATCAAATCAACATACCTATGGGTAGAGGCCATTAAGCAACTACTAGCTCTTCTCTGTAAAGGGAATGGGACCACCACTGCAATATGATGTTGAATGTTGGAACATTTTCATTATGTATTAATGGTGGGTTGGGAATTGAATGGCATTGAATGCAATACCTAAATGCCTTCAATTGCCACCATTACCTGTCACTATCCCTTCATTGCAACTTAACTTTTTCTACTTTAATAAAAGGGAGAAACTGCAGAAATACCCTCTACTAGTTTTCTTTGGAGATCAATTTCGAGTTTTAGTAACCCTAATTTACTTTGTGATTGTGTATAGAAAACATTGCCCTTATTATATAGTTCTAAATTCACAGATCTCTTAAAAAAGAGAATATTAGATACTTTTGAGAAACAACCATACAGACGACCTAATGATAAAAAGTTACATTTGCTATCCAAAACCACAAGAAATCAAGTCCATTACTTATGGGTTATTGTACCTATTTGATGATTTAAAAGCCTTTCTTTTTCTTGGTCTTAGTGGTCTAATTTTATTAGTTTATCTTGCTAAGTATAGATAGGTAAATTGGTACATGTTGGTGGTCACTTGGGAGTGGTTTCAAGATGCCTTGCCCTCTAAATAAGTGGAGCGAGGGAAAGGGATAGTAGCAAATTAAGTAACATTCTAGTTTTGGCCAATTTGTGTGACTATCAATCAAGTGAATTGACAACTCAATTGCTGACCACTGTTCATATCACTAAAACCTTCCCTTAACGAATCTCCAATTAGTAAAGATTTCCAAGCAAGCACTTTTCAAAGTGCTCTCACTTTGAAGCTGAAAAATGCAGAAGAATTCTCATGTTTGTGTGAAGTAATAAGAAAAATATGTTAATGAGTTAGGATATAGAAAGATTATTTGAAATGTATACTCTCTTTTTCATTAATATGAGAAATCTCTGTCACTATCCTTATAGCATATTGCATGATAACATATACCCAAAGAAAATAGGGAAAAAAATTTCTTCTTAAGAAGCAATATTTGCTTAAATGCTTAAAAATTCAAAATATATTAATTGTGCATTCACGCATAAATATTTGCATTTTGTTGAAAGAATAGCTTAATTATAAGTTAATTTCCTTTTTTTTCTGTCATTTACTTTTTTTTTTTTTTGGTTCGCAAAGGATATTGCCCTGAAGAGGCGATTGAGAGCATCAACATACTCCTCATTGAAGGTTGAAAATCTGCCTGGAGAGAGAAAGAGGTCAATTTTTGAGCTTTGGAAGGATTTTCTGTATATTACTACTTCTGTATTGTATTGGTGTTTTGTGTGTGTATTATATATTTATATATATCTTAAACTTACATCACTTTGTAGCCGTAGATTAGCTTTAAATCCAACCATAAATAATGAATTGAAACATTTGTCTTCTGGACCTTTTTGAGTGCTAAGCATTCTTTCAAGCAACTTTTTAGAACTTGTTTAGATTGAAATTTATGAATTGGACTTGGACCAACATTTCGATGGTCTAGTGAGAAGAGCACTGAACCCCACATAAAATGTTCGGATTCGAGTTTTGATAGTAGCAAAAACGACGTTGAGAGAGTCCCCTCCGAATGAGAACCCGACAGCTACTCAGATTAAATTAGTCAGAATAAAACTCCGAATAGTAGGCGATAGACTAAGTCCAGTGTACCAAAAAAAATAATAATAAAATAAAATTGGACTTGGGCATACTTAAGGCTTTTACACAATCCAGTTCTATCCAAAACTTACATCATAAATTAATGGGACCTAAAAAGTTTCTTTTTTTTAAAGAGGGTATTATTGATACCCACAAAATTATTTCTTATGCTCCCTCGTTTTAACATGTTAAGTTGCACGTCTTACCTTAAGATACTAGCTGGAATAGATGGTAATATCAAGTGTCCCACAAATGATAGCTCCAAATATCCCCGGACATGGCCCCATATTGCCCAAATGCCGAGTTTTCACTTAGGGAAGATTAGCCGGAGGTAGTCCATGAATTAAAGCTAACTCGCACCGTCCAATTCCTCTAAAAAGACTTGAGTTCGAGCCCCTTTATGTACCAAAAAAAAAAAAAAAAAAAGATTAGCCAGAAGTGGGAACTAATTTGCTTCTAAAGAAATAAGATCATGCAAAACAATCAAGGCATTGGTTTATGTACGAATACTTAGTTTAGCTGCCAAAAAAAAAAAAAGAATATTTAGTTTTGAAATTTTAGTTTAGTCCAATAATCAAAACGTTGGAAGAAGCATCTAAATTAGAATTTGTAACTCAACTAGTGCTGATATTGTACCATGCTAATTCAAGTTTTTAATTCTAAAATACATATACATGTAGAGAGAGAGAGAGAGAACCTAATTTCTAATTGTCCTTTATTTGTTAGGTGTGAAAAATTATAAATCTTTGAGTATATATAACATGGAGTGAATATTACATTCTATATTTAAATTAGTACACTTTAAATTGTTAAATAAAAATTATAGACCAATAAATTTGTAATTAATTTTATTTAAGTAGTGCTTAATTAATCTGACTTTTTTTTTGTTAATTTTGTTTATTTCAGTGGCAATAGATTTTATTCTTTGTATTAAATTAAATTTCCAATATTTGTTCTAATCTTCTAAATATGCCATTCCTCAAGGACTGTTATTATTATTAAGAATTTTGGGATTTTAGAAGCTTTAAATAATTAGGGGACAAAAAAAAAAAAAGATTACACCCCTATAACTACAGAATGGATGATATATTTTATTCAAATAAATAATCAGCCTTTTTAAATATTTCTTTGTAAAAGAAACTTTAATCCTAAACTTCTGAATCCAATTTCGTTTCTTCCTCTTGTTTTTCTTCTTGGGTTCTTGAAGTTGCCTTCTGATGTATTAAAACCGGTGAAAACATTTTTATTTTTTTTTTCTTGGAGTGCGTTCTTCAAACAGAAAGAATTGCTTGAGTTCTAGTTGCCACTTCGATCAGGGAAGCTTATCCTCTGATGAGAGAGATGTTAACAGGGAAGTTTAACCTCTGATGCAATGGCAGCGTTTTCCCTACCTATTTGGGCTAGACATGGGGTGAAAACTTTTAGACAACTATTTCTTGGAATGTGGTTGCAGAGATTGAGTTCCTGCTCTTCCCAATTCAGTCTCCTTAGAGAACTTCATGCCCAAAAAATCTGCGATTTCACCTTGAATCTTTCTGACCTTGTCACAACTGCAAATGCCAATTCCTCAACTAGCATCAGTTCTTTTGCCAGTTGACCAATTTCTTCCACAATTGTGGTTTTACCGACTCTGCCATGCCATGTACAATTCCAGGATGGGGTGCAGGATGCGAAACACAGCCACTCTGTTGTAGAAGTTTTGCAATGGTTTTCAGTTTTTTCTTTGCTTGCTTACTAATCATATAACTAAGAATCTACATCAAGATTTGGGGCAAACCTTCAAGAATCTTCAAGAATTCTCAGTTTTAATCATCGTCTTATATCTTTCTTCTTCGATGATAGTAGTTTCAAGAATCTTCAAAAAATTCTGTATCTATCAAGATTTTTCTTTCAATTTATCGATCAGAAGATAGAAACAAATTATGATGTAAAATTAGTACTTTTCGGTAATAGCGTAAGATTGGTACTTTTTGGTTACGACATTCATTAGATCAACAAGAAATTCTTTTTTTGGACGAATCTTGGTACAACGGTTGAATTATTCTTTAAGTGATTTCGAGGTCACGAATTCAAGACGTAAAAACAGTACTTTTACAAAAATATAAGGGAAAGACTGTGTACATATACATTGACTCCAAAATCGACCTTAATTATTAAAACTAAAACTTTGATTATTATTATTGTTATTGAAAGAACAATTCCTGTCTTTTTTTTTTTCCCTCGTTTTGATCCCTTAGAATTGCTTCAAAATGAAGGCAAGAGTGCTGAATCATTTGGTACATTTTGAATTGTGATGCAGCACTAGGAACATGTTTGGTATAAGAAAAAATAAATAATTATAATAATTATAATAATAATAATAGATTGATAGTTTTAGGGGGGGAAATTAGCCCCAAAAATATGCCAATTAGTCGTATATGAACTAGGGTTTGGCCAAAGTTGGGTATCACCAAAATGAAACTTAAAAATAGCAAAAATAGCCTCTATATAGACATATGTCAGACATTCCACGGATGCAAACAAGAAGACATGGGCTATTCTATTCTACCCTACAGACCATATGACCATACTTGGTGAGGCCTTGTCACAATGGTTAAGCATTTGGACCTCAAAGCAAGTAATTATTGTTATTATTATTATTTTTTAACTTTATTATCGATATCTGAAATTATATTTTAATTATTTTAATTTAAATATTTATAAAGACGTTATTTAGAGAAGAATTTTTTTAACATAAATTTTTTTTTATTTAACGATGCAAGTAAATAATTTATAATCAAAGCTTTTAATGGTAATGCCCCAACCAGGACTTGGTATCCGTTTCATCCCATTTATTTGCCAGACTTACATGCAATCAATTTAAGCCACGTGAGGACTGTAATTAGTTATAAAGCTAAACTAACAAAAAAGGGCCCTCAGATTGGTCAGTGTTGCATTACCCTTCTGTTTTTTGGTCTTAGCAATGTTATTTGACGCACAGGTATGCCTAGACCAGCGGCTGTACAAGTATGCATGGAACGCGGTTAGTTCACCCGATAGCTTTTTTTGGGAGAAGAAATTAGAATTTTAATAATAATTTTAGTTTATTTTTATAATAAATTATCGATATTCAAAAATCACATTGAATTCAATTAAATTCAATTCTAGTTAGATTGAGTTCTAAGGAATAAATCTCTACTTATTTTTATTTTTATTATACACAAAATTCAAATTTAATATTTTGTTTAAATAGCATCAATACACAACCATCGTACAACTAGACATTAGTATGACATTAGTTTATTTAGTGATTAAACAGTAAAGAGTTATCTATCATGTAGCTTTAAACGCACGAACCTCCTATTGAACAAAATATATATATATATATATATATATTGCTATTTGATGCAGAACAAAATTTAATACCAACCAGTCTTAGTAATACAATAAAATTAAAATATTTTATCATGAATTCTTAAGAACTAATAAAATTACTTCAAGGTAGATTCTGTCATTTAGGTCACTTCCATTTTTAACCTAAATAACGATATCTTTCTTGCATTCTTTTTTCCAAATGGTAAAAATCTAAACTGCTATCCATACCCATAAATCTTTCTGCAAGTATAATAGTCCACACTCAAAGCATTTTAAGTAAATGCACCGAAAGTAGTAACTTAAATACTAATATCACGACTAGGCAATATATAATCGATAGCTCTATATTCACAAACCAATTCTTATCTACACATTTACAAAGCAACTGTGAGTTGCTTTTCCTATTTACCTTTTTTTTTTTTTTTAAAAAAAAAGATGGTTTGTACGAAGTACATAGTCCAGCATTTACACAATTGCGAGCAGTATCAAGTGAAGGTCTTGAAGAGTCATAAAATTTACATCACCAAGAATAAAATGACTCCCTTAACCATCACTGGCTTGAGTCATCCTTCATTAGATTTACTTTTTTCCTCATTACTGAACCGGGGGCAGGATTTCCCAGTACATAGAAATCTTCAACTTAGGCTCATTTATAATTTATGCCAAAATCCATCTGGGTGTAACCACTTTTACTTCAAAATCAATAGTTGAGACATTCCATAGAAGCAGAAAATGTCTTGGAATCCATTCACTAGAATCAAGACCTTGCACTAACCTATTGTGATCCAATTCATAACTGAGAGCATCTGTCAGATGACTTTTATCTCTCCCCAGTTTTGCAGGGCATGTCCAACAAAATACCCCTTGATGTTTAAATTGTTATGCTTCCTCACAAAAGAATTTAATGACCAATATTTCCAACTTCCCCAAAATTAGAAGTCTGGCTTCTGATGCCTTTCTCCGAGGCATGGAAATCAAAATATGCATGATATCAAGACATTAACCTTGATCCTCATAGAAGAGGTTAAGTATGACTAAAAACCTAGAACCATTTTACAATTACTCGTTTGCATCCTGGCAAAAGCCAAAACTACCAGCTAAGTCCAAAACACATCATGAATCTTATTCATAAAAGGGAGTTGGCACAAGGCATTATAAGAATATATGCTGCTGAAAAAAGATTAGCATAATTAAAACTCTATGAAACAATTTCTGCACAAATCCATCATGAGACATACCAGTTGATTTGTTGCTTTACATCATTGCAAACAGGCTAAATATGGAGTAACCTATGATGACTCGAGAGTTAAAGAACAAAAGGGGTGGTAAGAAACTAATTCTAGTCAGGCCGGGATAAATATAATAGACAACCAAACTAAATAAAAACACTCTAACCTTCGTACTCACTACGCATCCAATCTTGTGCACACGTTAATGCTTGAATAGTGCGCGGATTCAATGAACTCCAATAATGATCAAGCACATGACCTCCTGTACTAAATCCCGAATCGAACGATGCTTTTGACATAGAAATTGCAAGTATGTTGCGTGCCATCATGGATAAAATAGGATATCTTGGTGTGTGTACTTTCCACCAATTCAATATGCTGAAATCATAACTACGAGGAAAGAGCGGTTCTTCCAAATACTTGTCCAGGTCTGACTTCAGCCCTTGACTCTGTGAAGTTTCATGCAGGAATTTATCAAAGCCTACCAGCCTGTCCTTGTTTTCATTGCCACCACCAGGTAAGCAGCCTGCACTAACACCACCACTGCCCCCAACTTGCCAGGCCAAACCTTGATCATTTGATACCAAAGGAGAACCAATGGCATGCTCGTTGTAAAGTGCCTTTAGAGTGTCAGAAACATCATCAATATGGTGCTGAGCGTTACTACCATAAATTTGTGGATAGTAATACTCCACCAACTTCATCTTGAACCGAGGATCCAATATGGCTGCCACTGCTAGAGCCAAGCTGCATCTGTTCCAGTATCCATCAAACTTGCTCTTCATCTTCAGAGCCAAAGTTTTGACAAATGCATCAGAATCCTTGCACCACTCATTTAACCGCAGATGAATATCACAAATGTCAGGAAAATATATATTTGCAGTTCGACATATGCTTCCAAGGAAAACATTGGTATCTTCAACAAAGACTTTCAAGTAGCCAGTGATGGTACCTGCTCTCTCCCACTCTGATTCAGAAGGTGACATTGTGTACAAAGGGTCATCCTCTTGCAGAAGTGAAAATGAACCTCTGTATTCCAATGCAACCTCAAGCATGGAGCAAGTGGAGCTCCAGTGCTGCGGATTATCAAGACACAAAAGCTTTTGAGTATCAATTTTGGCATGTTGAGCCATCTCATTAAATTTCTCCTGAATTATTTTTGAACCTTTGACATACTTGATGCTTTCACGGATCTTAAAGGCTACATCATTTAGTGCTTCCAGTGCATCTTGAGCCATCAGCTTTAGAATATTTACAGCACAGCGAACATCAAACAGCTGCCCATTGCACAAAAGAAACCTATTTTGAGAAAGGCGGTCTCTAATTCTAACGACAACATTGTCATTTGAACAATTGTCAAATGTCATCGAGCATAACTTACGATCGATATCCCATTCCATAAGAGACGATATTATAACTTCCGAATGCAGGTCTTCTGTATGGGATGGATCGACCATTATAAAATTTAGAATCTTCTTCTTCAGTTGCCATGTCTCATCTATAAAGTGTGCAGTCAAACACAAGTAGTTGGCATTTTCAGTAGCAGCCCACATATCTGCACTTAGACTGATTTTACCAGGTAATTTATCAAGCACCTCATAAACCTTTTGTTTCTCTTTCTCATATATTTCCATACAATCAGCCTCAACACTGTCAAAGGTCACAAGCTCAAACAATGGCTGAAGATTTTTAACAAAAAATTTGAAACCAACATGCTCAACCATAGCCAAAGGGTAACCATGTAAAATAATCATGCGAGCAAGATCAAATCGACTCCGCTTTTGATCAAAGTAGCCATTAAAAAAACTAATGGCTCCATCTTTAGCATGCTCCTGCTCCAATTTAGGACCAACAGCAAGAGGAGTTACCATTTCATCCTTTTTCTGCTGGCAATCGCTATTTAGATTAGCAAGGGCAAGACTTCCCTCTCTTTTCCTTTCCTTTGCCACGAGCAAGTGACTGATGTCATGATTTGTTCTTCTCCTACACCTAATCAAATGATTTCTCAAATGCGATGTTCCACTAGTACTTGACCCACTAAGCCTTTTTTTGCAATGCCTACAAACAGCGACGAATGTATCATCCTTTCTGATCCTATCAAAGTCATTCCATACAACTGATTTCAACCTACTCGAACCAACATGCATTGGTGGGCTGTCCATTGCAAGAAACTTTACTTTGTAACAGTGCCTGCTTACCACAGAGACAACCACAAATATGTCAATAATCTAAGATCAAATTCCACTTTGTTAATCAAAATAATAAGATAATTGGTTGCAGTTAACAGAAAACAAAGATCCAAATCAAGCTTTCAGAATCGCACAAAGAATTGGCCCAAACTACAAGAAAGTGCAACAAATGACCCTCTACATATGTTGATCCAACACGTTGCAAACCCTTGTCCAACTGTTAGTCAAAAGATTAAATTCAAATAAATTTCAAAAGACATGTTGATATACGTACTCATTAAGATGAAAATCCAGTTCAAAGCTGTTGCAAAGATATTTTTGCACCAAATTATGATGCACAAATAAGGATAAGGGACACGAAAATGACAACCATGACAATATCGCTCTGCAAGAATATCTTATACAGTTTTGTTAGAAATTTTAGTTATGATTAAGTTGACTTAACAGCTTGGCAATTTTAATTTCAAAAATAAATACTAATAGAATATGACAAGTAGACACAAAAAACTGTAATTTATTTGTTAACTTATTGTATCATCGTGCATAGGTAAAAGAAAAATAAAATAAAATTACACAACATCATAAATGTAACTATCACAAAAAGACCTACATGGAATATCCTTCAAACATTCGAAAAATATCCATAACATACCAAACGCTTGAAAAAAGAATTAAAATCAATACTCCAATAAAGGATATATACATATTCGACAAAAAATGTGTATATTGATAAATATTTCAATGTAAAGTAACTATGCTTCTTAGTACTAGTTTGTAGTGGCACATGACACAGATGTGAAACTCCACCTACATACAGACATTAGATAACAAGGCCAGTATAGAGGATCAATTATGAGGATCTTCAGCAAGTGGTCAAACTTCATTTTACAAAGCTGAATAATGTTTTACCACGTACTTATATCAATAATTATCATCTGACAAAAGGGACTTCTTTGGTTTACCCTCTGCTCCATTCTACAAAGGTCATGGATTTTACTCCCTCTTCACTTCTCCATAAACAAATTAAAAAAAAAAAATCATATGGAAAGGAAAGATAATCCACTTAAAGTCATTCTACAAGACAATGTCCTAATAATCCTTTTTTTTTTTTAATCCATCAGGAGATTGCCCTAAATACAAAGAAGCCCATAACGGGCACAAGTCAACAACAAATCCTAGGTCCAAAAGGGCACACGGAAAACAAGGGAAATACCCACCCAGAAGTTGGATGGAAAACCAGGAATAAAAAACCACCCAAGCAAAACTCATTGGAACACAGAGACCCTAAACCATTTGGAAAACTTAGAGGAAGCAGCTACCACAAGAGATCATCCCAGTTCGTGCTGTGAAAACAAGGACAAGAGATATCATGTCACGAATCATGCCATGGACGATGAGAGAGATCTGAGAGCAACACAGGCCCCTCGCCACCACTTCACATTGGTAAAACAACAAAATCAGAGATCAAGCCATCAGAAAAGCATCATAGCAAACCCAGAAGAACCAAGTCGATCAGATCCTGGCACTATCAACAAAGAATTGATGACCACAACCTCTGTAGAACTTCTTATCAGCGTCAGCGATGTCAAACTGGAGCAAGTCAAAATTCCACAGGCACCAAAACACCCACAGTGGTTCAGATCTCCACAAGGAAGAATCAACCACCATTGCAACCCAAAAAGACTGGGGCGATCTGCCACCTCTCAACCATTTTCAACTCCCCGAAGCCTCACACTCCATCAAAGCCTTTCTTTATGCCTCCGAGAATGCTGGGCGCACCAACTGCAATCACCACAGTCAGACTCTACTGCGCCATCCAGTGACAGTCAGGGCTAGGTGAGGAGGGGGAAGAAGGGTGATGAAGGGAAGGCGGAGGAGATATTTAACTTGCACTTACCTCTTTGAACCTCTGGGTTCATACTTTACTCAATTAATCTTGGCATAAAAGGAACAAAATTTTGAAGATGTGCAAAGACCACATAAAAGATAACGTTAGTGTTAGAAATGCAGGAGAGAGAGTTTGGATAAGGCAACACCAGGGAAAGAAGGAACAGAGGACTCGGCACTCCATGAAAACAAATTTCTGAATTTTTTCAGTTGAGACTATCAGATGAGGCATTGATCCCTCTCAGCAATCTCCAGAAAGAAATAGAAGGGAGGAAATAAGAAAAAAAACAATTTAGAAGAAACTCAAAAGTAGATTACCAATCCCAACTTTTGATCACCTCACTACTTGAGGTCAAGAAAAATCCTTCATTTGACTCATCTAAATTAATTCTTTGAATTTAAACAAACTTCCCATAGGCATCTTCAATATGATGTTAATTCTCTCTACAAAAACACACATACTTATAAGAATTTTAGACATAACAGAACCAGCTAGACAATTAATACTTTATCGAAAACAGAATAGCCTTGAGTCACGATTACGCTTCCCAAAAAGACATTTGCTGCTTATCCTTTTTCCCCCCTGCAAGTTACTCATCCACCTTCACATGTTAGTTTTCACTACAGTCTTCTTGTATTCTTCTTTAGCCACTTGTCCATGAGATACCATAGTATTTATGGAATCAGTTTCATAGCCTCCTTAGATATCAAATACATTGTTAAAAAGAACCTTGCCTATAATACTCACAAGGACCAAAACAAGATGACTAGGTGCAAGTCCAAGTGTCATCCAGAAATTTGGTAAGGTGCTATAATCCAATATGCAATATTATTACGCTCAGAACATATATGGATATATATACATACATTGTCTCCATCACTAAATAATTTTTTCTTATCAGAACATTTTGTACCAAAAAGAACAACTAAAGCATGAAAAAGATTATCTCAGAATTGTAGAAATGCCGGATCTAGAAAGGAACATCCATGGATAAATATGACTGTGGAAACACATATCAACAAAGGAGTACCATACACACATAACTTTAACACAATCAATGCCAATTAAAATCTAAACTCAACATCATTATTGTAACGTATGCTATAACTAAATGCTTAGCAAATAGTGCCTCAATGTCTACAGCATGACGTAAATTGAGGACGACTCACCGTACAAAGCGCCACAACATTGAGGATAAGAGGCCACAAAAATGCAGATGGACCTGTGAATAGGATTGAGTAGACATTTTCTTAAGGGGTTCTAAACTAAATAAAAACTAATAAGATGTGCTAGATTAGGCCTGGTGCACCACAGTTAAGGAGTGCAACTCCTTTAACGGCCTAATCTTTAACTTATTCTAGTGGATTCAAGTAAAACCATAGGTTCCACATGACACATGTCACCCTTGTATTGATTTTTCTTTTTTTTTTTAATAGAAAAAGAAGGATTATATAAGGAAGAGAAGAATATTACCTAGAATACCCAAGAGGATTAGAAATCCTCTTAAGAAAAATGGAAGAGCATACAAAGACTAAAAGAGGATTGTTTTCTGATCCCGTTTGAAATCCCCTAAACTTCAAGCTTTAAAGACCTCTAGAGAAAAAGTATAAAAAATTATCTTCCCCCATAATAAAGAGAACCCAAAGACTGACTCCTCAGATCCAAGCATTTCACTCCATTATAGTCTCTAAAAATGATCTTCAAAGACCCTGTACTTATTTTTATCAATAAAAACACTTTCCATTGCTTGAAGTCCATAAACACCATTCTCACATCTCTTATGAGAGCAGTTCTAAGTAGCTCATTTAATTCTTTTCATAAACTATCTCCCACTCTCACTCTCAAGCTTCTAACTCTCACAAAATTTTCACACCTAACAGTTCTCACACTCATATGCTCTTCCACTTGAAACATCTTCTGCCAGAAAGCTACTTTAAACCCCGATTAACTTGTCATTTCCCACCAGATATCCTCCTGCCCCCTGTGGATCTCTGGATACAGCAGTATGCATGCACAAAACTACCCTTCCCTTTAGACAAGAGTTTAGAATTACTGCTGCACAAATACTCACCCTAAAGACAAAATTAGAACCATTGTAAATAATTGTATCATAGATATCACAATTGTATAAGAAGGCAATGAATACTAATATACTAAATATTAAAAGGGGTTGAGTTTTCGATGTTCTGACTACAAGATGGTGTACAACGTATGAAGAAAATACCAGTTGGAGTTGAAGAGCAGGGAATAATCTACTAGCAATTGACTTGCAAAATCCTTTGAACTAATCAAGGTTTTGTTTCAGTTAAGAATTTATTCCAAGTTTGGCAGTTAGACTAAGATATCTATCATAATTCTTTAAGCTACAGAGAGAGTAGCTCCAAAAGAGCCAGTAGAGTCCAATACTGGGAAAATGTATATCTTGCCTGAAACATTTAATTTCAATAAAACGTCCATTCCCTTTTTGTCTATTCTCAAATTGCAGAGACTTAGTTCAATTGCTTAAAACTACAGAGGCAAAAAAAAAAAAAAAAAGCCACCCACAAGCATTACTTGCTTTCAATGTAAAGTCAACAATCCAGCAGGAAAAAAGGATAAAAATAGAGAGAGGGCTGTTCAATTCAACTACTCATAACAACCAAATGAATATGATAATACTTTTCTCTTGTGCAGGAATTCATGCGATAATGGATATGATAATTGAGCCCAAAAAGGGAAGGGAGAAAAAAAAAGCAAAGTAACCAAAGCCGTTGCTCAATTGGGACAGCACATGATTCAAAGACATACAGTTTTCTGCCAAAATTCGACCTGATGACTTGGGTCGATCCGTGCAGAAACTTTCTGGGAAAAGAGCTAGTGCAAGTTGGGGACCGAACCGAATCACAGACCAAGATCCACTACCAAGACCGGGTTTTAAAAAACCCGGGTCGAAACAGAACCGCCTTAAATAAAACCCTATGGACATCGGATCGGAGAAAGTAAACAACTCTGATCCACAACCATGGACATGGAGCCCAAGACATACAATTATTTCGGATCTCGGTTTCAAACCAGAATTTAAACAACAGAACCATGCACAACTATAAACAGACGCACACACACACACCCACGCATAGAGAGAGAGAGAGAGAGAGAGAGAGAGAGGGTTTAGAGCGTACGGTGAGAGAGAAAGATTAGGGTTTAATTTCTTCGTCCGGAGAATCCGAGAGAGAGAAAGTTAGTGGCCGAGTCGGAATTCGGTGCAGAAGCGAACTAGGGTTTAAGGTGCCCCGACTTCTCTATTAAGGGGGGAGAGAGAGAGAGAGAGATATGAGGGGCGAAATAGGTAAGCGAAGTTTAGCTTTGGGGTGAACGGGTGCAGCGGACCTTCGGGTTTGTTAAGCCAATACAAATCCGCCACGTCAGGCAGAGACTGGGTATTGCTTGTTGCTTCGCCCCAGGTATTGCCAAGGAGGGCGGGACATGGGAGAACTTTGGAAGCTGCCCCGCCTGCTCCGACGCATTTTTTAGGTTTTTACCTATATATATATATATTCAAGAATTTCACAAGTCCATAATTTATAAGAAGAATTTTACCTTTCCAATTTTTTTTAAAAAAGAAATTATTTGAAATTGTTTAAATTCTATGCGAAACTCTAGGAAGTATTTTATATGGTTAAATATACGAAATTAATAAACAAAATTATAAACTTTGTAATATTACTTTTTAAAAAAGATTATGGGCAATAATCATTAATTAAATTAATGAGAATGGGAATCTTAGGTTCAACTTACTTGTGTGGTTGGTCATGAAATTTTTAATAGGGGTGAACAAAAATATTCGAGTATCCGAATATTTGATCCGAATTCGATTTGAAAATATCTAATAGATCGGATATCCAAAAAAATCGAATCGATCAATTTGGATTGTATCATTCCTTGATACGAATACGAATCGATATATTTAATATCCGTGGATATCCGATCCGATTCAAAAAAAAGTAAAGGTAAATAAGTAATTATAAAAAGTTTAAAACAAAACCCTAAAACTATTTTTATTCTCTCCTGCCACCATCTTTCCATCTCCTTTTCTTTTTGCCTCCTGACACACATCTCATTCTATCTTAACCACCTTCAACCTTCGATCTTTCAATTTGGTGAATTTTTTAATCATTTGATACTTTGCTAATGCCACCAACACTTCAAGTATGTAATTATGAATTTAATTGAGGTATAGAATATAGGTGTTATCTCTGTCGATTGTTCATCTATGTTTTTTTTTTTAACCAAATTTTTTTTCCTTTTACTTTTTAAAGATATATGCTTGTTGCTCCAGTGCGATGTCATCCTTTTACTTTTTTTTTTCTTATTTTGGAGGGAAGAAATTTTTGGAAGTAGTGTTAGAAAAAATTTTAATCTATTTTTCTTTTTGAAGAATTTTTTTTAATTGAAAGTTTATCTGTAAACTGTTTCATGTTCTGTCAATTGTTCAACTATGTAAACTATTAAGTTCATGAATTTTATTTTTTTTTTTGTGGAAATTTGACATAGTGAATCCGCTAGATTTTATTTTTGAACTATTTTATTCATGAATTTTTTTGACACTTTTATTATTTATCTGGATTTTTTGTTCTAGATTTTTTAGGGTCGTGGCAGCCTATCTTTTTGTTCATGAATTTTTCATGAACTTATTTTTTTATTTATTTATTGGAACTTATTTTTGTTCATGAACTTATTTTTTTGTTCATGAACTATAGTTTTTGTTTGATTGTAATTCATAAAATCATAAATTCTTATAACTTGTTTGCTATGGTTGTTCTATTTTTGAAGATGTCAAGTATGGGGCAAAATGTTGAACATGATGTTACTGTTGAAAATCCATCTAATCTTCCTCCATGTTCAACCCAACCCTTGCCTTTTGCTGTCCCCGAGCAAGCAACTAATTCAATGAAGCCACCACTCCCAAAGGTAAGGATGAAAAAATCTTCTGCATGGAATCATTTTAATGAAGTTGAGGGCTATCCCAAATATGACAAGAAGACTTCTTGTAAATATTGTAAAACTCTTATTGGTTGTTCAAGTCCAAAGGGTACTACTCCCCTCTATAACCACATGGCTAGGTGCAAAAAGTATCCTTACAATGTGTACAAAAGGCAAAAAACTTTGGAATTTCAACCTAATGAAGGAAAATGGGGAAAAATGATAACAAGTTATATCTTTGATCAAGTTACTTGTAGAAAGAAACATGCTAAAATGATAATTGTTAATGAACTTCCTTTAAAACATGTGGAAAATGAGGGATTTCATGAATTTATCTTTGAATTGCAACCCAAGTTCTGTATTCCTTCACCTTTCACTGTGGCTAGAGATTGTTATAATCTGTATTTAGGGGAAAATAAAAAAATAAAAAACTTTTTGGGAGTGTTGTCTTCACGTGTTTGTCTCACAACTGATACATGGACATCCATTCAGAATTTGAACTGCATGTGTCTCACAACTCATTTCATTGATGATAATTGGATAATATACAAAAAGATTCTCAATTTTTGTCCAATTAGTAGTTATGCTGGTGAAGTTTTTGGTAAAATAATAGAATGCTTCTTAATAGATTGGGGGATTAGCAAAGTTATTTTTGTAACAGTAGATAATGTTAGTTCAAATGACACTGGTTTTCAGCACTTGAGAAAAAGACATAATAGTTGGAAGGGAACTGTTTTAAATGGTGAATATTTGCACATGAGATGTGCTGCTCATATTTTAAAGTCTGACTGTAAGAGAGGGGTTAAAAGATTTAGATGAACATATTACTAGAATCAGGTCAGCTATTCGGTATGTCAGGTCTTCTCCAGCAAGAGCTCAAAAGTTCAAATCTTGTGTGGAAAAAGAAAGAGTAAAGAGCAAAAGCCTTCTTTGTTTAGATGTTGAAACAAGGTAGAATTCTACCTACTTAATGTTGAAGGCAACTTTGAAATTTCAAAAAACTTTTGATTTGTTAAAGGTAATTGATAGAAAGTATGTGGAAGAGCTAACTCCTAAATCTCAAATTCCCAAAGATGAAAGTGCTAATGAAAATGATGAAACCAATGCAAATGTGAGGCCTTTTAAAGTGAAAGGCATGTCAACAGAGCTTGATTGGGAGTATGCTAAAAATCTAGTGTCATTTCTTAAGATTTTTTATGATACCACCACCAAATTATCTGGATCCCTTTATATTACTAGAAATGAATATATGTATGAAATTTATGGGATTGGGATTCTTCTTTTCCAAGATGGTTGAAAGTGAGAATAGTGGTAAATCTAGTATGGATTCTAGAATGAAGAAAAAGTATGCTAAATATTGGGACAATATTGAAAGAATCAATATTTGTTGTTTATTACTATCATTCTTGATCCATGGTACAAATTGAACTATGTCAATTGGGTTATTGAAAAATCATATGATGTTAATGTTGCTAGCAAATTGAAAAACAAAGTGACTATAGTGTTATATTCTTTGTTTAAGAGTTATGGTATAGTAAAACCCCAAAGACAAAAGAAATAATTAATCCAGTTAGGGAAGTATTTTCAATGGATATTGATGGAATATTTACTGGGGTTACTGATTTCATTAACTCTTTGTATTATGATACGGATGATAATGTGCATAGCACTAAAAATAAGATAGAATTGGATATATACTTGCTAGAGATGAAAAAAGATAGGAATGATAAATCATTTGATATTTTGGTTTGGTGGAAAACTAATGCTGTTAGATATCCTATTCTTTCTTCAATGGCACGGGATATGCTTGCTATTCTAGTATCTACTGTTGTATCTGAGTCTGCTTTTAGCACCGGAGGTTGAGTACTTGATTGTTTCTGTAGCTCTTTGACTCCAAGAATGGTAGAAGCCGATACATGTATACAAGATTGGTTGCGTATAGGACGTGGATCTTCTCTTTATTTGGAACTGAGCTTAGAAGATCTTGAGAAAATTGAATCAGATAACATTATATTTTTTTTTTCATTTGATTTTCTGTTTTAATTTGTTAAAAGTGACAATACTAATAATTCATTTTTTACCTTTGTAGACACCAAGGGATAAATGAAAAGCATCCTATTATCACTAGTGAAGAAAGAAGACCAGATTTGCTACAGTTTTCAAGATGTTGCTACTAATGGCTATAACTTTATTTGATTTTTTCAATTTAAAACATTTTAGTTATGTTTAATGATATGTGAACAATGATTTTTGATATGTTATTATATCATTTTGATGAGATATATTATATTGTGTGTTTTAATATTATTTTAGTTCACTTGAATGATTAAATTTTAATTATTAGATTGAGTTTAATTTATTAAAAAAATGAACTTAAATTAGGTTTTTCGGATATGAATAATCCGATATATTCAATCCATATTTTTGGATATCCGCTCCGTCGGATACTACTCTATTCGGATACAGATTCAGATCACAAAATTCGATATCTGAAATATTTGCATCAGATCAGATAATGGGCATTCGAATCAGATATCCGATCTGTGCTCATCCCTAATTTTTAATCCTCATCCCTAATTGCATTTGCATAGTTTTTAGAGATATCCGTGGATTTGACCAACTTACTTAAAAACTCTACTTTATAAATATCATGTTAAAATATTCTTATACGCAAGTTAACCACTTTTCATCTTTCTAAAGGGAGATACTTATCTCACAAATGATTTCTAACAAATATATTTCTGTACTAAGAGAGTTTGTGCTCTTGGATTGTTATTATGGAAAAATCTATACTTGTGATAGTTGGTATCATAGTTTTGGTTGAGGCCAAGTTGAGATGTGTTTGATTAGGTAAAAGTACTCAGTAAGAGTGAACATATCTTCCAATATAGAACAAATTTAGTTCCTTGAAGAGTGCATTGTCAATTAGATAGAAATCATGGGAAAAGTGGATCACATGGCGGAAAGGGTAAAGACCCTTGAAAGTAATCACTTCAAACATATAGGGGCATGTTGATGAAATTGAGAGAATGATGGCAACAATCAAGGCTCTTCGAAACGAGCTAGGAGAGCTAAGTACATGGTTGGCCTCTTGGTATGCACGGTAGGCGGGAACGACCATAACACCTTTAAGAAAGTAAATGTGCTGGTTCCGGAGCCACATCGTTATGGGGAGCATGGGATGCTAAAAGGTTAGAGAAATTTTTATTTGATATGTAACAATACTTTCGAGCAATGAAGATTAATGAGGACACGGAGGTGTAACGACCTTGATCTATCTGGTTGTTTGACGCCATGTTGTGGTCGAACACCAAGTACACGGAAATAGAGCAAGGCATGTGTGCTATTTACTTTTGTGAGGATTTAAAGCATGAGTTGAAGGCTTAATTTCTCCTTGAGAATG
Organism: Dillenia turbinata; assembly: GCA_037126225.1. NCBI lineage: Eukaryota > Viridiplantae > Streptophyta > Magnoliopsida > Dilleniales > Dilleniaceae > Dillenia > Dillenia turbinata. The sequence continues at coordinate 10,284,691 of JBAMMX010000021.1, forward strand.
CTAAAAGTATAATGTTCGTATGAAATTGTGGAGTCTGAAATATATGGGTATGGTCTATAAATATATGAAAAAGTTCTCTGTACTTAAGATGGACCTTAGAGACATGTCAAAGGACAAGATGACCCCAAAAGAAATGATAAAGTCTTGGGGTAAAATGGAACTCCCGCACGAGTCAACGATTCTACCGAAGTTCAAGCAGCTGCAAAATGGCTAATTGACTATATCCTGGAGCCTGATGCTAGTGTCATGGGTCTAGATTTTGCCACAATCTAGACACATACAACACGCACTTAGACTTAATAATCCAAGAGTGTAATCCAACTCTTATAGTGCAGAAGTGTTTTTGTTATGTGGTGCATGAGTATAAAGAGGTTAAGCGACACACTGTAAAGCAAACTAAATGAGGAAAGTAATTCGCATGAGCAACATTCAATGGATAATAGCAATAAGCTGTTATGGATGGCCAGACTTTACGGGCATTCTCTGGAGAAATGGTATGGATTGTTACCGATGAAGCACCTGTCGGGTTTGTTGGATCCTTTTCTCTTTTCGAAACAGAGGAACTTGATTTTCTTGTTGGGCCTATTTCTAAAAGCGCTTGGGCTCTTGTAGGATTTCTTCTTTCTGCATAAGCACCTTGAGGATTCGGCACACAGAGGACTGTACTTTTCACACACCATGTCTAGGGCTTTACTATTTTTGGAAACTTCTTCATTGAATCTCTTGACGTTGCACAATTGTTGAAAGATGCACATGGATAGTTCATATAGGTTGCTAAGAGAGTAATCTTTTAGAGACTTGCCATTGCTTGATAGCCAGTTGGAACACTTATTCCCAAGAGGCGAAGGGAGGGAGTTAAGGAATATTTGTTTAAGATTTGGATCATTGGTGTTTGGGATAGTATGGGTTTATCATGAACTGGGTTTGTTGGGTATGTGGCCTTCTTGTTGGAGCTATTGACGATTGTGGGGTGTTTGGAACAATCATCAGGTCACTTTGTGGAATTTTCTTCCCGTAGGCTCTCCTAGTAGACCGACATGAGGGTTTCTTCGTTTGTAAAGCTTCTCAAGCTTCCATTAGATATATCTCGCTTTAGATCTCTTCGATCTCCTCCTTCTTCTTTTGGGAATGTCATCATCATCAGTGTCTCCATATAAGCATCAATCGTAAGTGCATACGTCAAAGAACTTGTGTCCTTCAGCATCTTGGAATGGATGTACTAGCCTTCCCTCTTTTATAAAATACAAAATGGGGATGACATCCTAGCAACAAGGGTTTGTGTACTCAAATTACTGGATCATGTTCATAATTAAGAAAAGATTGCTTGGAGTTAATGCATTTTTATCAAAGATGGTGCACACATAGCCATCTGGTTGGCTGTAGGACTAGGCTGTGGCATATTTAATGGGCTGGGCCAGCTGATACTACTCATAGTGAGTAATCCAAGAACTGGGCAGCAACTTCTCCAATTCTTCTCTCTTGATCTGCCTAGGGATTTGCATGTACACTGAGGCATTTTCTGAGTCAACAGTCAAAAGGAGTACATCATCAAGCAGAGTTGGGATGGATAGTTCAAAGGCATGGTTCTGGACTCTATATGTAATCTGATAATGGAGGGTGGCCACTAATGTGGATTGGAGCAAATGGTCACCAAATATCTATATCTAAAGCTTGAGACAGCTGTTCATGCGCGTGTCCATGAGTGGAAGATTGAAGTTCGAATAGAACATATACAGGATGGTACCAGCATTGAGGGTGGTTTGGAGCGTGGCTATATAAACATGCTAGTAAATCTTGAAATGAGTATCAAGAAGAGCTATCCTTGAGACTGCGGATAGCCCTTTTCTACCATGGAAGCTTAAGGCGAGTCTGACGGCACCATAGTGGAGATGAGTGAAACCTTTTTATTTCCAGGCTTACAGGTGGGGTAAAGGAAAATCAACAGATAGGAGTTGTTGGAAGAAAATTCCAATACCTTGTCATCTACTCCGGAAAACCTCTGGAGGATCCTAACACAGATAAAAATGAAAATGATGATAAGGAAGATAATGCAGAACCGATCTATCCCTAGCAGAACCGGAGATCAAAGACTAATCCATCAACAATCAAGCTCAAACCCACTAAGGAGGCTGTGCCTATCCAGGCCCCTCTGATATGCTCAATGATCCAGACAGCTCCAACGGTAACAGACTTTCCACCGTTACAGTATGATGACTCTTATTCCCATTCTTGGAAAATCCTAACATCTCTAATCATACAACCCGACGGCTCCAAGCCTTCCCTCTCTTTTGTAGAGAAGATACTAAACTGGAAAACCCAAAATGCCCTAACTGAGAACCACTTGTTGAAAGAAATCCATTCAGCCCAGTTGAATCTTAGTCAAAAAATCAATCTCCACCACAAGAATATTTCCAGCCAGTTTCAAGAGTATTACAAGAACATAGCCAACATAATCAACCAAATGAAGCGTGCTATTGAGGCTAAGCAAAATGAACTAGTATTCCTGATACAGATATAGAGCTATGCTCCTAACCTGCAGTCACAGCTTTACGATATCGGCCAAAAGAAAAAGGAAATCAAGGATCTAGAACAATGTTACAAGACCTACAGATAAAACACAACATGCCATCAATGCTACATCAACCATCCTCATACCAAGTGGACAGAGATGATGAATCTATATAAGAACGGAGTGGATAGGGATGATAAACAGGACACGGATGAACAGTGTGATAAACAGGATACAGATAAATAGTAACACAAAGGGTTGGACAAGGATAATAAACAGGACACGGATGAACAGTAACACAAAGGGTTGGACAGGGATGATGAATAAGGCACAGATGAACAGATATAAAAGGTTGGACAAATACAAAGGGTTCAGGGTTGGATATCCTTTTCTAGTGTGAAAGATCAGATAAAATTGCAATCACAGAGCATACTTTGGATAACAAAAGGATAAACACAAGGATATGATGTCACGTCCCGATTCTCGATCTAAGGCCGTGAACAGCCGCCCGTTACCCCGTACGTTGCCCCTCATAGGACACACATACCAAGGTAACGAAGACTAAAACCAACACCTATTCAAAACTGTTTAAAACCTGTTTTTTTTTTCCCTCAAAATATCATTTGCCAAGTAAAAGAATATAAAAATATAACTCATTTGTCTCAACGCATAAGTATACAACATTATCGAGAGTTCTAATTACATTACATAATGCAATTACAATCATCTCAATAAATATACACAATGGTTATTTTATAGACCTCAAATGTACATCATCATCAAATACATCACTTTAAAAGAATGGTCGATACCATACCCAAGTACAAGGTCTCCAAATATAAATCAAGTGTGTCGAACTCTCTCAACACGTCTCCCTATCAAGTCTATAACTATAATCAGGGAAAGGTGAGGGATGAGTATTATGAGAAAATACTCAGTAAGTGAGGGGATCGACAATATGTTCTCGATAATAAGTGTGAGCATGGAGTGTCAAAATACATTTCAAAACCATACTGATGTAAAAACCAAGCATGTCATTTCCAAAAATCAAGTAATCATATATCACACATCATAGTATTAAAATATGTATCCATTTACATTTCAAAATCATATAGAACTTGTCAATAAAACAACCCCGGCAGTGGTCTACCTCGACTAATGACAGACGCATTGGGGGTTTTCATATGCAAGTATATAAAATTAGCTCTCTTCCCCAATGTTGGCCTCAGACCTCACCAAGTGCTAGACAGTGGCGTAACACATATCCTCCCCATATTTGGTTCAACCGGCTAACCCGTGTCTATACGTATAACTAACATATCGTGTATAGTACCTCACTCGGAACTAAATTATGGCGTAACACACATCCTCCTCAATTTGGTTCATCCGAGTACAACTATACATATGACGTTTGTGGATACCTCCTGTAGAAGCGTATCTGGGCAACATGGGGTGCCTCTACAAACGCCCTTCGTAGTTCGAAATCCACCAAGAATATCATCACATCATCATATCCGTCAATTCCATGAACTCTTAGTCCAAGTATCAAATCAGTATCCATCAAATGTGCCAATATATTTCATTAAATCATTTCAAATCAATGTGCCGATGCAATGGTAACATATAAATCATGGCAAGGTTTCAAAGTGTGACACGATATCATTTTATTACAAACCGTGGATGCGAAATATTCGAATCAATCATTTGGAACACTCCAATGAATCACAAAAACCATCATTTATAAAATATAATCAAAATCATATGCTTTCACACATGTCTTAAAACATGTCATTTGAAAAGTTATAAAACATGAATTTATTCAATCGAAAACATAACATCAAAATCTCACTCACTGTATATAGGAGGGTATGTCACTCCTTGAAAACACCACAATGTGTCGAAAATGTGTTCCCTTTGATCAATCAACATTGTATCACTATAATAGCAATACATAAAATATACATAAGTGTCATTACCATTGAAAGGTTCAATGTTATATTTTATTTTAACTAATCCTTTATTTAGGATCAAAACCTAGGATATCATAAGTAGGGTTTACAAAGTACACACGCTGTCTCCTTTTCATCATCAACCCAACTACTTCAATGCTCATTTTTATACATTTCTCATAACATCACCAACACACTACCTTAAAACACATATACAACCTATATATGAACACACACATACATATCCTTCACAATTTAAGCCTCAAATACGTATATGCACATTCACCTTTGTACCCCAAAATTCTACACACTTTCTCCCATCCTTTCAACCAACAAACATACATCTACACTTATCACATTTACTCTAAGTTTTGCATACAATTTCACCACATGAGGGATAACTTTCAGCTCACCTACTTATGCATATAGTCACCATTCTTACCCACTTTTCTGCACACAAAATGTACTAAAGTCAAGACACAATTTCAGCTTACATTTAGCCCTTTCACCACTCTAATTTCTTGGCCAAACACAATTCAGTTTCTGCATAACTTTCATTCTCATTTTAACCAACAAATACACACATATATTCATAACTTTTGCATTCAAAATTCTATACTCATTTAGGATTCGGTCTCTTTGTTTTCACCCCTAATCTAAATTAAAATCAGCACATTAAAATATTCACACAAGGTCTTCAAGTTTAAAACAAAGCGTAGAAATTCATTTACTCAAATATTGATACTTCAAGTCTAAATCAAGACTTCTCTTCAGAGGATCTTTCTTTCCTCCACACTCCTAACTGTTCATCATGTTAGACTCATTTTTTTGGCTCCAAAATTAGATTTGTTATACTAGGAGTGAAGAGAAAACTTTCTTACCTAGAGATGTTGAATGAAACTTGAAGGAAACCTAATTTGATTAAGTCCAATTCTAATTCACCCTAATTTGTTTAAGCCAATTCAGATTTTTTAAGTTTTTCTCTTGCATAGTCTTAGGAAAAATGACATAACCTTCTCTATATAACTCGGAATTAAGTGATTCAAATTGCTAATTAAAGTTAAGACATATATCGACATTTTTTTTGTTTAACTCATCTCTAAATTCCCTTTGCACGAATTTATAAAAATCTATTTTCAACACAGTTCGTAATTGTATAACTAAATTTGTGTAGTTTTGGTATAAAATTCATATCTCAGTATATACAACTCTGATTTACATGATTCTAAGTTATATTGAAAAATAAGAGATAGTACTACAACTTTCATGTTTAGTATTTCCTTTAATTGTAAGTGCAGAATTTTATAAAATTTCATTTCTATTTCAGTTCTAGTTCTAAATTATACTCCACACAGTTTTAGTAAAAATGTCATAACTTCTAGCATATTATTTCGATTCAAGTGAATCTTATCTCATTTTAAAGATAAGACAGAGATATAAAATTTTTATGTTTTTGAGTTTTCCCTAATTCTATCCCAGAATTATCTTAATAGCTAAATCAATTTACTGATCGTGCACAGAACTGTGAATATAATATCGATTTTTACCTTTTTTTTTTAAAAATCACCATAATTTTATTTCCTAATGAAAAATTTTGCACCATAGCTCATTTTAAAACTTAGGGAGTCTAATTTTACCAGAACTAAATCAATCTAAATTTTGATCATCATAGAATAAGATATCATGGAATTACTACAGTTTGCTCAAATTGAAATATTCATATCTAGCATGCTAGTACATGTATTTAATTTCACTATTTGTAAAGACTTCAAGTTTGAGTATTTTACCTTCCTTTGTATGATTTTTTGCTTACTAATATCCATCACTTGATCTTGATTTTCTTAAAACCTTGATCACCTTAACACCATAGTAACATAATTTATCAAACATCAATCTCTATACAATTCTTATACTATCTCAAACAGCTAGAAATATAGAGTCAATAATGTTCTTACCTCTTTTACTTGTGTTCCTTCTCTAATGCTCCAAGAATTCTATTTGAACATGAGAAATCCCTCTTTCCTTAGTAAAAATTTCATCCAAGTGAGTAAATAGAAGAGAAAATGGTTGGTTTTAGTTTTTCTATAAACTAAATCAAGCTATCTTGACCCTTGATTCATTTTTGCATGCAAGACCTCCACTCTACACTTGTCCTAAGTCTTTCTCCCATGCAAATTACTTATAAACTACCTCCATGCACCCACCTTCTTGTCAAATTCGTCCATGATGAATTTCAAGCATAAAGAAAGGGTTTTTGACCAACTAATTAAAATTCATGCAAGAATTTTTTAACCAATGGGGTTTATCATTAGTGGAATAAGCTTAGGTGGCTACTATGTATGCTATTGACTAATGGTTGATCTCCAATTGTCATTCAATAGTTGGTTTTGTAATTTAGTCCCTCAAGTTCTCATATTTGCACTTTTAGTCCCTAAACTTTTCAAAATTATAAATTTCACCCTTTACGATTTTTAATCCGAATTGTTTTTTTTTTTTAATTTTTCAAATTCATTTCTTTATACTTATATTTAAGTATTTTGGCTTTCGTTAACTATTTTTAGTGATTTTATGGTTTGTCGGTACTTTTTGGGAAGCGTTTCAGCTTACCGATGAAATTTTCGGTTTAAACGATTTTAAGAGTAAAGTTTTATAAATTTCAATTTAGAATCAAAATCTCGTATTAGGTCTAATTTAATTTATCCCGCATCAAAATATGGTTGTTTAGCCTTTCCGAATGGCCTTCGACCCAAATTAGGATTTCCGGACAAGTTTTTTCGTAAATTTGTGATTTAGCTCTACGAAATAAGATCTATTCAAATTTGAGATTTTTATAGACTCTAGAGTCATTCTTATTATTATTGGACATCGGTGGTCATTTTGAAAATTTTAAATTATCGACGATTGTGCGGAAATTTTCGAGAGCGGTTTTAACGGAAAAAATTCTTAGTGGATTTTCTATATAAAAATAAGAGTAATATCATATATAACATAAAGAGAAGTACAATAAGGAGTACACCGAGATATCGATGTTACATATGAAGGGATTTAGACCTACAAATTTGGATAGAGATGGAGCTAGTGGAGATAATCTACACTATGATAAATATTTTTTGGTTTTTTTGGATTATTGGAGCCTAAGGGATAACTATGGATATGGAGATGGATAGAGAGAGAGGGATGGTGGAGAGATATAAGAGAGAGAGAAAACTAAGATAGAGGTTTAGAAGGGAAAAAGTGGCTCCCCGGATCCTTCTCATTCATCTTATTTATAATAATAAAAAACAACTTACATAAGTCATCGCTGACGCAGGACACAAACAACTTAACTTACTTGCCAAGTATACTTGGCCTACAAGATAAGCTAAAATCTTCAATAGGAGATTTTGACACGACAACTCACTAAATGAAAAGACAACACACTAAAAGAAAAGTTACACTAAGATATTTTTTACAATGCAAGACTTATTGTCAGGACCCATTCTAAGCTGGTAGGTATGGAAACTTTGGGGATTAAGCAAAGCAAATAGGGAATTCTTGAGCAGCAAGGAATGGAAACCTTGGGCAACTAGAATTCTAACACAGGCAGTAGGGAATCCTATGGTGGCAGATCTGGTGGGACTAGAGGTGGGTTAAGTTCGGTTCAATGCGGCATTTGTGGGCTTGGAGGTAGGCTAGATTGGGCGGAATCATCAGAGTCTGAGTCTTCTAGACCATAATATGATGGGCATGCATGACCATAGTATGATGGGCCTTCTCTATACTAGAAATGGGCTAAGGTTTCTTCAATCTTGTTTTGGAAGTAGGCCAAATATAGCTTTTCATTAGCCTAACTACTAGGTTCTGGATCAAGCAATTGTCTTGAGAGACACTCTTGGGGGATCGTGTTACGGTCTAGCATGTACAGTGTGCTGATGAAGTGGTGGTGCCGTTATAGTATGGTGAAGGTTGATCCGTCTATGACTTGCATACGGTGCTCTCCCCCTTGTTCATTGGATAGGATCAGCAACGCCTTTGGACTTTGATTCGAGACATTAACTAGGCCATCAACACCTTGATGGGCTTTAGATAAGTTGCCTGTTTTGGAGCAATGCCTCTTTTGAATCTTTCTTAGGATATTGGGCCATGACGACTGATACACTGAGTGGTTAATGAGATGGTCTGGATGCATGGGATTAGTTTAGCATGGGAAATCCTTTCTTCTGGTAGTCTTAGGTTATTTAGGGGAATTCTTTTTGGCGATATTCTACTGACGAAGTCTACTATGATATTGTGGTTGTGGGAGATCCTTTTGCTTGAACTTCAATGTAGCTGGGAAGGATGACATGTCCATTTCAACTTTGAATTCATTGGGCACTAAGTGAAGTTGGAATTTTTGTATTCCCCTTTTGACTGCAAGGATTTCCTTGAAAGTAAAGTGATAATCGAGTTTTGCACTTGTAAATGGTCCGCTCTTGTATCCGCATATATGACGAACCTTGTCTTCCGTCTCCTCTATCAGTATGGCACTCTATAAGTGATCACTCGTGTCTGTCTTTAATATTCTGAGACCAAATCCTGGAATCTTTAATGGTGGCAGAATGGCTGTCAATCTAAGTTCTTTTATGGCTCTAGTGCATTTCTCCAACTAGGGCGGGGCCAATTTCTTAAGTTGGGCAGGGAGCAGTTCTGTGTACTTGCTTATCTTTTCCATGAACGATGTCATATAGTTGACTATTTCAAGGAATTGCTGTATTTGAGTTCGTGTTGTCAGCTGGTCTGAAAAGTCTATGAGGAGGACTGCTATGTGAGGTTGAAGTTGTACACGTCCTTCCTGGATTTTCACTCCTAGGAAGTCAATCTCCCTTTCTCTAATCACCATTTTCTTTTTGAATAGCATGATGCTATATTCCATTATGACTTTACAGAATCTTTGGAGGAGATCAACGTGTTGTTTAACTGTTTCTGAAAACAAGAGAACGTCATCCATGTAGATTAGTATGTTTGGCACTAAGGAACCATAAACCTTTAGCATTGCTTTTTGGAATTTTGATGGGGCTATTTTGAGATTGAAAGGCATGATCGTCCATTGGAAGTGGTGATCTAGTATACAGAAGGTAGTCTTTAGCTTGTCCTCTGGTGAAATTCCTAGTTGCCAGAAGCCCACTTTTTGGTCGAATTTGCTGAAGATGTTGGCATGATGGAGGTGTTGAAAGAGCGATTCCTTCTGGGGAAGGGGGAATTTATCATCTATTAAGAATTGGTTAAGACGTTGGTAGTTGATTATTAGTCGGAGCTTTCATGCGACTTGTTCTGATCGTTTGTTAACATAAAAGGCCTAGCAGGCCCATGGGGAATCTGTAGCTTCGATTAGGCCATAGTTCTATAAACTCTATAGTTCTTCTAAGGCCAACATATAATAATCAGGTTTCATGCCTGGATGGGTTGCCCTTATTGAAGTGTAGTTGAGTTGAGGCTTAAAAGGTAGGCTGATAAAGAACTCATATCTTGTCCAGAAAGGTTTGGTGTATTTTGTCTTGAATTCTTCATAGGAGTCTGCACATGATTTGGATATTATGTCAGTATTGAGTTGTGCAAATGGTCCCTCATCAATATGAAAGATTGATGATGTAGGCATCCATGGAGTAAGATTTCTTGTTGAATCTTGTAGACCTTTCGGGGTCTAAGTGATTGAGTAATTTGTGAGGATATCAAATCCAACAAGTAAGGGTTTCTATGGCAGCTCCGAGCCATAAAACTTGTAGGTTATAATGAGATCAGGCAAGAGTTTGACTTGGATCGGCACACTAATAAGATTGATCACGAATGATTCTCCATTTGCTGCCATGAAAATCTGGGAGCATGATTGCCAATAATGCTTTGGGAGGATATCTGTTGTAAGATTGAGGCTGTGGAGCCTGTATCATGAAATGCTATGACCGGGATTTCCTCTTCTAGCAATTGGATAAAGGCCTGCATCAAGGGTAGTTGCATATGAGGTGAGAGTGCAAATAGGCCCATGATTATGATTGTTTCTCCTTTTGTTGTCATTAGTTTTTCTTTGGAAAGATAGATGGAGTTACTTTCAACCTCAGAATCGAAGTGACTATCTTGGGTAACATCATGAGCACTGAGTAACATCATTGGCCTTTTCGGTTTTGAACTTAAACAACAGCTCCTCTTGAACTTGTTTGATTTCTTTTGTTTATGAAGGAGGTTGAGTTCTTTGGTTCCATACTTGATTTTGCTTCTAGAAGAGCCTGGTTTGTTGCATAAATAGTTGCATGAACAACTTGGTGAGATAGACTATGAGGGACTAGATTGTAATTTGATTGGTTCCATAAGATAACATGACACCTTTTTCTTTAGGGGAAGGATTTACGAGCTTATCATGTTCAACATGGTTCATATGTGAAGACTGGTAGTATGATGTGGCAGGTAGAAGGGGATGGAACTGTTTCAAGTCTAGTAGATCTAGCTGATCATTTTTTAGTAAGAAATAGATTTGTTCCAGATCTAGGTTGCCAATAGACAAGTCCTCAAAGGGGAGAGGAGAATCAGGAGGTGAATGTTGAGGTTAAAGGTTTTGACCAATCATGAGTAGATCCTGAATACCATCATTAGGTAGAGCCGGTTCAGAAGGGGATGGTAGAGATTGAGGGGGAGAGATTGGTTCCTTTTTTAAGGTCTTTTCGTTTTGTTGGCTTAAGTCATATGGGTGGTTAAGTGTAGGATGGATGGGTTGGGTTTGTTTTGTCATGGGTAGGACTTGGGTAAGGCTTATAATGGGTTGATCAAGTGGTTGAGGGTTTGGAGTGGATAATGTGATGTGGGGGTATATGGTCACCTGGTTTTGGTCAAGGGGATTTGGTGTATAAAGAGATGGCCATGGGGGTTTTTGTTGTTGGGACAGTTGGGGTTGATATGGGAATGCTGAAATTGGGCTTGTCTATTGTATGATAGGTGGCATGTTCTATGGCACACTGTATTTCCTCTGCAGGTCCTACAACTTTTGTTCTAGATTTTGTAGGTCTCGATCTTTCTGAGCACAGTCAGGAGTGTAATTGCCTGTTTGGATTAAGAATATTAGTTCCTTGTATCTAGCCATGAGCTCATGCTTCATCTGGTTGAGTTTGTTGGCCATATTTGCATAGTACTCTTGGAGCTGGGATGGTTGCTGGAGCTAAGATGGTTGCCAATGTTGTATTGGGTTGGTTGTTGAGCGTTGTACTGGGTTGGTTGCTGGGCATTGTATTGGTGGACGTTGATGTTCTAACTAGATCTCATCTAGGATGAGTAGATTTCTTTTAAGAAGGCATTTTGAGCTTGTCAATTCTATGTGCTTTCTGCCAAAGAGAGAAGGCCTTAAGTACTCTGATTGCATGACTTAAGGTGTTGAGTCCTTCCATGGATAGGGATGGGGTCATCATCTTGCAATAGAAACTTGGTCAATGTTGGTGGGGCTTCGATCATGGTGAACAAATATTGTGAAATGATATCGTCTGCATAGTATTCATACAAGTACTCAGATTCAACATCGAGAAATCTACCGATGGAGGTTGGTGAGGATGATAACAATCTGGGCAAAGACATAGTTTTGGGAGGCTACTGAAGATAATCCACAGACGACTTTACTACCTGGATAACTTTTCTCAATTCAACTGGCCATACCACACCCTTCCTGGACAACCGGTAGCTTGCGTAGTATGTTTGTACTCAGACGATGGGATAAAGTGATGATAGATGGCAAAGACAAGAACGACGTACTATCGAGAGATAGAATCCAGAGAATCTATAGACAACTTCACAACCTTCTTGTGAGGGAGGCATTACTCCACCCTGATGGCTAGGTGACATCGCACCTCTTGACGAGATGTTACTCCACCTTGCCGCACTCTCTTAATATAGTTTTTGACTTGACTTTGGATGGAAGGATAGATATGGTAGATGGTAGAATGTTGGGATTCTGTGGTAATAGGAACGTCCGATACCAAGCTATACAAGAACGTTGTAGTGTCACTGTTAGATTGGATAGAGGATGGACTGAGGGTTAGACACACAAGATAGAAGGTGAGACACAGCGAACACAGAGGGATTAGATGAGAGAAATGGTTTTCCTTTTCTGGTGTGGAAGATCAGACGAGACTGCAACCACAAAGCATACTCTGGATAACCAAGACACGGGTAAGAGTGTATATAACTTGCTAGTGAGGGGACACGGGTAAGTTACACCAAGACTCGAGAAGTCTCTTTCTTTAGTCACAAATCGTTGTCCCCCTTAAAAGCTTTTTAAGTACTTATGGGTTTAGCAGGGGGAAATGTTTAACTGTCCAAGGAGTCGTACGTGCCTTTTTTGAAATTATAGATTTTTACTTGCTTTTAAACTTTGTATAATGTTATAACTAGCACGTCATACTTTTTTCTCAAAAAAGCTCTCCCTAACACTTTAAAAATTACCTAAAATAAAATATAACCAAAATTGGAAAGTGGCCAAACACTTGACTTTACCACAAAGTCCTACTCCTAAATAGACTAGGTTCCAAGTTTCAGGTTGAAACTCATTATAGATGAAGTGTGGTCACTTGTCAAAGTTGGTGTCAAAACTGCAAACCAGTGACATTCTATCCAACTCAATTTGTCAATGTCCTCAACAACAAGGCTTGGGTGTTGTTGATCTCGAACACTATTATCCTAAAAGCTGATCTTGTCACTCATATTCTCCGAACAAATCTTTGCTTTATAACTCTTCTCTATCATGATCTCTTCATTGACTTTTTTATTTGGCTTGCACGACTCTTCGTTGCCAAGTGATGAGTGAAATGAATTTAATTCTTTGATGTTGATGGAGGCTTAACTTCTCTCATAACCCTATTGGTCACTTATGTTGATTCTTTGTACTGTTTAAGTTGTCCACTAACTTTCCCCTGTAGTGATCTCCGTTGCTATGGTGCAAACTTCACAAATACTCGATCGCCCCTACAACTTGATTTGACACTCACGCACGTGTCTTCCAAACTTGTTAAACAAAGAAGCATACCTCTTCTCCATTTCCATCAAGAACCTGTCTTCAATATAGTATTGTTGACAAGTCTTCTCTAGTAGTACTCGTACCACCACCTTTATGGTGCTTCCCGCCATTAAGGCTCCCCCTAAGGCTAATTTTGTTATGCCCCTTCCTCAGGAAACAACTTGACCATATCCAATGTCATGAGCATTGGGTATTTCTTACCAACTTGCTCCCCATTCAAAATATTGTTTTTCTCATACAACTTGATCAATGGTGCAATGCTTCCCTCTGTTATTACTTGCCCCCTGTTCCGTACCTCTATGCATCTGATTTAATCTCCCAATATGCCAACTAGTATTTTCCCATGCATGAGAGTCTCCCTCAATCCTCTGATAAAGCTAATATGTCAACACCTTTACCTCGACTAGGTGCCCATTCTTGCAATGAGTTCCCATACTCCTCTCAAGTATGCAAACTTGATTGCCATCTAACCGTGTGTCAGGTCTTGTAAAGTATCTCTCCTTTAACAATTGATCCCACCATATAAAGTACCTTTCGTTACATAGTTGACTAAATAAATTCAAGTGCTTGATAACACTGGGTGCCTCACCCCAACTTGCTTCTTCTGAAGTGATGCTAACACCTTGAATAATGTTTCAAATAGCCATCTTGTGAAGTACCTCTCCTTTACTAAATGATCCCCTCTTGTGAAGTCTCTCTCCTTTAATAGTTTACCAAGTATATTCGATGATCCTCAATACCTCGCCCCAACTTGTTTCCTTTGAAGCTCCACCAATCCTCTGAATGGTTTTTTGAATAGACCTATGGATACCGCACAGCTTTCATGTTGATGGTTCCTCAATAAGCACTGTCACATTCTCCTGTACCACCCACTTTAAGAGCTTACCTAATACTCCCTATGCCACTCTATGTGCAGTCTATAATTTAGAATCCACTGTTGTGTTCTGACTTGAGTTCTCAAACTCTAAGTCACGACAATCAGCCAAGTGGTCACATCCTTTTGTATTGACCATACCTCAGTTCCATATGAATTCAGTAGGTATTGGTCCCTTTTATTGCTTAATTAACCAGCTTTCGAATACCACAGATAGTGGATGGCCCCCACTTTTTGTATAACTTCTTCACTCTCATCCTCTGATGATCAAGAAGCTTGTAAAGCATTCAGTGCTTTTCTCTATAGACACTATCTTGCCCCATGTGATCTAATTTCAATTCAAAGTCGATCATTTCGGGGATGCACTATTTCATATAAAATTATGGTCATCCTTTGATGCTCCCGTACTCTTCAGTTTGCCACTTTTATTACATTTTCCCTCACTAATCCTTGTCGGTGCCGACATATACTCATAAATCTTGGCACTATTACATTTCCATATGTACTTGAGTTTCAGTCAAATCCTTGACCCTCTAGTGTAGGAGTTCTGCTTTAGCCCAATGTCTTAATCCTTACAAGAGCCAAAACAATTTGTCCTTCTCTCACATATCTCTTATATTCAACATGACTGCAAAGGGCATTAAACTCATTAGAACAAAACTGCAAACCATTATTAGTGTGATAGACATCTTATCTATGTTTGTGTCTGCTTCTCGATTATAGTCTTCCAATCTTTTAAATGTTACAACCACAACACTTTTGTTTTAGAAAGAACACCCAAACTTTTTTGAGTGGTTATCAATAATAACAATCATATAATTAGCTTCTCTCTTAGAAGGTACCCTGATGGATTTAGAGAATAGAATGTATATAGTCAAGTGTTCCCTTCGTGTTGTGTATGCCTTTAACGAATTTGACTCTCTTTTGCTTTCCAAAAACACAGTGCTCACAAAACTCAAATTTACTACCCATTAAGAAGTCTTCTTCTGCTCAGTTCAGCCATCTTGTTTTCACTTGTATGATCGAGATGCATATGCTATAGTTCGGTAATATCTTCATCTAACAAAGAAAGAAATAGAAAGAGCTACATCACCCCGTAATTGTAGAACCCAATAAGACATATAACCTAGTAGACTTTTTTACCCTTATATCAGAACAATGGCACATTTCCTAATTTTAGGAACTTTACCTTCATCGATGTATCTATACCCATTTGAGTTAAGGGCTCTCAAAGATATGATATTCCTCTTCAAATTTGGGATATGTCTTATATCACCAAGTGTTTTCACAACCCCATCAAAGATCCTGATTCTAATCATTCCAATACCAGCTATCTTACAAGATGCATTTTCCCTGTCAAAATAGCACACTTAGACACGCTTTCATGTGTTGAAAACCAGTCCTAGTTGGAACACATATGAAAGGTACAATCGAAATCAAGAATCCAATCCTCACATGCTTTGGAGTCATTGCTTTTTCTTCTGATTTGGGACAGATTTCTTATTTTTTCTCTACAACTTATAGCATTCAAATTTGATGTGGCCCTTTTCCTTGTAGTAAATATACACTTTATCTTTATTTCTAGATTTTGATCTACCCCTCACGTCATCTATTGAATTCCTCTCTTGACTCCTCCCTCGAGCAACCCAACCTTCTCCTAGAGTCTCAGAACCAACCACAAACCATTTCATTTTCTCTTTAGATACAATGCATATCTTATACTTCATCGAAATTTAAAGTATCAAGACTATACAGAATAATATCTCAAAATATAGCATATGAAAAATGTTGTGAACATAATAAAATCAACCTTAAATCCTCTTTATCGTATTTAAACTCCATGAGTCTCTTAATCAGAGACAATTTCATTTTTTAAAAAAATAGTTACATGATCTTGTAAAAACTCACCTTCAGATGTACAATTAGAGTACAATTGCTCCTTCAAATGCAACTTGCTAGTTAGGTTTTCTGTTATGCACAAAAGATTTCAATTTTGACAACAAGGCCGTATCAATTTTCTTTTCAGAACATTTTGAAATTTTTGATTCAATAAATGTAGATATATTTGGGAAAGAGCCTTTCAATCCTTACGTTGTTTTTCCTCTGGTGACCACAATGAAGGCATTTTATCAAACCCAAATAGAGCATCGTCCAGATCTATGTGCATTTGACTCGAATCTAGTGTTGCGATTCAAAAGCAAAATATCATATTTTATCATTGTCATCTTCAAAGAAAACAAATCAACATTACTCTCATACCAATTTGTTACAAATGAGTAACAAAATGGGAGAGAGAATTACACAAATTTATGTGAAAAATCCCAAATCGGGGAAAAAAAGACCACGGGTAGAAGAGAAAAATTCACTGGAGTACAAAGAAAAATGTCAAATGAATTCTAACTGAATACCCAACATGAAAACCCTAATAGACAGTTATATATATGTGTTCCAAAAACCCTAAAAGTAACTTGTGGGCATATTCGACTAAATGAAAAAGAATTCCAGTTGCCATAATATAACAAATGAATTGGTACTTTCTCTCTTCATCCTCCCAAGGACTGACAAGGTGTGAGATTGGCGAGATATTTTGTTACAAGACAATCATCAAAAGGGATTCATTTGATGATATATCTTACCAAAGTACTCCCATCAAATGGAGCATTGGCACAAGTTGTTCCTCTCTCCAAATGAAAGATAAAGTAATGAAATAGATGAAAAAAGTTCAATTTTAAAGTACCCTTGTTCATGTATATCCATATATGTTGCATTTACATCATGTTAGCTTGTACCAACATTATAGAATTTGCTTACTCATGAATCTCTTTAAACACATAATATTTGCTCATGCATTGTATGATAATACTATTATGTATGGGTATCTTGTTTCCTCTATACATGTGAGTGTGTATCGAAGCGGATGCTTGCTCGCACAGCTTCGTGTTGGAACCTTCGTCCTGTACTAGACTTGCTTGTATTTTGGCATTTCTTTTAATATTTTTTGTATCCTATATTTTAGACGATTATGTTTGATGCCACTAACGTTATACTTCTCTTTGTAACTCACACTTTGAAACACCGACTATTTTATGGTTTGGCGCATGATCCATATTTTTGGACTTGAGTTTTGTAAATACAGTTTACAATATTTTGAAAATAAGCTTTGAAATGATTTTTCAAGAGTTTTCAAAAGGTCCTTATTTTCTTTCTCTTCACACTTTCATGCATGTCAGTTACTTGTTTTTTTATTAATCTACTAGTTACATGTTAGCAATATTAAAATTGTGTTCATACTTCTATATTTCAATATTATCATCGCTAATAATGTCATCATCGTGTCTTCCAAACATGCTTGAATCATGACCATTTGCTTGCAACAATGTCTGGGTTGCATATAAAACATGGGTCTTTCCTTTTTCTCCTAATCCTTCGGTGATCATATGTGGTAGTGAACTTGTTGTAGCATTAATCATTATAAAAACTTGTACCTTTCTTGATACTTTTTTTTGTCCATTTTTGAAATTTTAAAAATGTTGTTAAAGGTTAGACTGATGAAAGAAAAAACGTTAAGAAAAACATTAGGAAAAAAATTTCGGGATTTTCCCAACATTTATTGACAAACAAAAATCCACCTTGGTCGATGTTGAACATCGGCAAAACATTTGAAGTTGTCATGTCACGCCCTGATTCTCGGATCGATTACGCGATAACTGTCGCATCGTCTCGGTACATGAGCAAAACCTTCCCATCTACCGGGACTTCGCAAGACTATCAAATTCACAATAAATCATCAAAAGTATAAAACTCTTCAAAAATAAGAAATCACAAAATCAATACACATGCAAGGAGTCCATCCGGCTCATTCCTGGACGTACAAACACACACATCGATACACATCGGGGAGTGAGATCCTGTACATGCAATTATACATTAGCACACATCGGAGAGTGGGAATCTGTACATGCACGCATGCAATGTGACCATCCTGACCACTCAAAAAGCATTTAACAAACAAGAAATCCCAAAACATAACCGTCGGATTTTACCAACACTTACCCGAGGAAAACAAGCCAGTATCGATAAAATCCTAACGGTATGAGTTGTACAGAACTTTACAAAATCAAAGAAAAAACAACGAAATTAAGATTTACAGTCCAAATGTCCCAGTATAGATATAAACAGTTTTTCAAAAATAGAGTAATCAAAATAATAAAGAACAAATCAAAAATCGTAGGATTTTATCAATACTTGCCAACAACTCGGCCGGTATCAATAAAATCCGTATGACATGGGATGTACAGACTTCCCTTTCCATGGTTTGAGAGCTATAAATCTCCAAAAGTAACCCTGCATGTGCCAAATACCTATACAATCCGCGAAAATACTTCTCAAGCTCCAACAAGTAGTCTTCCAGCTAAATCTCCTCTGAAAAAGGTGGAGAGAGAGGGTGAGTATTGGGGAATACTCAGTGAGTGGAGTGCAATGGTGTAATTGTGTTCATAAACAAGGGTGAATGTGGGGCAATCAAAACATATCTCATAAATCATTTCATATACATAAAATCATTTCAATAAATCATATTTCACAAATATGCATCCATTTCAATTATTTTTTCAGAAAATCCTGGGGTCCCATTGAAAAACGCTTCCGTCTTAGGGCGGCCAAACCCAGACGAAAGCTCGTCAAGAGTTTTTCTATCCAATGTCTCAAAACAAACCTCCTTCCTTAGCGTTGGGTCGTACCTCACCGGGGTGCACCAGATATAGTACGACTTCGGCAGAGGGAGGGACGTCTAACTCCCCCGCACATCCAAACCCCAAACCACGCCATCCCGTCGGGTCGCTCCGTGGTGGGAATATGACTATAGTCATCTACGACACCCTTCATTTTTTAATCAATCAATTTCTCAACAATGTGCAATGATTTTCAATAAATAATCCATAATCTCATGCCAAATCAGTTCATAGAGCAATATCAAATATCACATGGCACAAAAGTATTCATAAACATAGTGGATGCATTCGTATTTCACAATCCAGTTCAGACAGCCCACAATCACAAAACAATTTACATAAATCATGTAAAATCCTTCAAAAATCATTTATAAAGCAATTTGAAAACAGGTTTCTCATTTACGAACACAATGAACCGTCCACTCACATCTAGGGAGGGTATCCACTTCCTATTTCTGAAATCAACTCAAAACGACTCCTCTCGAGTCTCCAAAGGTCAATCTAGACTAATCAACACAAATAATCATCAATTAAGACTCTATTAAAGTGTTTTCAAATTTCCCTTTTATTTATAATATCCTTAATTTGCACAATCACATTCCTAAACTTTCATTTTATCAATTTAGGATCATTTCCATCACCAACGACTTTAAATTTCCAATATTCCTCAACTTTACCAATTTCTCCCGAATTTTCATAATCTTAATTCAATTCATGCCAATTTCAATTCAAATCCCAAGGAAAACTACACAAACTAATCAAACAAAACCTTAATACTATCTAAGACATTCTTCCATGCTTTGCAGTCCAATTTATATCGAATTCTAGATTTAACCTAAATAATTTCATATGAAATTGTAGGAAAGTACATTTCCTTTGAGTCGAACTTATTTCAAAGTATACATATAGTTTCCAATTCTAATTTCAATCCTAAATTCGATAAAAATAATTTGAACGTCCAAAAGAATTGCATTTCCCTCACCTACGGTTTTGCGCAGTTTACAATCCCGTGATCCAAGCATTGTGCAATTCAGTCCGGGACCTGAAATGCTTCAAATTCGAAGCAAGAGTCAGCAATTAAGTCTAAATCACCAAGGAATCGAAACCCTAGAGCTATTGAATCAGAATCTCGCCCTTACCTACGTAAATGTGGGCCTAGGGTTTTTGAGGTCTGCGGTTAATTGTCGGCTTGGAGCTCTTGCGATGATCGCAGAAGGGCTACAGTGTGCAGCTCGCGGTCGAGCGAACAGGGGAGGGGAACTGTGACTGTTGCGCACGGGAAGAAGAGGGAGAGACAGGGTCGCGCGCGCACAGGGGAGAGAAGAAACAGGCCGCCGCACGCAGGGGATGGCTGCCGGAGAGGGGTCTCAGCCGCGAGAGGTGGAGAGAGACACGGTTGAGAGGGAGAGAGCACGACTATGAGTGAGAGAGAGAGAGATACGGTAGAGAGAGATAGAGAGTGACTGAGAGGGAGAGACGACTTGATGGTGGTCGAACCACCGATGGATGGCGGAGAGGAGTGGCGGAAGGTGGAGGGAGAGCAAGAGTCGAGAGAGATAGAGAGCGAGAGAGGAGAGAATTAGGGCTTAGCCCTAATTCGATTTTTGGGGGTGGAGGAGGAGTGGAGTGCTGCGTTTTAGCCGAAACACAGCGTTTCCTCCTCCCTCTCTCTCTTCTTTTTTTTTTTTTTTATAAATAAATATATATATTATTTATATGATACCTCAATTAAAATTTCCAAATTTTTCAATAATGAAATACACTATGTATTTGCGAATACGGATATTTTAAATATACCAAAAATTTCAATTTAATACCCCAAAATCAAAAATCAATAAAATTTAAAATTTTTCATTATATTATAAAAATATGTACAAAATCTCTAACACCAAATTTTCGGTGTTACATGCCATCATTTGGTAAGAAAAATATCAAGGAAAGACAAGACTCTCCTGACATTTATCCACAAACGTCGATAAAATTTAAAGCATTTGCTGACTTTTTTTCACTGAAATGTCGACAAGTGCTAAATCCTTTGCCACGTCGGCAATTCTCTGTTCAAAAAATTTGGTTTCTTTATGAATGGCACTAAAAACCTACTCCAAAACCTGTGCATCAAACATCAATCAACCACAATGATCCCAACATCTATCAAGAACACTTCAAATATCAACCAAACAACTATCAACCACAAAGTGCAAATAATATAAATTCAAAGATGCAGCAAGTCCAAACATTAAACACAACTTCAATCACAAGAATAAAGAAGTCATAAACAACTATTTGATTAAATTAAATAAACTTATATATAATAGCTAAAATGTATTCATACAAATATTCCATAAACTAACTTATACATAATATTTCATCATGAAAATTAGCAGCAAAACATGTAACCCCTTACACATATAGAGAGGCATGACCACCATATACTACTGATGCATTATTAATAGTACCTTCTTTTTCTAATTTTTATAAATCTGTTCACAAAGTATGCACAAATTCATAAAACATAAGATTAAAAATTGTAAAATAAGATCAAATTACAATCAAAACATACAAGATAAGTAATAAACAAAGAGATATCTCAATAGAATTTTCAACATTTACTAAGATAATTATCTTATCAACTATATTTTCTAGATAAATATGTATGTGTTAATGGAACTTTGTGCTACATTATTAATGGTGATGTAACACCAGACAAGTCCAGATTGTGATGTTATCTCTAAATGAGAGAATAATTAATTTACATATAAATGCAAATTTTTATTCTTTGGGTTGTTTGGGAACTTCGTTAGACACTTAGTCAATAAACCTTAAATTCTTGACTCATCGATCATTTGAGTGTTCGGTGTTTGGTAGAATTTAATTTCTCTGTGAGAAATTGACATACTCGGTAGAACTTCAAATTTGGTGGACTGTTTATCCAATTTTGGTTTTTCAGTCGGTGATGGCTATCTTCTTGTACATTCTACCATCTCTCGGTGATTGTTACCTTTTGATATATTTTTCCAGTTGTCTCTTGGAAAATTTCTATCTCTTGATGGGCATTCGTTACTTTGTAAATATGAGTATGTTGGTACTACAATTTCAATTAAATGAGAACTGTGAACCTCTTTGGTATATTATGAATTTTACAGTCTGTCGGTATGTCCCTTTTGCAACTCTGTCGATATCCATTATGGTACTCCTCGATACACAATACACACACTTCTGTAAGTATCCATTCATTTTTATTGGTAGAACTTGCTCGGTACAGTT
Source organism: Dillenia turbinata (assembly GCA_037126225.1). NCBI lineage: Eukaryota > Viridiplantae > Streptophyta > Magnoliopsida > Dilleniales > Dilleniaceae > Dillenia > Dillenia turbinata. The sequence goes on from JBAMMX010000021.1 coordinate 10,307,021, forward strand.
TTTCTATTCCATTTCACCCTGTCGACTTGTCAGTAAAACTTCTCAGTACATTTTGCATATCCATTATCTTGTTTTTATTAGACTATCATTACCTTAATTATATTCACCCTATTGGTATCCGTTTAGAGACACTTCTCGGTATAATTTTCTATCAACCACTTGATATACTCTAATTTCCTATTGGTACCTTATTCCATTCCTCCTTGTCGGTAGACTTGTATCTCACCCATCTGGTTGCTTGCATCTCCTGTCAGTTGCTTGCATCATTTGAGAATTGAACCATAGTCCAAAGAGTTTCCCAAAAAGTTTATCTCTACCATGCCATTTAATCTCTTTAATCATATATTACACAAACTATATTATAATCCATATTTTTGAATGTTATAAATTTTTAATAATTCTAATTTATTTTCTATAAATATACATTATTCATTTCAATCTCCCTTGCCAATCACTGAACACATTTTCTCAATAAAACAAAAGTTCAAGTGTTTAATCCCATTGGACTGACCTTCCCAATAAATTAAAAGGATATATTGGGTATATGTGCAAATTGGAAGTGGATAAGAGCCACTAGATAAATATTGAAAATGAGTGTGAGGGTAAAAGGAGAAGTGAGATTCCAGAGCTCATGAAACCCAAATTTCTTCTCTCCTCTAGATTATTCTTCTCTTTTCTCTCAAATCCAATCGATCCACGAATGAAACTCAAAATCAAAGGTTCAAACTATCCATCGAACACTCCAAAGTTAAATTTTGGCTTTGATTTTGAAAGAGATTAAGGATCTAGCGTTATTACAAAAGGTGAAAATCAAGGGTTTCAATGTGACCCAAACTAGAAGGATATTTTGGAGACAAAATCAAGGGTTTGGACATAGCAGATCGAGGCCAGATTCTTGTTATGGACAGATCTGAGAGTCACCACTCTCTCTAACACTATGAGTGGATGGATTGTTATACTTGTGAATGAGAAAATATTTTCTCTTAAGTTTTCTAAAATGATTTTTAACATGATTTTATATATTGTTTTGTGAATGTGTAGTATCCCTGAAAATAATTTGATATGAGCCATGAAAATTTATGTATATGCAAATATATTTTGTGTCATAATGAATTTCATTATGGATATTATTGTTGAACTCATGAACTGAGAAATTGTTGATTTCCGATAGCACATGATATGATGTATTGTGAAATGGTGCATGTGGAGGTTGTAAGCACCCATGTTTATATAATGACCAGTCTAAGCTTACACGGACCGATTTGTGGAGACAGTGTGGAGAGCTTGTTAAACTTGAAGGAGTAAGTGGCGGTAGAAAGATGACCCCAAGTCCCTATCGGACTAACTTGGTTTGTACCACCTCGAAGGTTCTAAGCTAACGCCAAGATTTGGGGTGATTTTTGTGATGGATAAAACCTCTTAACAGTTCCACCATTGGTCCGGGTCAAACCTTTGATAGAAAGATTTTGAGACAACCCCTTTGTTTTGAAGTGAATATTGATTTTTCATTTGTGTTTCATGAAAAATCATGGCTCTTGTTAGAAAATGTTAATATGATTATAGGATATTTTTGTTGATTTTGAAACATTATTTGATACTCTCATACTCACCACTTATTCACTTGCATAACTATGTCATTATACTCCACTCACTGAATATTTTATACTCATTCCCTTATTCTATTCCTTTGCAGATGAAGTGTAAAGATAAAAACTGTTTCACTAATAGCTAGACTAGTAGAGGAGAAAACTATTTGGGACCAACTGCTGATCTTGATTCTTCTTAGTTATAGATTTTGAGACATGTAGATGAACCCATTGGAGGGCATTTTAAAACACTTTATGTATTGTATTTTATATATGTTTCACTAGCTTGAAACTTTTATTTTTGAAAATTATACTTTGAAAGGCAAATGTTTATTTGCGCACATATGTTATGGGTTCTAATATTATGCGCTGGGTTTTTCTTAAGCTAGAAAGTGGTATTATTATAGCCTGACATTATCTAGGGTGTGGGCCAGTGATGGCACATATTTCTAAATCATACGGCGGTTGTCACGTATTTAGACCCGAGAGTTGGGGCGTGAAAATTCTATTGGTATCAGAGCCCAAGGTTTAAGATGTTTAATTTTTTAAAATGATTTTAAGCATTTTCAAATGTTTTCAAGTAAAGCTTTGGCATTTCTAAATGTTTTGGAAAAATTTAAAAGCCTCCTATGGGTTCTAAGAAGTGGAGTTACATTTAGGTATGAGTGTATTATTAGTTTATTTGATTGAGTGATCTAAGATTAGTTTCCTTTTGTAGAATACAATGGCTCCACATTGGAAAACCGAGACCTCAACTGAGATCTCTCATTCTGAGCATGAGGATAGCTCATCTTCCCGTGCTCCTCCTTTTAGTGCACCTGAGCCTTCAATTGCTCCATTTGAGATTCTTCCACCACCACTTGCTACCTTCCAATGCTGTATAGAGTGGTGGAGCAAATATAACATTCAATTCTGAACTCAAACTCAAACTCAAATATAAACTCCTTCTCCACCAAACATTACCACCACAACAAGCACTCCCTTGCTCTTCCTCCACCGATATTTGCATTAACTACCCATCCAATCATTGAGCTGTCCAAGTTGATAAAGAAAGCAAGACAACTTGGCTGTGAGACTTTCTCGAGTACTAGTAATGCTACAGTGGTAAAGGATTGGATTAGTAAAGTTCAAAAAACTGTGGCTTGGTTTCCGTAAGATTATTTGACAAGAGTGCCTGTACATGGTGGGAGAACTTAAAGAGAAGATCTTCTACTCCCATCTCATGGAGTAAATTTCTTATGGAGTTTGATAAGAAGTACTACACTAGATTTTATTGGGATTTACAGTATATTTGGATGGAAAGATTTGGAAAGAAAAGAAAATATTATGAGAAAAAATTATTTATTTTCTTTCGTTTGATAGTTTTAAGTGGGAAGAAAGAAAGAAAATGGAATGATTTTTAACATAAAAATGTTTCTTCCCAAAAGTAGAAAGAAAAGGAAAGAAAATGAGAGGAAAAAAAAGGTATCTCATAGATATATCAAATTTACCCTTTAAAAATTGAAAGTAAAATTTTTTATTCCCAATGAATTTCAGTGTGCCTAATGTGTAAGGTCAAGGAAGCATACCTGATTTAGAAGGTCTTAAGGTATCTTATACCTGACGAAGTCATGTATTTTCAGAGCGTTACAACCCTACTTTCTTTATGGAGATGGTCTGAAAATCTCGGGAGTTAAATATTCCAAAACGTTTGTGATTCTTATCATATGGGAAGTTTCGTTATTCGAGAAGAATTTTTCCTTATCAATAAAATTTTGGAGATACTACTCTTAAGTAGAAAATCGAGGTCGTTGGGGTGCTTTGACCCTTCCTCAGGATCATTTTATGCAGTCAACTTTCAATTAGTCGTTTAGCTAATGCAAAGCCTTTGAGGTTTGTTTGTTCGGTGGATTAGGGGCTAAGTATCATTTGGGGAGATAAATCCTACTTGACAAATCTCGTTCAATAGACGATGCGACATAGGCCCTGTCATTTGGGAAACGGGGTGACTGAGACCCTTCGGTAGGTAGAGTATCTGCTGAGGATAGTCGTTTGATAGTACCGAGCTGTGCCTACCCATCAGTCGGTATTTACTTAATCAGTTAGTTCAAAGAAGCGATTCCCTTCGTGCTGTGGATATTCAATTAAGTGTTGGGTTATATCCCATCATTTGCCCCGACTTCGCAAGAAAGGCACCATGAGTACTTATTTTTGCTAATGACTTGATGTCACATGTTGCCGTCGGGGGTATGAAAATCGTCTTTAGGCACTCTTATAAGGCCAATTGTTTGAGTACGCGAGGTACTTTTCATTTCCTTTGTCACGCCCCAACCCACTCCTGAGCCGGGCACGCGACCAGCTCGCCGCGGCACCTCGATGCACGGGCACCACGTCCCGCACATCGAAGCACCGTAAGGCTGACAGCATTTACAAAATCCAGGTTTCCAAATCACAGAGATCCCCAAGTAATAAAAATAATACATGTATGTCTCAATGCAAATTAAAACAAGTGAGAGTTAACCTTATACAGACCAGAAGAATTATAAATACAGTCATCCCAATTTAAACAAATACAATGGTCATCCTAACTTCCTCAAAATGATACAATAACCTCAATACATAGCGGAAGAACGGGTAGTCATACCCGGCCCAGTAGTCTCCAAAGAATATCCAATACAACAATGCGCACAAATCTCTCAGTCTGAGTCTATACCTATAGGAGGGAAATGTGAGGGGTGAGTACCGTAGAAAGGGGGGGTTGGTACTTAACAAGTCGGGGGATGACATGCTACAATTAATTTTTGGGTGAACAGTAGTGTCAAAGATATGTCTCAATAAATCCATAGTATGCAAAAAAATATTATGACATCTCAATAAATCATTCACGGCATACGTATCAAATCAAATATGCATCCATTATGCATGTCCGTCATATCATGTAGAGCCGGCTGAAAATATCCCGGCAAGGGCCAACCATGGACAAAGACGGGCAACGTTGGGGGTTTTTACGGTGCAAGTAATAAAATAAGGCTCTCCACCCCAACGTTGGCCACAGACTACTCCAACTAGCCTGTATATATATATATCGCACACGTATCTAGGATCAAGCGTGTATGGAAACCCGCCGTGCTAGACCTACCAAGGTCCTCCCCAAAGTGGTTCAACCGACGACTGTCCGTACAATATGTATGACAATCTGGCAGATACCCCCTGCAGAGGTGTATCTGGGTACAACAGGTGCCTCTACCAAATGTCCTTCGTAACTACGGAATGCCATAGGAAGCATATCATCATTATCACAGTATCCAAGGGGCATCTAGCCCAAATCACATATGTCAAGCCGAGTCATCAAGCCATATCATGTCAAAAGTATGTGCCAATATGCAATGGAAGCATAAAATCATGTGGATATATCAAAGTGTGGCACAATCATCAAGTATCAAAATCATGGATGCATATCGATATAAACAAGTTGGGACAGTCCATATATCACAAAACATTTTCATAAATCCAAGAAAATAGGTCCATCATACCATTTTAAATCATGCCTTTGAAAGCTTTGAAAGAAGTATATCTATAACTTTCATGTTTTGTGTTTCTTCAAACTAAGACTGGACAGGGGTAGTTTTTACTCACTACTGTCAAGGTTCAAAACAGGACACTTTTATGTCGAGTTTCAGGAAAAGTGCCATAACTTTTGGCATAGGAACCAAATTTTGGTGATTCTTATCTCGTTGGAAAGATAAGACTTAGATCTATAATTCATATAACTAGCACATTTTTCAATTCTAGCTCTAAGATGCCTTAAAATAGAGATGAAATCACGGATAGAAATAATTTAAAGTGAGACAAGATAAAATTTCTTACCTTACTTTCTTTGTCTTCCTCTCTTGCTTCTCTCCTTGTTCTCACGAATTTGGGAAGAATGAACAAGCATTCTAAGGCCTTCTTCTTTTATTAACATTGTTTCAAGTCCACCAATAGCCCAAACTTGCATGACATTTGATTGGGCAAATTTTTTTTTATTCCTTTCACCCATGACATGTGTCCTCAAAATGTGGCAAGAAGCTCCATTTGTTCCCTTCCACCCTCTCCATTCGGCCAAGCAACTTCTCCTCACCCTCACACTTGTTAAATTTAGGTCTTTTTAAAAATTACACTTGTCAATGTTTACTCTAAGTTTACCTTTAATTGCCAATAGGTCCTTTGACTTATAGATACTCAAATTTGACCCCAATAATTTTCATAATTACACATTCGATCCGGCCTAATTTAATTTATTTAGTGTAAAATAAGTTCATTGGGTCTTCTCGAATTCCAAACGACAATTTGTCAAAATTTTGCCGTTTAAATCTAAAAATCTCATATTCGGTAATTATGTAAAATTTCACACTCTTAAATCCATGAATTTCATCAATGACCATTTTTTGGGTTATTTCGGAAATTTTATCTTTGTAGAACTTCGAAACGAAAATTTCGATACTGTTATTTCGAAAAAATTTCTTAGTGAAAAATTGATATCATACTCATGAAGTGGCATCATATATGTATATAAGACTGAGTACATATAAATACACCGAGAGTCGGTGTTATATCCTTTTCTTCCTCGAGGACTATCAGAGAAGTCATTTTTTATAGAAATGGCAAAAACTTCCACTACTCAGGCTTGTTCGAGTATCGGTGATATTAGGAGTACCATGTCGATGAAGGAACTTTAAAAAGTTCGGACCGATATGTTGATGGAGTTGATTACACTTTGGTGTCTATCACAGACATTGATAGGACTAACATGGCACCGGAGGGATATGTGCCGATGTACTAGCAGTCGGTCAAATATGGATTGAAAGTTCTGTACACCGGTCTCTTCGCGGAGGTATTACGTCATTGGAATATATTTTCAACTCTTCTAATCCCACACGCTTGGCATCTAGTAGTTGTTGTAACCTCTCTATTAGGGTTTTGTCGTCTTCACTTTGATTTTGACATCTTGTCATATATTTTTGTCCTGATGAGGTACAGGAACAGCGGTTCGACCAGGGGTTGGTACAAGCTGCAAACTCAACCCGAGTCCAATTGGAAGTTCTGTTACAAAGAGTTTATCGATAAGAACTGGATGCACAAATTATTCTTCATAGAATTCATGGATAAGAATCATGTTCCCATGCTTCCCGACGCCAGTAAGGAGCCGTCTCTAGGACTGAGGCCTCTGGCTTTATCTAGGTATGGTCATTTCGTTCAGTCAGTTGGTGATTATTGCAAGTCCACCGGTCGAAGTATATGGGTCGATTCTCTACTGGATGATCAGATACTGTCTTTGGCTGGCCTGTCGATTGGGGAGAAGAGGAGGAACGATAGGCCCCTCTTATTGGAAAGAGGGAAGATCGAGCTGGTTGATTTTTTGGATTCTCTTGACGACATTGTGCTAGAAAAAGTTATCATCGATAAGCATATTTGGTCAGGGGCAAAGAGGTCTCCTCAGGAGCCTACCGGGGCATCTAAGGCCCACCTGGGGTCTTCTATCGGGGCATCTAAAGCCCTCCCGGGGTCTTCATCTCCCCTGTCAAAGAGGAAGAAGGCCTCACCGCCTTTGTTCCCACAGGACATGTGCTGGTTACTTTGCTTGAGTGTTCAGATCCAATGACAGTCACACCGATGGAGACCATCATCTTGGGTGTAAGTGGATTGCCGGGCGACAGGAGTACCGGTACAGGCAGACTAGGAGGATTGGAAGGTGTTTCCTCGTTTGGTGCTAAGCCAAATCGGATGTTTCTAGGGTTGCGACGGAGGGATGATGGGACCTTCATCTGCAGTTCCGTTATGGCCTTCGCGTAAAGGAAAGCGCAAAGTTCCTAATAGGGCTGCTCTATCGCCTGTCATCCCCATTCTATCCTTTAACAGGCGGAAGGACTCGAAAGAACGAGGGACTATTGCTATTTGCGCTGGAGACATGTGGTATAACTATATATATTTGGCTGAGGCGTACCATATCGTCGACCGATTAGACTTTCATCAGTGTGAGCTCGACCTGCATAGGATGTCCTAAGAACAAGTCGACGGGGCTCTTAAGTCCCTTGATTTGATGGTATCGTTTTCTTCATGCTTATCGGGTTACTTCTCATTTTTGCTCCTTTCTGATCCAATTTTCTTTTTAGACAATGGCTCTCGCAGAATTTCAGGAGCAGCAAAAAGAGGCAGGTGATAGATTACGTGGAGGGGTGTGTCATTAAGTTAAGCAATCAATCCAAGTGCGAGGGAGAAGGGAGCAGAGGCCGAGAGCACATTCGATGCGTTGCTCAGTAAAAAGGAAGAGGAGATAAGAAGCCTCCGGTTAAAGTTGTCTCAGCGCCAGGGCCAGTGTGAGAGGCTAGAATCAGAGGCCAAGGTACACGAGGCACGTCTCCAGTTAGTTGAGAGGTTGGCTCAGCTTTATGAAGAGTCTCTTCAGGTGGAGAAACATAAGATAGCTGACCTCAAGGAATCTCGCACAAGGGACGCCATTGCCTTTAAAGATTCCCAACGCAAATTGACTGAAAAGTTAAGGTGCGCCAAAAAGATAATTTATCAAATGGGTCTAGACGATGCTCTACCCTCAGTTGAGGAGGCCGCAATGACTCGGGATTGGGCTGATATTCCTAAAGCCCCTAGCACAGTCCCAATTACAAAGGGGCTGCTTCTGTTCCTTCTAACCCTATGTAGCCTCTGTTTGAAACTTTTGTATCCTAGCTTTTTTAGTGAGAAATCCTTGACTTTATCGCCGATAGAGATTGCCTTGTTATTCACAGTTATAATTTTTGTTATGTTCGTCCGATAAAATCAGGGCGACTTAGACCCGACGTATGATTGGGACAGGGAGATGCTAGATTATTCGGGGAGTTACATCCCATTTTGATGACACATATATTTGATAGGGAACTTTAGATAAAACGGTCGTATCTACCCGTTCAAGGAGTTCCATCCCTTTTTTGATGACGCGTTCGATCAATAGGAAACTTTAGGTGGGGGCCGTTTCCACCCGTTCGGCGAGTTCCATCTCTTTTTTATGATACGTTCGATTAATAAGAAACTTTAGATAGGAGGGCCATATCCACCCGTTCGGGGAGCTCCATCCCTTTTTGATGACATGTTTGATCATTAGGAAATTTTAGATAGGGGCTGTGTCCACCCAACATCCCTTTTTGATGACACGTTCGATCATTAGGAAACTTTAGATAAGGGACTATATTCACCCGTTCGGGAAGTTTCATTCCTTTTTTATGACACATTCGATCGATAGGAAACTTTAGATAGGGGGCCGTGCCCACCCATTTATTGAGTTTCATCCCTTTTTGATAACACGTTTGATTGATAGAAAACTTTAGATAGGGGGTCGTATCCACCCGTTAGGGGAGTTTTATCCTTTTTTGATGACACGTTCGATCGATAGGATCAGGGCGACTTAGACCCGACATTCGGTATGGAGTGTGTGAATAAAAAGTCCATCAAAATGATACTCGCTAATTGAAAAACACCCTCGTATTCAAGAGAAAAGACTGATAGAAGCATACCCTGGTGATTACTTAGGGGCAGAAGTTGAAGGCTCCAGATTGCATGACAACGTTCCGATCCCCAGTGGAGTTCTGAACTTGATTTTCTTGTACTTGTGCTGGGCAGGACTTCCAGGGCATTCAAACTCGGCCTGCCCAGAATGACGTTGTAGAGTGAAAGGAGACCTACCACGTTGAATATAATAAGAGCTGTCGCATGATTGGGAGGTGAGCCAAAGGTGACTGGAAGTGAGATAATACTTTCGGGGTATATCCATCTGCTTGAGAGTCCTTTGACGGACCCGCATGGGGTTGGAGATGGGTAGAAGTGAACCTTATTTGTTTAAAAGTGTCCCAGTATAGAAAATTACACCTTGCCCCCTACACCTTGCCCCCTAATCAATAAAGACCCTTCTGACCTCATGCTGCCCAATCCTGATAGTCACTACGAGAGGATCGTAACAGCTTAGGTCCACCCCCACTAGATCTTTGTCTATAAAACCAATGATGGGCCTCTTGCTCCTGGACTGCTTATTGGCATTCGTCGCTAGGACTTCATGTGGGGTAGAAGGAGGCAACTTTGGGAAATAGAATATCGGCACGACTAAGTGCTTTGCCTAGTTTCCCGACGGGTTGTCCTGAGAATCCGGAATATCAAAGAAGGAGGAAGGTTTCTGAAGGATGTGCTCACTTTGGATCTGGAGTATTACTCCATCCCTTCCGTCAGTTGGTGGCTGAATAGGTTGTCAGTCTCCCGACCCATTGTGTCGTGGCGATTCATATCGACGAATGATGGAAGCGCCTCCCTACCGATGAACTCTTGCAACTTCCCATGGTGTGCCAAGAACTCTAGCTCGTCTTTTAATTTCTTGCAATCATAGGTTGTATGATCATAATTGTGGTGGAAATGACAGTACTTGGTTCTGTCCTTGTTGGGGTCATTTTCGGTCGATTGTGGAGGCCACGGGACATATAGCTTGTCTCTGATCAAGGATAAGACCCAGCTAGGGGTCTCATTCAGAGGGGTATAGTTATTATCCCTCTGCGGAGGAGGGAGACCCGCTTGATTCTTCTTCAATAGGGACCTCCCGGGTGACGGTTGTGTTCCTTTCAAGCGGATTGGTCTCTTTTGTAATCGAATGCCTCGGTGTCCTCAACAACGATAGCATTAAATTCCTATATGGTGGTAGGAGGATTTTTCGTTATAGATGTTTTCATACCCAAAGGTTGTAGCCCAGTTAGTAGCGCAGCCAACGCGATGGAGTGATCCAGAACCAAAATTTTCATCATCTCGGTCTTAAATTTCTCTAGGAAATCCCTTAGGGATTCGTTGTCTCTCTGGCGTAATGATAAAAACGATGTGGACTTTCTCTTAACTCCCCGACTAATCACAAAATGGGCCTCAAACATTTGGCGAAGTTGGGAGAAAGTCTGGATGTTGAAGGGTGGGAGTGAGTTGAACCACGTTAGCGCATTCCCTTTAAGAGTAGTACGGAAATATTTGCATATTACAGCGTCCGGCATGTCTCTCGAGACCATTACTGTCACAAAGTGTGCCACGTGATCACGGGGATCGGTCGTTCCGTCGTACCTCTCCATAAGGGGTAAGAGTACATCCCGTGGCATGGGCTCCATGGAAACCTTTGTATCAAAAGGTGTCGGCCCTAAAAGGTAAAAGAGAACCTCGTCTTTCTTCGCTCCTACTTTTTGAGTTCATACACCACAAGTTGTTCGACCTATTTTCTCAGGTCATGTGGGTCACGGCGGGAAGTTTCGGATGATCGGTGGTGTGGGTGTCACGCCCCGACCTGCAGGTCTGAGCACGCGACAACTACCGCGTTATCCCGAGACACGAGCGAACCCCACTCCGTTTCCCGAAGTACCGCAAGGCATTTCCATCATCCCAAATATTTTAAAGTAACTTTGAATCATCCATCGGCCAACCCGGTCATCTCAACAGTTCTCAAGAAATCAAAAATAAAATTTACAAACATAAAACAAGTGAACATTTAACATTCCAAAGTTTAACACTCAAAGTATAAATCTAGATTTTTTAAAGAAACATGTATATAAAATTTATACAAAAAAAGAGTTTTAGAAAACGCCCTCCAATGGATCCGACTACATGCCACAAAATCCTCATCAAGAGGGACCAATACCGACGGTCGGTCCTAGACAGCTCTTCTCCTCGGCTGGCCCTAGCTACCGATCAGGTGATCCGTCTCTACACTTCCTCTGAAAAAGGATAAGAGGAGGGGTGAGTATGGGAATACCCAGTGAGTGATATACACGTTGAACAAAAACAAGATTTGTGTGGTAGACATATCAAACATATATATTTCAAACCATCATATCAGTCAAAAGATTATTCAACAATAAATCAATTTTTCAATCAATATGATTCAATCTCATATGCATTCAATCATTTCACATTTTCAAACATAGAGCAGCCAAAATTATCATTTCCAGCAACGGTCTGTCACGACCTAGGGTAAAACCACCAAAGGTTTTAGAAATTTTCAATTTACAAACACCCCACTCCTTGGCGTTGGTCATAACATTTCGTTGGCGGTGCAACCAACTGTCCCGCGCCCTTCAAGCGACACATTATTCGACCATGAATATGCCGCCACGACCGGCCACATACCATGTCTATCAAAATCAACCCCACCACGTCACCCCGTCGAGTCGCACCGTGACAGGAAATGACTAACCATTTTTTGGGGTTCAGGCTCTTCCCCCAGTAACCACACCGTGCACCATTTCATAAAAATTTAACAATCCATTCCATGTGCCATCAATTAAATCAATAACCAGTATCATAATATGCTCAACATCAATAAATCAACTTTGCACATTTATTCAATCAAAACATCAGAATGCATAGGAATTTCAAACACAATTTTGGGGATGTTCTACTCACACTAAAACAGTTTAAATCAAGTTTCAAAATCATTTAGAAAATTCATTGAAAATCATTTAGAAAATCTATTTAAAACATTTATCTTATTTAAGTGCAAACATGCAACCACTCACTGTACTAGGACGATAGTCACGCCCGGACGTCTCTGCAACAAACGTCCTGTTTCATTCGGTTTTTACCAACTCCTAAGAGACATAACCAAATACCCACCATCATCAATATAAATCCCTTTCAAGTAAACCCAAGTAGAGAATAAAAAATATTACCTAGATTTTAGTCTCTGATTTTGCTTCAAGCCGAATTACGATCAAACTCTAGATTTTTCTCACTAAAAAATCTCAAATCTCTCACAAGATCTAACTCTCTAAAGATTAGATTATGAGTTTTGGAGTCGTTAGAGTGTGTGAGTTTTGTGGTATTTTGATTGATCTTAGATAGAAACAAGAAGATAGGAAGAGATAGTATACGAGCAGAGAGAGAGAAATAAGAGAAAAGTTGAAATGTGATATTCGTAGATTGTAAAGTCCCAACTCCACTTTTTATTTACAACTCATCTTCCCAATTTACTTAATTGCCCTCATTCTCTTCCAACTTACACAGGTACCCAATATACCCTTTTTGGTAATTTGGAAGCTCACCCCAATGGATTTGAATATTTAAAAATTTATTTGTTAAGAAAGAGCGATCGGTGATGGGTTTGGATCAATTCTCATCGGTTACCGAACGTAACTTCATAATAGGCAAGGAAAAAGTTTAATACAAAATATCATCAGCTAGAGAGAGAAAATACTGTTCAAGAGTGTTGTTCGGTCAACCAAATGAGAATGCTATTCGAGAGTATTAAAATGAATATTGCAAATGTACAGAAAACAAACAGAAGTTTTGGGAATTTTTGAATATTCACAATCATGGGATATAATATAATTTAGGTGATATATAACTAAAAAGGTTGCATGGCATGGTGGTTAATTATTCTTTCTAAATGGCTTCAAGAACTTGGGATCAATTCCCAATGGCTACACTCAACGGCCAATATTGGCAAGATTGGAAAGAAGTCAAAGTTCAAGCTATTCAATGGAGTTGGAGCAAAGACCATCTCATAATAAATATGTGTGTGTGTCCACTGACAGGGGGAAAAGGAAAGAATCTGCAACATAAATGTGTGTGTGTGGGTCCACCGACGGGAGGAAAATAGGAGGAAGCTGAATGAGTGTTCGGTCAAATTAAACAAAAGTGTTCGGTAAGTCTTCAAGGAGTCGTTTGGTAAGTGGTGCACCGATGGGAATTTTGGCAAGTAGTAGAGTGTCGATCGATGAGAAATGTCCAACCCAACCGTGGAAGTCAAAACTTAAAAACCCAAGGAAATAAAATAAACGAAAAATTCCAAACGGAAGGCCAATTGTTCAGAGCCGATCAAGGCTACCGATGGAAATGGAAAAATCAAAATAAATTCAAAATTCTACCGATGAGACCAAAAGAAATTAAAATAAATGTTTGTACCGAAGGGAAATGCTGAATAGGGACAAGTGTTGTTCGGTGCCGTTCGGTCATGTTACGAAAATTGAAGGTCGTTCGGTCAATCGAGAAAATTGTAAATACCGAAGGAAAATATAATGGATACTGTTTGGTCAATACAGAAGGGAAGATGGTAATTACAAAAAAATAAAATAATAAATAATAAATAATAAAATTGAATTCTTAAGGCAATACGTACAGGAAGGCAAAATAACCGAACGATATATGAAATTGAGCTCAACAATATACTGATGGGTTCTCACAATACCGACAGACCATCATTTAAACGGTACACCGACAGGTATTTCACTTAAACAATACACCGATTATCCAATACTCACGTAACCAATGGCTCTGGTGATCCGAACTCTAATGATTGGTAATTTAAAATTTTAACGTCTGTCCACCCAATATCTAGAGGATCTTCTGAACAACCCAAGGAACAAAAACTCACATTTATATTTAAAATTAATTATTCTTCCAAAATTTTACAAAATGTACGAATTTTCAAATAATGACATTTAAAATATATTTTTACAAATCCAAATTTGTCCGGTGTTACAATTTCTACTCCCTAAAAAAAAATTGTCCTCAAAATTTCAGTATATAATTATACTTCAAACAATTGGAGAAATTGCTTCCTCATTGTCTCCTCAGATTCCCAAGCCATCTTTCCAACATGATTTTTTTCCAAACTTGTAACTTGCTTCTCCAAAATAGTTACCGGTTCGACTCCAAAATTTTAAATTTTCCTCAACTCAATTGCAGGAGATTTAAGAATATGGAAGAGTCCTAACAGGTACTTTCTTTTATTTCCATAAATGGAGACTATGTTAGGACAATTGAGAGTAACTCACATGGATCATCTTCCAGGACCAAACTACTTCAATCTTATATCTCATATAGTGTAATATTTCCAAATCCTCAAAGCTTTCCTACATTAGCAAATGCTAAGAGGCGGTAAACAAGTTTAAATCATCTACCAGAAATTTACTTCTCTTAACTATTCATCTACCTCTCATAGACCTCAAATCACATAAGTTACACAACTCTATCCATTCTTATCTTACTGTAAAACTCATTTACACTTTATTTGTTCTATTCCTCCCAAAATCCAAAGAAACTCTTCATTTCACAAGAACTATTTTGACATAATACTTCTCTAGATAAATTTATCTCTATGGATTTGGACCTCATTTGATAACTTCTCTCATATAACTATTTATTTTCCCTCATTGCATTTCCTGCGCAAAATTACAAATATCCCTTTAAGTTTTACGTCCATTTTAAATTCAACCATCAATAAATATCTCAATCAATTGACCTCCAAACTTTTTGAACCAAACTCCAATTTCTCTTATTTCTAGCTAAATCAAACCCATCTTAGGAATCATTTCTCCTATGAGGAGGCATGATAGTCTACAAAAAAAAACAATAAGCTATTTTAGCTTACAACACTAGGACAACTCTAGGCACCTATGGCTAAAGGTATATCAGTTTCCTAGGACCCATTGGAGGCTTTCAAATTTTCTCAAAAATATTTTCGAACACAAAAATCTTTAAAATCATTTGCAAATATTTGAAAATTTTATATAACTTTAAAACCTTTGCTCTGATACACATAAAATTGTTACGCCCCGACCCACGGGTCTGAGCACGCGACAACCGCCGCGTAATCCCGAGACACGAGCGAACCCCACTCCGTATCCCGAAGTACCGCAAGGCATTTCCATCATCCCAAATATTTTAAAGTAACTTTGAATCATCCATCGGCTAACCCGGCCATCTCAATAGTTCTCAAGAAATCAAAAATAAATTTTGCAAACATAAAACAAGTGAACATTTAACATTCCAAAGTTTAACACCCAAAGTATAAATCTAAATTCTTTAAAGAAACATGTATACAAAATATTATACAAAAAAATAGTTTTAGAAAATGTCCTCCAATGGATCAGACTACATGCCACAAAATCCTCATCAAGAGGGACCAATACCGACGTTCGGTCCCGGACAGCTCTTCTCCTCGGCTGGCCCTAGCTACCGATCAGGTGATCTGTCTCTACACTTCCTCTGAAAAGGGATAAGAGGAGAGGTGAGTATGGGAATACCCAGTGAGTGATATACACGTTGAATAAAAACAAGATTTGTGTGGTGGCCATATTAAACATATATATTTCAAACCATCATATCAGTCACAAGATCATTCAACAATAAATCAATTTTTCAATCAACATGATTCAATCTCATATGCATCCAATCATTTCACATTTCCAAATATAGGGCAGCCAAAATCATCATTTCCAGCAAAGGTCTGTCACGACCTAGGGTGGAACCGCCAAAGGTTTTAGAAATTTTCAATTTACAAACACTCCACTCCTTGGCGTTGGCCATAACATTTCGTTGGCGTTGCAACCAACTATCCCGTGCCCTTCAAGCGGCGCGTTATTCGACCATGAATGTGCCGTCGCGACCGGCCACATACCATGTCTATCAAGATCAACCCCACCACGTCACCCCGTCGAGTCGTACCGTGGCGGAAAATGACTAGCCATTTTTTAGGGTTCAGGCTCTTCCCCCAGTAACCACACCGTGCACTATTTTATAAAAATTTAACAATCAATTCCATGTGTCATCAATTAAATCAATAACCAGTATCATAATATGCTCAACATCAATAAATCAACTTTACACATTTATTCAATCAAAACATCAGGTTGCATAGGAATTTCAAACACAATTTTGGAGATATTACACTCACACTAAAACATTTTAAATCAATTTTCAAAATCATTTAGAAAATCTATTGAAAATCATTTAGAAAATCTATTGAAAATATTTATCTTATTTAAGTGCAAGCATGCAACCACTCACTATACTAGGACGATAGTCACTCCCGGACGTCTCTACAACAAACGTCCTGCTTCATTCGGTTTTCACCAACTCCTAAGAGACATAACCAAATACCCATCATCATCAATGTAAATCCCTTTCAAGTAAACCCAAGTAGAGAATAAAAAAATATTATCTAGATTTTAGTCTCCAATTTCGCTTCAAACTGAATTATGATCAAACCCTAGATTTTCTCTCACTAGAAAATCTCAAATCTCTCACAAGATCTAACTCTCTAGAAATTAGATTATGAGTTTTAGAGTCGTTAGAGTGTGTGGTTTTTGTAGTATTTTGATTGATCTTAGATAGAAACAAGAAGAGAGGAAGAGGTAGTGTACGAGCAGAGAGAGAGAAGTTAGAGAAAAGTTGAAATGTGATATTCGTAGATTGTAGTATCTCAACTCTACTTTTTATTTACAACTCATCTTCCAAATTTACTTAATTGTTCTTATTCTCTTCCAACTTATACAGGTACCTAATATACCCTTTTTGGTAATTTGGAAGCTCACCCCAATGGGTTTGAATATTTAAAAATTTATTTGTTAAGAAAGAGCGATCGGTGATGGGTTTGGATCAATTCTCATCGGTTACCGAACGTAACTTCATAATAGGTAAGGAAAAAGTTCAATACAAAATATCATCAGCTAGAGAGAGAAAATACTATTCAAGAGTGTTGCTCAGTCAACCGAATGAGAGTGCTATTCGAGAGTATTGAAATGAGTATTGCAAATGTAGAGGAAACAAACAAAAGTTTTGGGAATTTTTGAATATTCACAATCATGGGATATAATATAATTTAGGTGATATATAACTAAAAAAGTTGCATGGCTTAGTGGTTAATTATTCTTTTTGAATGGCTTCAAGAACATGGGATCAATTCCACACTCAATGGCTAATATTGGCAAGATGTGAAAGAAGTCAAAGTTTAAGCTATTCAATGGAGTTGGAGAAAAGACCATCTAATAATAAATATGTGTGTGTGTGTCCCCGACAAGGAAAAGGAAAGAATCTGCAACATAAATGTGTGTGTGGGTCCACCGATAGGAGGAAAATAGAAGGGAGCCGAATGGGTGTTCGGTCAAATTAAACAAAAGTGTTTGGTAAATCTTCAAGGAGTTGTTCGGTAAGTGGGGCACCGATGGGAATTTTGACAAGTAGTGGAGTGTCAATCGATGAGAAATGTCCAACCCAACCGTGGAAGTCAAAACTTAATAACCAATATTGGCAAGGAAATAAAATAAATGAAAAATTCCAAATGGAAGGCCAACTGTTCAGAGCTGATCAAGGCTACCGACGAAAATGAAAAAATCAAAATAGATTCAAAATTCTACCGATGAGACCAAAAGAAATTAAAATAAATGTTTGTACCGAAGGGAAATATTGAATAGGGACAAGTGTTGTTCGGTGTCGTTCGGTCATGTTACGAAAATTGAAAGTCGTTCGGTCAATCGAGAAAATTGTCAAACTTTCATGAAGTGTACTGTTCGGTATAGATTTACAAATACCGAAGGAAAATGTAATGGATACCGTTCGATCAATATCGAAGGGAAGATGGTAATAACAAAAAATAAATAAAAAATAAATAAAAAAAATAAAATGGAATTCTTAAGGCAATACGTACAGGAAGGCAAAATGACCAAACGATATATGAAATTGAGTCCAACAATATACCGATGGGTTCTCACAATACCGACAGACCATCACTTAAATGGTAAACCAATAGGTATTTCACTTAAATAATACACCGATCACTCAATACTCACGTAACCGATGGTTCTGGTGATCCGGACTCTAATGATCGGTAATTTAAAAATTTAACATCTGTCCACCCAATATCTAGAGGATCTTCTGAACAACCCAAGGAACAAAAATTCACATTTATATTTAAAATTAATTATTCTTCTAAAATTTTACAAAATGTATGAATTTTTAAATAATGACATTTAAAATATATTTTTACAAATCCGGATTTGTCCGGTGTTACAGTGGGGGTGACCCTTGTCGCCGGAGGTACTTGAATCCCTCGGCGGATGATTGGCCCTCAGGTCTAAAGACTAGGCTGAGACCCATTAGTTGTTTGCTCATATTTTGGATTTTTGATTCCAACCGCTCCATTTGGGGATGGTTGACCCGTTCTAGCGCAGGGGTCATGATCGACTGTTCCTGAATTGCAGGTTGTGGGACCTGTTCCGGGGGAGATGGTCAGAGAGAAACCACACGATCACGGATGGAGTGATCAGTGCCGCAAGAAGGGCGACTTCTGAGGCTGTCGCGATACGCCCATCTATAGTGGAGGCGACTTTTGAAGTTGTCTTGGTTCTTCTCTTTGGAGGCATGGTTGCGTAATCGATTTGCTAATCTTATAAAAATAGTTGCTCTAGTTTGTTTTCACGGACAACGCCAATCTATTAGATATGAGTTATAACTCCACAGATACCGACTCTTTGAGGACTCGAATCATTACCGTCGATGGAATAAAAGACCTGTAAAAACCGTTGGAGCGTTTCGATGGAGGAGGCTCCAACGCTCAAATCAGAAAGAGCGGTTTTCGAATGTAATGAAACAGACTGAGAGTTTTAGAGAAATATTTCCTGTGATCAGTGTGCCCAATGTGTAAGGTCAATGGAGTGTACCTGACTTAGAAAGTCTGAAGGTATCTTTTACTTGACGGAGTTATATATTTTCGAGGCGTTATAACCCTACTTCCTTATGGAGATGGTTCGAAAATCTAGAGAATTAAATATTCTGAAACGTTCGTGATCCTTATCATATTGAAAGTTCCGTTATTTGAGGAGATCTTTTCCTTATCAATAAGATTCTAGAGATACTGCTCTTAAATAGGAAATCAATGTCGTTGGAATGTTTTGACCTTTCCTCAGGATCGTTTTAGATAGTCAACTTTCGATCAATCATTTAGCTAATGCAATGCATTCAAGACTTGCTCGTTCGGTAGGCCAGGGGCTAAGTATCCGTTCGGAGAAATAAATCCTACTTGACAAACCTCGTTCGGTAGGCGAGGCGACTTAGGCTCTGTCGTTCGGGAGACAGGACGACTGAAACCCTTTGATAGGTTGAGTATCTGCTGAGAATAGTCGTTTTAAAGTATCGGACTGTGCCTGATCATCAGTCGGTATTTACTCGATCAGTTAGTTCAGGGGAGCGATCCCCTTTGTGTTGTAAGCCATATGGACTTGGACCTTTCAAATGTATATTTGATTAAGTATTGGGTTATATTCCATCAGTTTTGATTTTGTTGATTGTCTATTATTTTTCTATCATAATAAATAATTTCTTCTATTTTTATTATTATTATTATTTTTCCTTTGAGCCTAGACAGTGACAAAAATAGAATAGAATCCATCGAAAAAAAAATCAGTGGATTCTCCGGCGGAAAACCCAAAACTGTATTGTATTTTAACATATCATTTTTCGTCTTCCACATTTTATTAAAATTCATTTAAGACTTACCAATTCAAAATATGGTCAATAATCACTCAAATTAACACAAATGACTCCAATCTATAACAAATGCCTTGAATTTGAATCTTATACTTTCCCTTTTATGAGCAACAAAAGAGAAATTATACATACTTCTATATGCAAGGCCATTTCCATCGCAATGAGTAGTTTGACTCGCTGAAACAATCGCCATCCTACGTCCCACAGAGGTTATCTTTTAGGCCTTTCTATCCATAAACCTTCCCATATCTTTTTATCCGATATCCAGATTACCTGAGTATTGCGGTCTGAGTATTATGAGGTTAATTTTAGGAGTTAATCCTCCCGATATCTTTTTTTCTACTCCCAACCAATTTGAAATCAGGACGTTGGTTCTGCCCATAAACTTCATTGTAGGCCTTTGTGGGGATTCCATGTAGAATTTGATCAACCTCTTTTAAGGACCTATGTTAGTTGACGAGGCATCCCAATGGATCTTCAAAAGTTTTGTCATACAGATCTGGAAAAGACAAAACCAGTACAAGAAAAACAACAGCATAAATGGCTTTGAAGTTGTCAAAAGGCATCGTTAATACACAAACTAGCCTTGGAATTTCCTCCCCTTAACTTTGGCCTTTTATTCTCCACCGTTTGGCGCTTCTCGTTGCAACCAAAAGACACCCTTTGCTTCTTCTCTTCAGTTCTCTTGCTCTCCCTTAAGGTCATCCATATATTCCAAACTCATCCATCCTTAGAGCAGCAGATTATCTTGAATTGAGCCGAATCTGAAGAAAAATGTTTGCTTCAAGATGGGTTTTCAAGGCACAATCGCAATACGCATGGACCCATGGCTTTATATAATAGACAACTCGAAACTCAATAATATGTAGGGCTGTAATTGAAGAGAGTCGAGCCAAATATTCAAAATTTCAAACTCTACCCAATTGTAAAACTCAAAACTCGAGTTCAAATTTAAACGAGTAGGCCTAAACCCGAGCTCGACCCATGTAAACTCCATATGCAATTCGAACTCAAGTCAAACTTGAACTTGTGCTCGAAATTAAAATTGCAAAAACAATCCTCTATTAGATTACATATGAATATATATATATAAATATATATATATATTTATATCATATCTGAATGAGACAACTTGCGAGCTTTTGAACTGAATAATAAAAATCTCAAAGTTGACTTATTTATTAAACGAGCTCGACTGTTAATCTCAAAGTCAACTCATTTAATAAATGAGTGAACCGAATCAGGTTTATTTACTGACTTGAGTCTGATCTGAGAGCTTGTCTCATTGCAACACTAATAACATGTATGAGCTCCTCAAGAGCCAGGCCTGGTTGATCTAAGAAGAAATTATGTTAAGTATTTTCGCCAAAGCAAGATGGATGCAAACAATGGAGCCTTTGAGTTGATTCAGGGAATTTCACGAACAAAATGCATGAGCCAAGAAAGGAAGCTAATGCCTTGCACAAGGGAGCTTCAAGAGCAGAAGTGTTCGAGCCTTTGACCAGTTGATTAGTTCTTCCGAAATCCACTATAAATAGGGAGCTACCCGCAAGGACACAAATAAACACACTAATACAAGGATAAATCCTCTATTCTTCCCACTGCCATCTTGCCAAAACACTTCAACTTCCTCCATAAACCTTTCCATAAATGGCCCCATTTCATACCCAGTCTTGAATATTGTTTTTCCAACCTTCCTAAATATTACCCAAGTTAGGTAACTTTCTTCATAGCTTTAAACCCCACTCTCCAATGTTGCTTTTCTCATCTTCACAGAAGTTGCCCTTCTCAGCAATTTTCTTCGTGAAGGTCATATGCAGATGAGTACCGCGCAGTTATCCCCTGTCATGTTTAGGAGGTACATGATCTTGCTCCTTACATGGCACTATGCTTTCACAAATCCATATAAATTTAGTACTTGACACATTTGTAAATTCGGACATATGTATGCATCTCATTTCAATAAATTTTCTATGAAAATGATGACACCCAGATACATACCACAGGTCATGTCAAGTCGACATGGCACAGCTGGGCATAATGAACTGGTCCACATCGCTCATGCTTATCTCAGAACATGATACAGCGCCTTGCTTTATACGGCCTTCCTATTCGCTAGGGTATCTAACTTTTTGAGGAAATAGAAACAGTGAGAGCCTCTAGATTACCTTTGGTTGAGTTGACTAAAACGGTAAGGGCTTAACTGTGTGACTCCCAAGCTCTAGTAACTCTTTAGAATGCAGAAACAATTACTTCTCGACTGAAAAGCCAAACAGAATTGAAATGCATCACAAAAGGTAAAGACAGCTTCCCCCACCGTTATCAAAGAAAAAAATTGAAATACATCTCTTTCTTTCAGAATCAATTTCTAAGTAATTTATAATTATTGCACGAAGTGGCACATCTTTTGCTGCTACAAGTATGATAAATTCTAATAATTTAGAAACTGTTTAATACAGAATAACAAGCTCTACATATCTTTACACTAAGAAATAGATCAACAGTACTTAACATAAAATACAAGTTGTTCATAATATCTGTAATTCCAAAGCAGTCAAACAAAAAACACATCAAAAGCTGTGGAAAGAAAGGAACGGATATATAGGACTGAATAGCATATTGCTACCTAGCCACGTCAACAGGTGGACATAAAACTGTTTGATAATGCCAGATGATAAAGATGGAAACAAAATTACCTGAGAAACACATAGAAGAAAGCATAAATAGCAGCATCATACACAGTTTTTGAGCCAAATGACCTGATTGTTGAAGCATTCTACACTTGCCTGAAAGAAGCAGCAAAAAAGTAGTCGTAGACAAATAGTCTCATGCATCTGATTCAGCAGAGAACCTGTTACATCACAAGATTAGAATTCTTAAATTTCGGGATGGGTGAAAAAGTGACTAAGAATGTACTACTTACAGCTAGAACCTGTAAATCTTTGATGATTTGCTTTGTTTCTCCAAGGCTTCTCCACAATTCATTTCTTCAACAAAACGAATAGTTGAATGGTTTGGTTTAGAATTGTCTAAATCTGTAATTTGACAAGGTTTAAGGATGTGCTTTGCCCCTGCAGTTAGTTTTATGGGACCCGATCTTGCCGCATTATCAGTTTTAGAACAGTCACTAGAAGGTGCAGTCATAATTGCATCCTCCTGCATTTCCATTTGCACAAAATTTCCATCATTTGTTTTATCTCTGTTTGATTCAACTTCAAAAGCTCTCAGATCATGTTGCGAGGGCACAATACTGTGTGTTTCCTTTGGTTCTCCACAGGCACTTTTAGGTTCTTGTGATTTCATGTCTGGAATCTTCGAAGGTTTTCCAGAGTCGACAGCTTTATATGCAGGTCGCTTTTTGGTTTGCTTGCCACATAACTGCTTTGACTTCATTCTGTCTTTTGCCTTAAGTCTATGCCTATAACTACCATTGGCTGCAGCAATCTGTTTGAAGCCAGGAAGAACAGGAATGAGTGGAGGGCGAGCAACAGAAGCTCGAACAGGAGGATTCTGCATGCTAGAGGTAGACGTACTTGGATTACAAGAAAACGAAACCAGAGGTGGATGATGCACAGATGGAAGTTTACCAACTACATCATAATGATTTTGACCAAAATTCATCAGTTTCTCCCTCGGCTGTCTTGCTTTTATCAGCCATGGAGGAAGGGTCCTAGAAGAGCCTTCCATCCAAGTTGTTTGGATGGGTTCCCTAAAATCTGGATGTGAGAAAGGAAAACTAAATGAAGATTTTTGGTCAAAAGCTGGATGCTGCTCGTGCACAAGTTTACCAGAACTTGGACGGATGTGTGGACAAGCATCAAGAGTAGGTGATCTCGACAATGGTATTTGAGAACTGGAATTTATGTATTCACTTGGAGGAACAAAAATACTTTGGAAATTAGGAGCCATACTAATCAAAGCTGCAGGAGAAGTTGGATACATAAAAGGCGGAGGTCTGGGATTGCAGTTTCCGCTGATGCTGAGAGATCCACCAGACAGCAAGTTGGTTTGCCCCTGGAGATATGGATTCAGCATACTAAAGTCTGGAGCTTTTGTCTTCAGATGACCTTGCAATGCCTGATTTTCTGCTGAGTGAGCTATGCAATCCTTCGGCTTTTCAAATGCTGGATCTGAAAACCAATCCTGTTGAAAACTTCTCCTCACTGAAGCATTGAGAGCAATACTAGTTGGATGGTGCTCAGTTATAATTTCCTTGTCAGTCCATATCTTTCCATCCTCCATTCCTTGCACAGTGTTGGTACCTCTACTAATAGTTACATCCTTACCCATCAATCTCATAGTTGCTTGTGTTCTTTGTTGAAACATTTGGTCTGAATTCTCTTGAATATGGACTTTATTCCCTTTCTGGATCTGACCCTCATCATATTCCTTGCAAATATTCCTTGCGAACATTGCAGACTGCAATTCACTTCTTGCATATCTCGGAGATACCATACCATCACTTTTCTCTTCTACATAGTTTTGCCCGGGAAATAATTTTATCTGATTCCTTGGAAACACTTGCTGAAAGCTATGATTTTCTTTGACATTTACACATTCTCCCACAGCTTTTGGTACTGTGTGCTTGAGCACAGGTATACTGCCAGAAGAGGTTAAAACGATTGGCTTCTTTGCCCAGTTATGTCCAATATTAGCATTTGAGTTCAACTGTATGAATTCACCTTGAGAGTTAAGAGGCAAACCCACAAAGTTCCGATCGACACACTTTTCTACCTGGTCAATGGCTTGTTTCTTCCAACCTGAAGGGGCAGTCTCTCGAGGGAGCATGCCAGAAAATAGCTGATGCTGCACATTATGGTTACCATAGTTTTCAGTAGTAGACTGTGATAGAGATGGAACTGCTCTGTAAGCCATTTCGTTTGAAACAGCACATGATGACAAATGCTGTGGAGATGTGGTAGGTAGAAACATGCTTGTCGATACAACAACGGGAATATGATCATTGAGATGATCAAATTTTCCATTCGTCCTGAAAGGCCTTGAAGAAGTCCCAACAGGACTAAATGCCTCATTTGGAGGATGATGGGTGCCAGGATTTTCAATATATGGACGGTAAGGCAGCGAAGCTATGTTACCTTGACTACATAGATGCATGTTAGCGCGAAGCTGAGGAATTTGAGAAATGTGTGCTGATCTATCATAAAATAGATTGCCTGTTTCCCAAAAACCAGTATGAGGCCTCTGAGAACTTGATGCAGATGCAGGCTCAAAATAATCAGAGGCTTGTAGGTTCTCAATCCTCAGTTGGGCTTCATTTCTATTTTCACTGCCAAAAGAGAAATCTTCAACACTTCCATGAATCTCTGAAGCAGAGAAGTTTTCATTGTCTTCCATACTATGGTCTTTTACTGCTGAAGTAGCAAGAGCGTCAGTGGATATACTACCACCACCTGGCATTTTGGGATGCTCAAATGAAGCCACTTGTTTCATCTGTTGCCCAATTATGTCATCCTTACCTGAGAACCTGACATGCTTGCAGGTCTGAGGGATGCAAGAAGGATCTGCTCGAGTGTCAACGTGCCTGCTGGACATTGTAGAGATTCTTGTGCAATTCTTCAGAATTCCACGAACAGGAAATTTCGCTCTCTGTCTCTCAGCAATTGATTTGGTCATTTGGACTAAGTTATTCCTTCTTTGTATTGATGATTTCATCACTGGCATTCTTTTGCCGGTTGTTCCAGTTTCCCTGATATCCTTTGCCATCTTTTTATTAGATAATGAACCACGTAATGTAGGAAATGATTTCTCATGAGTTAGCATTTCCTGCCTCTGGAATTTTTCCTGATACAAAAGAAACTGATTAGCATATGAAGAAACAGAAAAATTAAAACTACACAATCAACTAACTCCAATGGAACTACAAAACAGCTCATGACATAACATGTCTATTAGCTCTCCCGCCAAAAAAAAAAAAAAAAAAAAAAAAAAGAAGAGAGAGAGAGAGAGAGAGAGAAAGCCTTAATGCTATCCTACTCTTTAAATATGCTTTGGATGTAGATAAAGAAACATTATTTAAAACTTGTGTAACCTGTAAATTTAAAATTTCCCTTTGTTTTTTTTTTTTTTTTCTCTGGTTTTATTTCTATACATTTTTTTTTTAATAAATGAAATATCTAGTCAACTTTTTGTAGATATATGTTATGTAGTCGTTTCCTGCTTCATCATTAAACCTTGCCAAGCATGGTGTAGGTTTATCTTGTGTACACATATATACAAGAATCGTAAGATCTCTATTATCAAGGAGAAAAATAGACAGCTGCCTAACTATTACACTGAAAAGGAAAGCACTAAATATTTTGATAACAGATTTTAAGAGCAAGGGGATAAAAATTTTCTCCGGTGATTAAGAAAAGCACAATATTGCAATAGGAATGTGATGCGAAATCGTGTTCACCAATTCATGCAGAAGCTTGAGCAACTTAGTTGTAAATCAAGATCCATAAAGTAGAGATGTTTAAGCACCATAATGTGAAAATTTCTGAAAGTTGTCAAATACATAAAGAAACTGAAACTTTTAGTAACCTGAGTTTTCCTGAATTGGTCACCATGTAGATAATTAAGATAGGTTAACATAATATAGATATGAACATACTTATGTTTGGGTGTAAAAATGTGAAAATCACTGAAACAAGTAGAGAAGTACAGGCAACTGCATCATTCAAAATCGACCATACTCCATACAATGGCATGTTATACCTTTACAATGGAAAAGTTTGCTTGTTCATGTACAATCTATGATTTTCCAGTTTCGAAGATATCATTATCCTATCATGAAATTTAAAGTTACTTGGAATCATATCATTCTCATGTAGTTTACTCTACAGTAATAAAAATAAAATAAATTATTTGATACATAACAATTATATTCACTCCTGGCGAAGAGTCTCTTATAGAAGTCCACATGGACATACAGCCATCAAAGAAGAACTACATTTTGAAGAGTAGTCCTATTCGGACCCCATTATAGACATGGTGGCACTTTCAGTTCTTGTTCAAAAGTGTGCAGAAAAATCTGTGAACGGTGACCAATAAAATAATATAGTAGTAAGCACATTCCCAATAACGCCTCACATAAATACTAACTTATGACTTCAGAAAACATATTATGCTTTTATTTCATCAGTTTCCTACACATGTTCGGGTGCATAATCCAATATATCTATATGTACACTGTTCAACTTTCAAGTGCCAAGGAAACCAGAAACAAAAACAGCATTTTGGAAACACATTATTTAACAGGGGGGGGGGGAGAAGTGCTGTCCGGAATGAAACTCACACAAAGTGTTTTCTACTATATTAGCAGAAAATGGGAAAATATTCAAACAAAAACCAAAAGATCACCGGCAACATGAGGTAGGCATCCTAAATGCACCTTTTGAGGTGAATACAGTTATAAATTCTTCCTCATTTTATCTCATATTCCCGAAAGAAGCATAAACAAAGGGAATTTTCTTGTGGAATAAATTGGGTTCAAAACCTAATTGATCAGTTAGATAGTAATCGGAACCAAATGAACTCCACACAAATTGTGGAATTCAATTCCAATTCCAATTTTTATTACGTGAAACCATCAAAAAAATTTACATACGAAATTCAATTCTTACCCGACAAAAGGTGCAAATTTGTCAAGTGGCAAAACAAAAAAAAAAAAAACCAAAAACAAAAAAAACAAGGAATTTGGAAATGAATTTCGCCGTTTTTGTGGGCCCTATTTAAACTTAACTAACCTAATACCAAGATTCCGTCAATAATCCATTTGAAACAATTAGGATTTTTTTTTTGACTTCTGAATTACCATGTTATGGTATTTTAATTAACCTTAAAAAAGGAAAGTCAATTGTTTTTAGGGAAATGTGTTACCACGAGCAACTTTCGTATAAATTGCTCTTTTTTCACCTTATCATCTCATATCTTTCCTTTCAGGAAAAAGAGGTATTGTTCTCATTAAATGCCAAATTATAGTTGAAAGAGAAAATAATTAACTTCTAGTTTAGATTTAGATACAATATTAAGTTTAATAATTTTCTTTGGTCAATGAAGAAAATAGTTGTTTTGCCACTTGAAGTTATGATGACTTGGTTTGACAATAATTGCCTCCGATTCAATGAGGCCTGTTTAGTATATTAATGCAATACAAATATGGGAATATATGATTTTTGATTGACAACCCCTTAATTTGAAATATCATGTTTCTCATTGCCTATGTAGACCTAAAAATAATTATTGGAATAAAATAGCAGAAGCAAGTAAAATTAATTGATGCTCAAAATTGCAATAAGCACAATTTATTATTGCCACATGAAAGGCAGCATTAATTCTGTTTTTTTTTTAATAAGAGAGGCTCGAACTTGAGATCTCTTGAAAGAAAGGGGATGGTGTCAGTTAAGCTACCTTATTGGTAGGCAACATTAATTCTATCACCCATAGGAAGTGACGCTCTAAGTTGCAACACCCAAATATTGATTTCTACTATAATTTCTTTTTATTTGACTTCTGCTATGAAAATTTTTATTTTATTTGATTTTCAATTACATAAAGATTTTGTCATATAATTATGACAAAAATATATTCTCTAAATAAGCAATAAAAAATTATTTTTAGAATTGAATTCATATGTTATTTCAAGCTAAGTCATTCTTCCTCATTTTACATTGTGGTTCCTACAACAAGATGTCATTTGCGAATAAATGTCATTGAAGAATTCAGTTCAAATGGACTTGTTAAGGTTTATAGGCCAAATGCCTAAGTTATCTGATATTTTAGTTCAAATTCTTCACAATCCAAACAACCAACTCCAAAATTTGAGAAATTTTTACCCTCAAATTTATCCTAAAACTCTTTCTAATATTGTCAAATGTTTTTTAACCATACTTTGAAAATCTGTAAAGTGCGAATCTTGGTGCAACAGTTAAGTTGCTTATTTGTGACCTTCAGATCACTGATATGAAGCGTGAAAATAGCCTCTTTATCAAAAAAAAAAAAAATTATCAAAAAAAAAAAAAAATACAAGAGGAAGGCTGCTTAGAAATACGCCCACACTCCTCTTACCCCTGCAAGGCGGGGAGCACTTTATGCATAAGTGAACTAAAAAACTGTGAAAATCTGTCCAAAAAACTAATTACAACCTTGCTGCCTTTTCTAGATGATGGAGAAAAACAATGAAGCTTAGAGATCCTTCATGCAGACAGCATTGACATGAGTTCAAACACATGTTTATCCTTCCATCACAAATGCTTATTAGTGGGTTTTGTTTAAAACATGATTTACCAAAGTGTCCAAAAGATAAAAACCCACTAAAGTTTCTTAAAATTAAGCACCTAAAATTAGACTGCAAATTCAAGCAACCCCATTGACATTCTTAAAGAAAAAGCAAGAAATGCATTCAACAACACCCTTGTCTTTATCTAAACTAAAACAAATACCATTAAAGCTTTTTTACTATATTGGTGAGCTTAATGATGCGGGTTCGGTATATTCAGCAGCTAGCAATTAATGTGACATACACTTAATTTTCCACTTCACCACACCATAATAACAACTACAATGTGGAATGAGAGGGACTAGGCCTTAAATCTTGAGCAAGAACTTGTCACCATCTCCTTGGTTCCGAAAATTGAATCATGATGACAAAGTCCTAAGTGCAATCTTATAATGTTGCCCCCTTGAAATCTAAACATCTCAGACTAAAGTTATCCTCCATGATATGTAACCAAATCACAAAATATTAGAAATCAGAAAGCCCGCAGTTCCCTAGTAGATGTTATAAATTTCATGTTCATCTCCACTACACATATACATTCTAAAAGTTTTATCACAAATTCAACTAATAATCAAATATTCCACTACCCAATACTCTCACCACCTATAATGTCATATCAAAAACCTCACCTAGCTCTCTTGTTTTGCCCAATTATGACCCCCACCAATTCATATTCCAACCTTTTTTCTTTACTAATGTCTAAGAGTCATTAAAATTTCTATTACAAACAGTGATTTTTACATTAAAAAAATTAAAATATTCCCAGAAAAAAAAAAGCATTCCCAAACTACAAACGAAAGGACTACTTTTGTTACATATAATAGGCCCCTATGCCCAATCCGTACAATACAGCTGGAACACCCCCCGCCCCACTCTCCTCCATAAAAATCTTTTGCTCAAACCTTCTTTTCATCTTCAACATTACAAACAATCCCATTTCTTCTTTTTCATTTTTCCATCTTTTTGATGAATTGAAACCGAGAACCAATGGCCCAACCAAACAACAAAGTACAACACAAAAATCTAATCATCTTGACACTTAACCAGATTTTTAAGGCATTATTTTATGCAGAAAATGAAACTCAATGTAGATTATAATCTCAAGATCAAAAACTACCATAATTCGAACATAAAATATAAGTCTAAAATAAAAATAAAAACTCAAGTAATATTTTATGCATCAAACAACATACCTTGTTACCCATTTTCTTAAATTTCTTCTTCTTTTCCTTCAAATTGCTAACTGCAACACGTTTTCTCATCTTCTTCCTTACCCTCTTTCTTTCTATCTCATGAATCTTCAATCTAGTCCCAAAAAATTTGGGATTCTCATGCACCTTGTCTTCATCATCATCATCATCATCATGAGTTTGCTCGACTCGTTCGATCTGCGGCGCCACTGCGAAAATCTCAACAATTGACCTCTTTTTCGGTGTCCTCAGCTTGGGCGGCATTGAAGCTTTACTCTTCCGACTCTCCTCCAATTGAATTGGTTTCTCAGCTTCAGCTTGTTGTGCATGAAAGTTGTCTTTGGGCTTGACTCGCTCGAGCTCATCTAACCACCACCGAAACTTTTTGACGGAGATCGGAGGAAGAAGTGAGTTTATTTCTCCTTTGTTGATCTCGTCATTAAAAGGCCAGCATTTTCCTACATCGACGCTCCTCATCTTTGCCGCGTACTCCCTGCACACACCCCCACAACACAACAGTGTCCAATTAAAAAGATATAAATATCTGTAGAGAGAGAGAGAGATTCAAGTTCTGAAAAATCAGATTTAGGGGACCCAATGACGAGAAAAAATACCTGATTGAGAAGCCCCCGGAGCTTAGCATCGTGCTGTAGCCGGAGAGAGAGAGAGAGAGAAAGAGATCGGAGACAGAATATTAGAACTTAGAAGCAGCGCTGAAGATGTGAAAAGTGAGGGAAGAGAGAGAGTGTGTGTGAGTATGAGGAGAGAAGGGAAAGATTACCACATCCGTGGGAGAGCGGGAAGCTGAAAAAGGCTATCATTCGCTTTCTCTCTCTCTCTCTTTCCACGCTCTCAGTGCCTGTCTTTCTCTCTCTCCTATTTAAGACTGAAAGTGACTCAAAAGAAGGGATAAAAACGACTTCTCTGTTTTTCTTTCTTTCTTTTTTTTTTCGTGTTTTTCAAATTTTAAAAATAATTATCTGTTGTGAGCGTGTCCTTCACACGCTCTTGTGTACCCTTAAATAAAAGTAAAGATTCGTTCGTCATCTCACCCAACCGCTTCAATCGGCGCGTGTCTCTACTACCCTCTTAACATTATTTTTGGCTGCCATTGACGCATCCATGTGTCTGTTTCCTAATTTTCATTTTTTCAAAAAATTGAAAGTAAACTAACAAAAATACAATAAAGAGTAAACATTATAAATAAATATATATTCTCTCTCTCTCTCTCTCTCTCTCTCTCTCTCTCTCTCTCTCTTCTCCCGGTTTGTGAATTTAACTTTAATTTTTCAATTCAGCATAAATTAAAACATAATTGCATTATGTAATCAGATGTTCATTGATACATCAAATGTTCATCTTCACAATTGGTTCAAATATATGATTAACCTTACATTTCTCTTCTTATATTAAAAAAAAAAAATCCAACATGCCCCTGCTGGGTTTAGACAAGAAGATTTAAGACTTATGGTGGGAGCTTTTAGTAGAATGGACTGTCTATTATTAAACTCAAACATAATGATTTTGATAAAAATTTCTTACCCAAATGTTTTTTTTCCAATTCTAATATTTATTTTTACGATTTTTATATAACAAAAAAAATAATGGTATAGTTTAAAAAAAATAATGGTATAGTTATAAGCACTGACAGGGGGCAAGTTCCCCATCTGATTTTTTTTTTTTTTTTTAAAAAAAACATTACTGTATAGTTTTTTCATAATTTATAGACATTAATGATATTTGCCCTCTAAAAATTAAAATCTGCTCCTTAAAATTTTAGGGAAAACAAAATTGAGTATTAAAATTTTTAGAAAAATTTCCAAATGATATTTATCTCCTAAAAAATATTCTCCTACAAATCTTTAAAACCAGCTAAAGATATACGCAGGTTTTTTTCATCTCTTTAATTTAATTTAATTCACGAGCATTGCATTTAATTTTTGAGATTTTTTTGTCTTCGGACTCTTGTTTGAAATAACTAATTGGGCATTATTCAATTTGATATTTAAGTTTGATTATGTTGATGAATTTTGATATAATGGTAGAATTATTCTTTTGATAATCTCGATATTATAGATTTGAGATATGAAAACAGTTTTTTTATAAAAATGCAAAAAAAAATATTATGTACATATATACACATCCTCCCCTTACTCCCAGGTAGGGATGAGCACAGATCGGATATCCGATCCGAATGCCCATTATTTGATCCGATTTGAATATTTCGGATATTAAATTTTGTGATCCGAATCCGTATCTGTATAGAATAGTATCCGATGAAGCAGATATTCAAAATACGGATCGAATATATCGGATTATCCGTATCCGAAAAACCTAATTTAAGTTTCATTTTTTTATATATTAAACTCAATCTAATAATTAAGATTTAATCATTCAATTGAATTAAAATAATATTAAAATACACAATATAATATATCTCATTCAATTAATATAATAACATATCAAAAATCATTATTCACATATCACTAAATATAACTAAAATATTTTAAATTGAAAAAGTCAATTGATGCTATTACTAGCATTACTTTCAAAACTTTCTTCCCTCCATAGCAAGAAAAAAAAAAGTAAAAAGATGGCATTTCACTGGAATAACAAACATATATCTTCAAAAGTAAAAGAAAAAAATTGGTTAAAAAAAATAACAGAAATGAATAATCGATAGAGATGGCATCTATGTTTTATACCTCAATTAAATCCATAATCTCACTGAAACAATAAGCATATATCTTCAAAAGTAAAAGAAAAAAAATTAATTAAAAAATATAACAGAGATAAACAATCAACAGAGATGGCATCTATATTCAATATCTCAATTAAATCCATAATTGCACACTTGAAATTTTGATGGCACTAGCGAAGATTCTAAATGGCCAAAAAATTCCCCAAATTGAAGGATCAAAGGTTGAAGTGGTCAAGATAGAATGAGATAAATGTGAGGTGACAAAAAGAAAATGAGATGGGAAGATGGAGGTAAGAGAGAATAAGAGTAATTTTAGGGTTTTGATTTAGACTTTTTATGATTACTTATTTATCCTTATTTTTCGGATCTGATCAGATATCCATGGATATTGAATATATTGATTCGTATCTGTATCCGGGAAGGATACTATCCAAATTAATCCGATTCGATTTTTTTATCCGTCGGATATTTTCAGATCGGATTCAAATAGAATATCTCATATATTCGGATACACGGGTTTTTTTGCACACCCCTACTCCCAGGAGTTCGGAGACTCTTTTTTTTAAGTTTGATTAAATTGTGATGTTGTGTTTATTGTTCTAACTCAACTAAATAGTTTGGGCTTTTTCATATTCCGTCTCTCAATATTTTTTATTATTTAATTATTCTTGACTGTAATATTATTTTTTTTAATTTCTTTTTCAACTAAGTTATGTTTTGGGACTTTTATTTAAATAATACAACTTGAAAACGTACTTAAACTCACCAACCCAATTCACAAGTCTCTTCAATTCAAGCTTTGTCTATCCCTCACCAATCACCAGTGACCAGTTTCTTTTGTATTTTTGATCTTCAAGAAACTATTTTTTTTTTTTTGAAGGGTCTTAATTTTATCAAAATTTCTGCAAGTAAGAACAATTTATTCACATTCTTTTGCTTTGGATTTTTTTTTCTTTTGAAGTGATGACATGAAATAACTTTTGATGTGGAAAACTTCTCGATAATAGCATTTCCCACTTCTAAACTATTTTCAAAATATTTTTTATTTTTGAAACATTTTAATTTTAATATATTAAATTAATTAATATTTATATAAAATTTTTATATTTTTTTATATTTACATATTTTTTCATATTTAATGTATTATTTATTTATTTAATTATAATTATATTTTTTTTATTTTATTTTTATTATGATTAATAATTATATATTTAATTATTTTAAATTTTTATCATAAAACATGCTATTTTATTATTTTCATAAAATAATTAATATTTATATAAAAAAACTCCTAACTATTTCTTTTTTTTTTTTTTCTATCTCTTTCCCTGCAATCTAGGAAATAACAATATAAAAAGGGTGTTTCTTCAAATTTCCCATTGTCTGCATTCTTTTTGTACCATTAAAGGGCAAGTTTGCATCATTTATCTATTGGACTAATTATATATCTGTTGGTGTAACGAGAGGATTTCATAAATTGCGAGTACCCACTTTGCACAAATTATGGTCCTCAGTATTGTCTCTCAAAGGACAAGTTTTTTCTTCTTTTTTTTTGTGACAAAGAGATGCAACCAATTGGAATCAAATAAAAAAAAAAAACAATAAAAATAAGGAGACTGTATCATTTGAACTGTCCTGAGTGGACTTCAAAGGACAAGCTCTGTTTTCATGGGGAATGCAAGTGTTCTAGATATTCATCTTATGTTATACTCCGCCTCCTAAATATATTTTTGACTCCACCTTTACTAAGATTTTTAATTTATTCACACTCATCCACTTCTTTTTGACTCCACCTCCTAATTTTTTACTCCACTTCTTTTTTTTAAAAAAAAAATAAATTTTAATATAACAGTGTGTGTGTGTCTATATATAGTAGAATTTAATATAAATTGTAATATATCTTAAAATATGTTTTATAAGACATTCTATTTCCTTTATATAGGCTTAAGTATATAGGTAACTCCCAAGTTTTATTGGATGTTATATTAATACCCACTTTATTCGATTAACAAAAATAATAAAAGAAATGTACAACTGTTACATCACATTGTCAATTGCTCAAATTTTAGTTTTAATAAAGGGAATATATTTCTAACATGATAAAATACTGAAATAATTTTTTAAATTCACTTATAACCAATGTTAACTAAACATATCCACAAACAAAAACGATAACAAATTGAGTTTTAATATCAAATTCAAGAGTTGACCACGAATATAGGATAGAGGGAAAAAATAAAAGATAATAAAATAATAAATGTTTAAAAAAATTAAAAAGAAGAAAAGAAAAATTTTTTAAAAAAAATGGAAAGAATGTAAAATATTTTGAAAAACAATCTAACATTCAGGATATTAAAAAATCTAACACATGAAGAAAAAATCTAAACATATCTATTAAAATAGATTCTAACACGTCCAGAAGAAAAATATTTTGAAAAAGAAAAAATAATGGAAGACAAAACAAAAACAAATGAAGTCGTTGTTGTTGGAGGAACTAAAACCAAAAGACATCAAATATTTAGGATATTTAAAACTTATAACTAAGGTTTAGGAAATAATGAAATGTTTAAGGTAACGGGAAAGAAAAAAAAATGACAAAAATGTTTTAAAATAGAAGATTTTGAAGTCCAAAGACAATCTATAGCCATCAAGAAGGTACATGTTCACTTCATGCTTCACCACCAAACAACAAATGAAATCAAAACCACATGAGAGACATTTTCTTTATGCAGTTTAAAAACCAAAGTACTAGTGTTTGCTTGAGAGAGAGAGAGAGCACAAACACTTAGTTAAAATAATATTAGATCCCTTAATTATGACTCAAATATGAATTTTGAGAATTGAAAGAATTACGTTGGGAGAACTTTCCGTTTAAAGAGGATCCATAGCAGCTCAAATCAAATTAATCGAAATATGACTCCAAATAGTGACTGCTGAGAGAGAGAGAGAGAGAGAGCTCAAAACTCAGCCAATTAGTGTACTTTTGCCTTGTTCACTTTGCTTAAAATAAGGCTCTTGGTACTTGTGACGAGTGAGCTGTTGTGGTAAACGCATTGGAAATGGTTGATCTTTTGAATTGGCTAAAAAGGTATAATTTTATCTTCTTTTTTTTGGGGGGGAGGGGTTGAATTATCCTGATAATATGAAGAATGTTTCTTATGCATCTAGTTTTGTTGCATCTCATAATTTAGGTTAAAGGTGATTCCAAAAACTTAAATATATTTTTCTTTTGCTTCTCATAATTTAGGTTAAAGGTGATTCCAAAAACTTAAATATATTTTTCTTTTGCTTCCCCCAGCAACAAAATTCTACATTTTTTGAATTGTTAAAAAACTAATGAGCTGTTACTTTTATAATAACATTCTCATTTTCTTTTAAAAATTTTAACCTTTAACCGAAATATCTTGTTTCACTTAAAAATAGCAAAAATTTTATCTAATTTAACATTTCGACAGATTCTTGATTTCTCGATCAAATACGATAAAACATTCAGAATATGTTCCATTTGTTTTCTTAAAAAAAAAAAAAAAAAACTATAAGTTACAATTTGATTAAATATTCCACTTGATCGTTTGAAAATATTTATCCTTTCAAATATATCCTTCTATCGCATAAATTGGAGTTAATTTATTTAAAAATTTGACTTGGAAATTATAATTATATATATATGATATTTTAAATTCTGGTTATATATTTTCTATACATAGAGAACCCAAAACGAAATGGTAAAATGCTCCAATACTGAAATATATCTAACAACAGGGGAATTGACGATCTTTATTTATGAAAAATAGTCATCGCTAGCTTAATTTTGATAGAGGGTTAATTTTGTAAAAGTTAGAATTTTAAGGGGGTAGACTGCAAACATTAAAATCACATGGGGTCCGTTTACAAGTGACCTAAAGTTGAAAGGGTATTTTTGATAAGACAGAAACCTATTAATTTGCTATGCATTTTAATGAGAACCTACACTCAAATTTGGTTAAGAATACTTTTAGAAATCAACTACAAAATGATTCAGAAATTAATTAAAAAAAAAAATCTGTAAATTTTATTTAAAAAGGAAAAAACAAATAGAAGCCCTCGATTTTGGATGTTCCAAAAGTCAATAAATATGTTGCAAAATTCAAAGAAGCTTGGAATGATATCTTGGAAAAATCGTCATCTTCATTATTTATGGTGTAGATCTTAGAGACCTCTCTCTCTCTCTCTCTCTCTCTCACTCTCTCACTCTCTCTCTCTCTCTCTATAGTTAGATATATGCAGAAATATGGATAAGGCAAAGTGATGAGTTTGTTATTGGTTCTATTTTATTTTATTTTTGATCCTAACCTTAAAAGACTAACGAGTCGCACATTAAGCATTTTTGTGAGAAAAAGTGAAAAATAAAGCAATGGCTTAAATATTGAACGATCTTTTCTGTTTTGGTCATGGAAAAGGGACTAAGCTGTTAAAAAGGTTGAAAATTCTTAAACTCGAGCAGAAATCTGATACCATTTTTAATATAATAAATATTATGGATAAAAAAATATTTGAATGGAATTAAAAGAAAAAGAAAAACATTTGGAAAAGGTTTGTATAGAATATTATTGTTCCTTTGATTAGTGAAAGTCATCATATTAAGGAAAATATTCGTTTTAAGAAAATATTTTTCTAAAATATGTAGAGTAGGTTTTTTTTTTATTCACCAATTTAAATTTACTATTTTATCACGACTACTAAATTTTTATATATATGTAGAGTTTGGACCAACTGACAAATTTGGTAGATGAATAAAAAAAAAATTTCTAACAATTCTATATATATATACACACACACATATGAAAAATATTTATAAAAATTTAAAATGTGATATATTGTATTATCTAAATGCAAAACAAAATCTGTCAGGACACAGTTTCTATATATATATATATAGAGAGAGAGAGAGAGAGAGATTGGAATAACTATAAAAATCTTCCTAGATGGGAGTATGTCATTTTCGTTTATTATCACTCCATTGAAAATGATGTGTTCAATGATACTGACAATGCGAGAATAATGTAGTATTTTACAATACGAAAGCGACGCGAGGAGAGCAATTTTCAAAAGTTGATTGATTTTATCTAATAACTTTTCGAGTAATTATTTGGTGCATTATTTCCTTTTTTTTGTATAATATAACTATACTAAGACTCAAGTCATATTAGTTGAAGTTACCTTACTTGGTATTGAAAAGTTATCTTGTTGCACTTATTTCTAAACCCTAACTCTACAAGAAAAACGGGTATCAACGACAGAAATATCCGTCGCTGATACTCAAATTTTCGTCACAAAAAGTATTAGCGACGGAAAATTAACGACAGAAAATTCCGTTTCTAAAAGTCATCTCGCTAATTTAGCGACGAAAATTTTTCGTCGTTAAGAAAATTAGTCGCTAATCCGTCGTTAATAATCCGTCGATAATTTAATTTTTTATTTTTTCTAATTATTCCGGATTAGCAACAGAATCCGTCGCTGAAGTGAGTAAGAACCCAAGTGTACGTGCCCAAGAGACCAACCCGCTGCCCAACCTGACCCGCCACCCTCACATGCACCTGTCCCGAGCCCAACCCGTCCGTCTGCCTACTTCTAATTTGTTGTAGAAATGCTCACACGCATGCTCCCGTTTGGGTGTGATAGAGAGATATTGAGAGTTTTAACCACCATATCACCATCACCTTTGTATTATTAGTTTATTTTTTTTCTATTTTTATACTTTATTTCTAACTCCCAATATTAAAAATACAATACCCTAATTTTAAAAAAATATAAAATTTTATTTAATAAAAACATTAAATTATATTTAAAATATATAAAATTATATTTAATAAAAACACAAAATTATATTTAATAAAAATACAAAATTATATTTAATAAAAACAAAAAAAATTTATATTTAATAAAAAAATACAATCATATTTAATAAAGACACAAAATTATATTTAATAAAAATACAAAATTATATTTAATAAAAACAAAAAATTATATTTAATAAAAACAAAAAATTATATTTAATAAAAACAAAAAATTATATTTAATAAAAACAAAAAATTATATTTAATAAAAATAAAAAATTATATTTAATAAAAGCACAAAATAATATTTAATAAAAACATAAAATTATATTTAATAAAAACACAAAATTATATTTAATAAAAATACAATATTGTATCTAATAAAAACAAAAATTATATTTAATAAAAGAATTATATTTAATAAAAATACAAAATTATATTTAATAAAAACATAAAATTATATTTAATAAAAATATGAAATAATTAAAAAACAAAAAAAAAAATCAAAAAAAGAATAAGGACGGTTCCACCGCGACACATGCACGGTGGAACCGCCCTCATATTTTTTATTTTTTTTTATTTTGTATTTTTTATTTTTTTATGATAATGGTAAGTTTGGTTTAGGGTAATTAATAGTAATATAATGGTAGTGATAAAAGTATAAAAAATAAAAAAATAAAAAAATAAAAAAACAAAAGAATAAAAAATACAAAATACAAAATACAAAATAATTAAAAACAAAAAAAAACGGCGGTTCCACCGCGCATAACTTTCTTTTGTATTTTTGTTTTTGTATTTTTTTATGATAATGATAAGTTTACTGATAACTAAAATATAGTGGTTTAGAATAATTAATAATAATATAATGGTAGTGATAAAAATATAAAAAATAAAAAAATAAAAAACAATAGAATAAAAAATAAAAAAACACAAAATAATAAAAAAAAATCAAAAAGGGGCGATTCCGCACATGCACGGTGGAACCCCCTTATTTTTTACTTTTTATTGTTTTTTTTTGTCTTTTATTTTTTTATTTTTTATTCTTTTTTATTTTGTTTTTTATTTTGTTTTTTATTCTTTTTTTATTAGTTTGTTTTTTGAGGTTTTTTTTTTAATAAAACAATACCCTAATTTAATAAAAGGTACAAAACACAAAATTATATTTAATAAAAATATAAAATTATATTTAATAAAAAAAAATATCCTAATTTATTAAAAATAAAAAATATAAAAGTATATTTAATAAAACACACAATTACATTTAATAAAAATATAAAATTATATTTAATAAAAATATAATAACCTAATTTTAAAAAATAAAAAAAATACCAATGGTAAGATTTAAAGACGGAATTAATTCCGTCACTAATCCTTCGAAATTAGTATTGGATTAGCAATGGAATTATTTTCACCGGATTTTCCGTAGTTAATTCTTTCACTAATTAGCAAGCAAAATTTTGTGGTGATTTCGTGCTGACGGATTAGCCACAAATTTTTTTGCGACGGATTTTTCCTTAACTAATTCTGTCGCTAAATGATCCATCGTTAATCAGTCGCAACTCTATTGCTAATTACCGATGGATAATAATCCATCACTAATTTTCGTCGCTGAAACTCAGTTTTCTAGTAGTGTAAAATTGATATAATATCATACAAAGATCATAAAACAGACAGCAGGTAGATCCATACCCGCATGCACATCTTCACCAAATTTAAGAAAATGAAAATAAATGATGATGATAACGACGACGACGACAATAATAACAATAATAATAACAACAATAAATAAACTATATAAATTACTAATTAAATAGATCAAAATTTATATAATAATCCATAACAAAATATATTGATCAATTCTTAATTATATAATTAACATATTTTAACTAATTAATATAAATATTTAATTAAAAACTCATCAAAACAAGTAGATATGGATTAATACGTAAAATTTGATTTATAATTCATTTAATTCATCTAACAGGAAGGGGAAAAAAAAAAAAGAATTATTGCACCAAACATAACTCTTTTTTTTTTTTTTTTTTTTTTGGCAACCAGACCTAAACATGTAAATAGAACAGATACAAAATAGAAAGAAAAGATCACAAACAGACACAATGTGTTCTCTCTTTTCCGGTTATAAGAAGGCTCATAGCTAGTATATAGGGGATAACCAAAATAAGGTGTTGCATGAGAGTTGTGTAATAGTAAAATTTTTGAGGCATGAGATTGTTTTCCCTCCCCCCGAGAGGAGGGGGATGGCTCTGATTGGCTCAATGGGTCTCCGCCTCACAGAGGCTCAATGAGTCTACGGAATGGCAAAGGTCAAAAAGTGGAAACCTAACCAGCAACTGTCAAACAAGACAAATGTCCCTCCAAACAAGGGAGGACATTGTTTTGACTTCCTTCCAAAACTCTTATAAATACTACAAATGGACCACGTCATGCCCAAAAAGGCTCCATCAACAACATTATGGGCTTTGCAAAGTTTTGACAGCGACTTCACCTCACCCTTTAATCCCTTTACAAATTTTCATACATATATATATATATATATATATATATATATATATATGTATGTATGCATGTATGTATGTATGTATCTATATATATATGTATGCATGTATGTACATACCTATGTATGTATGTATGTACGTTGTCATACATCATTCACATTCTTTAATTCTAGTCGTCAATAGTTTACCAACCTTTATGCAATATAGTATTAAAAGTTAATTAAGTCCATAGCTAGGGTTATAAATGTATAATCAACTTTGCAATTAGAGGGTTATTTAGAAGTAATTATAGTTAGGAAGTGCTATATGGATATGTAGAAGACCATTGTATTAAATGGTTTTCAGGAACAGTTCAAACGGTATAGTCTTCCCACTTCTATCTTAAAAAAAAGAAAAAAAAAAAAAAAAACCATTGTATCGAATGAAACACAGTCATTTTTCATTCAATTAACAGTCCAAGTTACTCACCAAACTCCCGTAGCTATAGCTGTAAGATGCTTACCAGTTAGTGTAAGTAATCCACTTACCAAGAAAAAAGTCCAAGTTACCCTGCATGAATGAGATGTAATAATTTGATCATATCTTGACTTCTCTGATCCATTTATCCATCTATTGGCTCCATTGGAGGAGGCCTCACGAATTTGGGAAAAACTTAATCAAAGGTTCTCCAACTCGATGATGCAAGGATTTGCCACCTTGACTCAAGGGACAAGCTCCCGGATAAATACATTACAAGACTCAATGGGAAGAGCTGAGATTATGCCTCTTCCACACTGCGCCTATGCAACCAGGTTTGCTTCCAGAGGTGTGCGGACTTACCGCAAAAAGGATTACGCCATTGAGTTTAATCATCATGAACCCATTTCCCACCTTAGATCAAGTGTATAATTTCATGCTAAGGAAGAGTCACAGAGATCAATACAAGTTCAAACTCTTAAGCTTTTTTGAAGTGGCAGCAATGGCAGTATATAGGGCTGAGCAGAATTTTAGAAGCGTGGAAAGACTGGACGCCCCAGAGAAAATTGCTATTATCTAGTGGGATTTCCTCCTAATTTCAAAAATTTCAGGAACCAAGGATCACTTGCACATAATGCAAATCAAGTGTCGTCAGTCTCTCACAAGATCCGGCTCCCCGCAGAGAAGCCACAAATTCCACAGGATCAAAACGATGGTTCTAAATTCTCAACGGCCAATGTTGCGGACACCACACACTCATCTATTTTTTATGCACAAAACAGAACATAACCATCCAAATTACAGGGGCTGCTGACGATATTGCTTGCTCTGAAAATATCTTTTGAATCATACGTATTAGTCCAAAGTCATTTTGTTCAATTGCTAAATGGACCAAAAGTATCAGTCCCTCATATAGGCACTGCTAAGAGTACGTCCAAATCTGATCTTAAAGAATGAACAGAATATTTAATTTGTTATTTTCGATCAAAACCACAAATCTGGTACTTTTTCCTCTATTTTTCTTGCTGATCACTGCTTCATTCGGACCCTTTCACGGTGACGGATGATGGGTCTTGCTAGAAAAGGGGTAAGACACTACCATGTCCAACAACATTTTATGAATCCACCTTCACTTGGCCAAAATCCTCATTCTATAAATCATTTATCCAATTTATGTTACTATTTCTTTTGATTTGAGGCATGCTAGACTAGGACATTCCTTAGTGAAATAAGTCCTCTTGATCAAGATGTACAGTTGATAAGTTGTTAATCTTGACTCGCCATTAAATGTCACATTCCCTAATAGAGAGGAAAAATATGCATGTGTAAGCAAACATACATAGTATAACAAGCAACACCCAAGGAAGTAGTTTTACGAAATGGTCATCCCTGCATATAAAAACATAGAAAGAAACTATATATTTTAAAACTTTGTTGTTAAATTTTGCAAAAACCCAGTAGAGTCTCCCGATGCCGCTGAGAACAACAAACACAGCTGATATAGCAAGGAAAGCACTTCTATAAACATATAAGCCGGCAAACATGTCCCCCCTGACTGCCAGCCAACAGAAAAACAGAACTAAACATACTAGATCATAAAGGGCTCACTAGGGTTGCTCAGCATACATCGTAGGTGTGACATCTCTAGGGCCACAACAACATGTCTCATATTCCTGTCATAACATCGTAGAAAAACATGTGCAATATAGATATCATACCCAAGGAATGAAGTACAAACATGGTCTTAACCAAAAGAGGTGGGATCTAGAATCCCTCGGCATTCCCCATTTGGTTCCCGTAACATTTGAAAAGGAGGGGATATGTAAAACGATCTGCCAAGCCACCAGCTGAGTAAGAGCACACGCACATACAAGCAATAAATAAGGCATAACTACAAGCACAAAACAAAATGCATGAAACACTATAATCGTGATACAAAATATGACAAGTAATAACGATAAGAAGGTAAAAGAAAGAAAACAACTTATATAAATACTCCATTCGCTCATATATGTTATACAATAGTACCGAATTAGAGCTTTCACCTTGTTGTCTCACTCTTGGGAAGGAGAAGATGACTTGGCTTCATGTGAACTTCAACACTATAATCGCATATGAAGATTAATGCATGTGCTCATGTCTTTTATCTTCTCCCCCCCCCTCCCCATTTCTTTTCTTGAGATGTAATACATATTTAACAACATAAAAAAGAATAAAAGAAAAGTGATCGATTCGTATATACGCACGATTTGCACAGATATTTAGTACAACAGTCAAGTCAACCG
This sequence comes from Dillenia turbinata, assembly GCA_037126225.1. Lineage (NCBI taxonomy): Eukaryota > Viridiplantae > Streptophyta > Magnoliopsida > Dilleniales > Dilleniaceae > Dillenia > Dillenia turbinata. The sequence continues at coordinate 10,351,139 of JBAMMX010000021.1, forward strand.
AATTAGTGATTACACCAGATCTAAGCCTTAAGGGAAAGACAATTCGGAAATACACACCATTTATTGAGTAATCAGTAGAATAGGGGCCCAACAAGTTGTGCGTCATACAACCATGTAAAATAATGTTTATGAAATCGTCAAAGACAATAATAAAATTCTAGTTTGATTAAAATATGTTTATTTAAACAGAATTTCAAGATTTTTAGTATTGTTGGAGATTCTTCATTCTCAAAGAGTTTAAAATATGAATCACGAAAACATTTTTATCCAAATACTTAAATTTGTTCACAATCATAAGACTTTTCACTGGGGCTTGTAAGTTCAAAGTTTGTCATGTGTTTTCACCACGTTCCCATAAGTCTATTTTTATGCATACATTTTGCACATAAATTTCGAGAACTTTTTATATATTTAGGAAAAATTTGCTAAATTTTCTACTCAAATAGTGCAATTATACTTTTAGTCCTAAAATAAAGTGGAAATCAATGATCAAACCCCAAAAGTGAGAGAGCACGTATCAAATGAAAAAAATTGAACATTTTGGACAATAAAATATTGTGGCCAACGACACTACTTTAAAAAAAAAAAAATTAAAAAATCATAATTTGAATCACAGTTATCAGATTAAGCCCATTTATGATGGGTTCAGTACAAAAATGGGTTTTGCCAATGTAAATTTTTTGACATTTCACAAAGCACCGTAAAAAAATTTATTTTTAGTGACATTTCATATAAATCTATCTCCAGTATATTTCTTTGAGTAAATTACATATCCAATCTCTAAATTTTATCTCATTTCTATAAATTAGTCCTTATAATTAAAAATACTATTTTGTGATTCTCAAATTTCTAAAAGTGTAATGAGTTGATTCTTCCGTCACTGACGGTGATATTTTGACTGTCAAGTGAATATATGATATGACATGGCATTATACGTAGCTGTTTGGAAACTGATATGTCGAGACCAGATTAGTACCTTTAACACTTCGTTCAGCCACGTTAATATTTTGCTAACATGGTCATGCCACACTATCATTTTGCTAATGTGGCACTACCATGTCAGCAAAAATAATTCAAAAAAAAATCCCTTTTCTCTCTCCTCTCCTCCCCCTTTCTCTATCTTCTCTCCTCTCTCTCTCTCTCTCTCTCTCTCCCTCTCCCTCTCAACCAAAAAAAAAAAAGAACCCCAATCCCCAGTCAAACCCTTTTCTCTCTCACTCTTCTCTCTTTCAAAATCAAGAATCCCAAACTCAAAATCGAATCTCTCTCTCCGATCCCCCAGTGGAATCCCTCTCCGAAAAATCAATTTCTCTCTCTGAAAAATCAATCTCTCTCTCTTCCAAAATCAAATCCTTTGAATCCCAAGCCCAAAGAACCCTAAAACCCTTGGTGAATGTGAGCATTCAAACACGAAATCACAGGATCCAATCGCATGAACACTTTGAAAGGCAAACTTGTTATAGCGATGAATGAATGTGTTGATTCTATTCGGTTAATTATGGATGCAGTGGAAGATTATGTGTTAACTTAGGAAACGAAAGTTGGGGTTGCAGATAAGAGAAGTGCATGTGCGGTTTTAGGATTAAAGGAGAAGTTTGAGGATGGGTTTTTGAAGAAATTGATTCTGATGTTTCCATCACAGAGAGAAACACCGAAACTTGTTGTCAATTTAGGGTTTGGTGATTGAAGGGCTCGATTGTGTCTCAGAAGCTATTCGAATCACCATCACGGAGTGGACTGAAAGGCTCGATTGTGGCTACTGCAACATCCTTCCGTTGCGGTGGAAGCCACAATCGAAGTTCTAAGCTTCGATTGCAAAAGCAAAGGTCGGTTTCCTGTGGCAAAGATGGTGGTTGAAGCCACTATGATGGCGGTTTGTAACCAAAACCGCCATCTCTTGAGGCGGGAGGAAGAAGTGGCTTCACTTGCTACCATTACGGTGGCTTCTGTGGGTTCGCTTCTGTGGGTGGCAACCATGGTCGCCTCTCTCTGCAATGAGGGACAGAGGTATTTTGGGCTTTTAGAAGGGTTCGACTGGGGATTGGGGTTTTTTTCTTTTCGGTTGAGAGAGAGAGAGAAGAGAAGATAGAGAAAGGGGGAGGAGAGAACAGAGAAAATGGATTTTTTTAGAATTATTTTTGCTGTCACGTCAGCAAAATGACAGTGTGGCATGGCCATGTCAGCAAAATGTTGACGTGGCTAAACGAAGTGTTGAAAGTACTAACCTAGACTTGACACATCAGTTTTCATATAGTCACGTAGAATGTCACATCATCACTTGACGGTCAGTCTGTCACCATCAGTAAAAGAATGACTAACTCATTACACTTTTAGAAGTTTAAGAACCACAAAATAATATTTCTAATTATAAAAACTAATTTATAAAAATGAAATAAATTTTAGGAACTGGACACATAATTTACTCATATTTCTTCCCCAACTTTCATTCACAAAATTGTTGTCCAAAATTAAGGGCGCATAAAAAAACCAAGCCTGGCAAGGAAATTTATTATAATAGGTAATTTTTTCCTTAGGAAACGTCGCTGATGATGTCTACAATTTCCGACGTTTCCTTACAAAATGTTGGCACAGTATTTAACATGTCCCAACGTTGTGAATTGAACGCCATGAAAAATTTTTGTGCTTTTTTTCCCGATATTTTGACCCGTAACATTGGCATGTGTGTGGGAGACTATCGATCTTTTCGAAAGGCAAACGTCGGCATATTATTGTAAGGATTTGAGAGGGGAGCCACTTGCCGTTGTTTTTCCACCAAACGTCGGCAGCTGGTCACAGAGAGAGAGAGAGAGAGAGATCCATTTGCCGACGTACACTAGCTTAACGTCAGCACTCTGTTGCATTACCGATGTTTTTGTTGTAAACATCAGCAGGTGGTTAGAGAGAGAGAGTGGAGGGGAGACAGAGAGAGTCATATGCTGACATTTCTCAACTAAATATCGGCAAATGGTCTTTTGTTGTCGATGTTTCCTAGAGAAACATCGGCATGTGGTGTTTTATCATCGAGGTTTGTTTTGTAAATGCCAACAGTTGTAGAGAGAGGGCTGAAGTTTCTTGATGAAATGAAACACCGGGTGCTGGTTGCCGACTTTTTTGTTTAAACGTTGATAGTACATTGTGGGTCCCGATGTTTTGCCACGTAAACATCGGGAGGTGGTTTTAAATCAAAACCCTCACTTTGCAGAACATTTGCACCTCCCTCGTCGTGACTCTGTCACTGCAACCGATGGCGCTCTCACGACTCTCTCTCTCTCTCTCTCTACTTTCCAACGTCAACTGCTCCCAAATCTCCCGCACCTTTACTTCGCCGTCCAACCGCTGCTACAGCAATTGCCGCTGCCGTCTCCCCGCCTCTAGTGGCGTTGTTGCCTCCTCTGGCCGGGACACTGCCGCTGCCAAGCCCCTATTACCTCCATCAACGCGACTTGCTCTCTTCTCCACAGATGAGTGCCTCTTTTTCTTCCTTTGGTTTTGTAGATTCTGTTTGGCTAAATTTATTGGTTGAATTTGAAGATGTCATTTGCACAAACTGAATTTGTTATGATTTGGTACCCAATCTGGGGGGAAAAAAGGTAAAATTATTTTAAAATTAGAGAAATTTATTTTAAATTAGGGCAACATTAGGGGAAATTAGATTAAAATTATTTTAAATTAGTAAAAATTAGGGCAAATTATTACTTTTATCATTTTTGTGTAATAAAACATTTATAAAGGTACTCTCTCGTAAATGTTTTATTGATCTAGTAATAAAAGTATTAAAATTTTATATTAATTATTCGGATTTGATTACAAAAATGATATTGAGAAAGCCTTCTGAACCAGAATTCAATCACAATTCGATTTAAATTAATTAGAATGAAACTTTAAGATAAAAACGAAGACAACCAAAAAAAAATAAAGGTACTCTCTCTATGCTTCCACACATAGTCACTGTAACATGTTTTCATTTAATTTTTTTATTTTATAGTAAAAATTTGTATATAATACTGACAATCAGACTGTTGCAGATATATTTGTTCTAAAATCGATTTCAATAAATTTAAAAAGTATAAATATATTTTAAAAATATATATTTATTATGACATTGATAAAAGAGTTGAAGAGGTTTCAGCAAATATTCTAGAAAGTCAGGAATGGGAAACTATAGTTTCATATTGATATTTCAAAGGATAATAACATTTTTAAAGAAATATTATATTATTTATTTTTATATCATTACCATATAACACTAACTCAATATATTTTATAGGAACTATATTTAGTTTTTGGTTATTTCGCTTGTAATACTTATTCAGTGAACTAAAATTTCCAAAATGAAATATGACTTTTAAAAAACACTATACTTTCTTTGTTTTGTAATCTGACTTCCATGGCTAGCAACTCACAAGACCTGCAGCCTACTGGTCCCAGTCTGACTAAATATGTAATATAAATTTTTTTGGCTGTCCTTGTACAGCATATGGTACGAGTTGGTCTTGGTCTTACAGGGAGCCTGCGTACATGAATGACAAGACAACCCCCTGGCACTCTCGAAAGAAAGGTGAATGTGAGAATATACATGCAATATAAATTATAATAATAATTTATATTATTATATATTTTTATATTTTATATTTTTTTATATTGTAATTGTATATCATTTATTTATAATTAATTAATTAATTAATAATTAAAAAGAAAAATTAAAATAAAATTCCATTTTAATTCTTTTTTGAATCTTTTCATTAGTAGTTGTTTTTACCTATTGTTTCTCTGTAAGAGTAGGTTATTACGCGCTGGGTGAGGGGGGATTCAAGCCCTCTATATCATGATTCATAGTCACGCGCTCAATCCTCTAAGTTATAGGCTTTTCACTGTCTACATTGTATCTTGTTGTTGATTCTTTCGTTTCCATGTAAAGATCATTTCTTTCATAAATACATTGACTTACTCCGCCAAACATGGACACACCCAAAACTTACTTAAATTATAAGATAGAAGTTGTATCATAACACAATATTTTCACGTCTAGCTATGAAAAATTAAAAGGGTTCGAAATTTGAAAGAGAAAGATCATATTGGGACCTACCACACCAATCTTTTGGGGGTAATTTTGTAGGTTTATTAATATGTATGTCCCACGACTTTTGATCCATTAATATACCTCTAAAAGTTCTTACCAACAGTTGATAATTTACCAAAAGTTCTTACGCTCTACAAGAGAATTATTGGGAAGACTTAGTTGATAATTTGGGAAGGAGAGGTATCTGCAAAAAGAAGCGATGAATTCTTAGACCAGTGACATACAAAACATGCACGCGTTCTTGCAAACGGTGAGGTTGTGTGGATTGATCAATGGAAAGGGCTGTCTTGTGCAGGCAATGAGAAGGAACAAGTTTGGAACACAATTTGGTCAATCCTAGTCGTAGAGTGTTGGTAAATATGTCCACGTGTGGACATTTTATCATAAGTAAAATGTAACAATTTGAAAATATGGGAGTTATCCCATTATCTGGATAACTCTCACTAACTCCCTATTACCTCTCCCCACCCTCTCTACATGATTGGTTTTTTATCTTTAATTTTGAGATTGAGATTGATTAATAAAAAGAGGAACACACGTTTTGATTGAGAGTGTACGTATTTTCTTTGAGAAAGAAAACACATTCTTAAGAGAGAACAATAGAGGGTTTAGAAAAAAATTCCGAGTAAGGAATTTTTTCTCTTGTCGTTTAATCACCAGATTTTGGATTGTGATGTTGTGATTTTGTGATGATAACTCGTCTAACGTGGTTATTATTCCGACTGCGAGATTGTTCGTAAAAGACTTCGTGGTTCTCGAATTTTTTTCTAAGTTTACTTACTAAGATATCCCCGAAAATCCTTATCTTTTTTATTTTTCAAAAAATTATTTTCATGCTTCCACTACGAGTGTCAATTAAATCTAACATTGATATCAGAGCGAATTAGATTTATTAAATGAATTTTTCAAAATTTTTCAGGTATAAAATGTAGGGTAAAGAAAATTCAGGGTTCAGATCACGATTGAATTTCATGAATCTGAAAATACCACGATATTACCCATGCCTTGTAGATCACAAATATAATTTTTTCATAAATTTTAGAACATGTTCAAATGATGAAATATAAGGTCGAAACTTTCAGCCATTAATGGTGTCCAAACGTTAAAACCTTAGATCGTCGCATTAGAGAACAAATTGATCTATGAAATTGGTTTATATGTGTTTCTCATGATCTGATCTAAATTTTGATATATGTATTGTGTATTGCTGCTATCAGAAACTGGGTTTTCCGATATCGACGCGAAGGGCCAAAATTTTGGACACATGATTCGTTAAGATTAGGGTGTGAATCTCTCAAAAATTGAGTTGAGGGTGATTTGGGGAAGTCCAACTTTGTTTTTTGATCGAAATCTCTGCTGAAAATGCCCATAAATGGACTTTCCAATAGCCAGGTTGAAGGACCGGGTTGCAGACCCATCGAGCAAAAAAGACGTGACTTGGGTCCGCGAGCGTGTACACGTCATGCACACAGAGGTGCGTGACAGTACAGAGCACCAGCGCGTGAAGCTCACACATGCTAAGGTGCATGAGCAACCAGGTCGGTTTCAACTCGAATTCGAGTTCGACCCACTGCCCGATCCTCATGTGAGGGCACGTAACAGAAGCGCTACACGTCTAGAGCGTGCAGCAGGATGCTGTCGACACGTGCAGGCATGTGGCCGCACGCTGTCAATGCGTGGCTGCACGTTAGGATGTCTTGGAATGATTTTTTTTTTTAGGTCCCATGCCATTAAATATGACTTACTGTAGGTTTTTGTGTGCCGAATCCAAATCTGAGTGGTAAGATGTGATATCGGGTTGTGGTGTATGGTGTCATTCGCTCACTTTAGGGTCTATATTTGAATAATTTATGATTTGTTAATTCATAGGGTGTACAAAATTATGAGAATAAGTATCATATGTCACTAACATTTCTCTTTCTTTTTTATGTGACAGAGACAATGATTGTTATAAAGATTGTCATACTTGATCTCGTGAAAAGAGACAAATTAAACGGTGACAATTATGAAATTTGATATCGGAAGGTTCAGTTTGTTTTCGACGAACAGGAACTAGCAGAAGTTTTACAACACGAGATGAAGGATCCCGGGGAGGGTACTACGCCTCAGACGAGACGGGATCGAGAGACGTTTCGTGCATGGAAGAGAAAGGATGGCCAAATTAGGGCAATCCTTTTAAGCAACATACATGATGATATGATCCAAATTTATGAGTAGTATCCTACTGCGATATCAGCCTAGCATACTCTTAAAGAGCATTTTAGCTCCCGGTCAGCTCCTAAACTGAGGATGATAACCTATAAGTTCATTACTTATTAAAAGATGCCAAATCATACAATGAAATAGCATCTCATGCAAATATTGAGTATGATCGCTTCTTTGAAAAATATGAGGGAGCCATTGTCGGATGAGTTGCAGGTAGTGGGAGTGATCTAGTCTCTGTCAGACTCATGGGAGGTTGTTAAGATCTATCACATACACGCTGAAAGTATTCATACTTTCATGGATGTGAGTAGGCATTATGAGCTTGATGAGGAGTGTCAAGAGGTGGTTCGATTGTTTCGAGTCATACTTTTGTGGCGAAGTCAATTAAGGGCTCCCGGGGCATCAAGCACAAATAGCGCAAGCATGACAAAAAAGAGCAGAGACCATGGCAAGAAGAAGTCATCTGTCAAGACTAACAATAAAGGACATAATGCAGGAAGAAGAAGGTCGATAAAAGCAAGGTCCAATACTTTGTGTATGGCGAGATTAGGTATTTCGCTCGTGAGTGTGGCATGTCCTTTTTCTTTAAATGGTTTGAGTTTTGTATCATCTACTGTGATACTCACTGACTCCTTCGTAAATTATAAACTTAGAAGCCACCGACATATAGCTCGTGATAGGAGCATATACTGGAGTTCTACTAAGTGAGTCCCCATGCGAGGAGTCTGTATGTGGAGAATGAAGCATTTGTGGCTATTAGAGGGATTGATATATGCAAGCTAATGCTGTGAAGCAACCAAATTCTGTATTTACATGATGTTTTGTATTAGGATATTCTGTTTTCTTGAGAAACTCTAGTGTTTCCATTTCATATTACAGTTCTTTGGTATGTACTGGTTTGGTCCATGATGGCTATATACACTGGATATGATTCCTCTTAATGAAATTTCTCATTTATCTCCTATTACCTTTGTATCTGATAGTATAGATGATGATATTACTATTTGACATAATCGACTTGGCCACATTGGGTAAGAAAGAATGAATCGGTTAGCTGCGAGTGGTCTGTTGTGCCCACTAACTAGGATCAAGTTACCCCTATGTGAGTTTTGTCTAGCCAGCAAAGGTATAAGAAAACTATTTGGAAAAGTAAAGAGAGATAGAACTTCATTGCAGTTAGTTTATGAGAGCCCGAAATGGAGCCACATATTTTATTACATTTATAGACGATTTGACGTTTTTCAGTTACGTTTATCTAATCTCGCACAAATTTGAGGCATTGGAGTATTTCAGGAGGTTCATCAATGAGGTTGAGAATCAGATAGACTTGAAAGTGAAAACCCTTAGAACCAATCGGGGATGCGGATATCTGTCTGAGCAGTTCAAAGAGTTCTATTTCAAGAAGGACATTACGAGATAATTAACTAATCCTACTACTTTTCAGTAGAATGGAGTTAGAGATTGTGAGGTCGAGGATGGTGCAAACCAATTTGTCTATCTCCCATTGGTGAGATACATTATTGATTGCAGCTTATGTCCTCAACCATGTTCTATCAAAGTTCGTAGTTAGTACCCCACATGAGTTTCAGACAAAGAAGTAGCCTGACCATAGCCACTTGAAGCAATGAGGATGTGCTGCATATGTTTACGATTTCTCGCATCTGTACGACAAGTTAGGACCGCGATAAAAGAAATACATCTTTATAAGATACTATGAACATTCTAAAAAACATGTATTTCTAAGTGAGCATACGGATGGTGCTGTCACTAAAATTGAGTCTCGTGATGTCATGTTTCTTGAAAACGATTTCCCTAAGGAAGGAGAAATCGATAGAAATTACACTTTCTATAAGATGGATGAACCTAGTAGTTCAATTGAACTCAGTGACGGGACTCAAGAACCCGTTATGGATCTTGATTCTAGTGGGAGTGGACCGTCTAAAGGTAAAGAGGCTCACCCTCCTCGTAGGAGTAGTCGAAGCTATGTATCTTGTCATCATTTTTTGATTAAGAATGAGATCCTCATTGTGATTCCCGAGAATAATTAGGAGTCCAAGACAATCCAAAAAGCTCTTGAGGGTCTAACGAAGGACCAATAGTTAAAGGCCATGCAGGAGGAGATAGAATCCATGAGAGTCAACGGGGTTTGGGACCTAGTTGAGTTACTGAGAATAGAAAAGCCATAGGAAACAAGTGGATTCTTAAAATCAAAAGAAAGATTGATGGATTGATAGAGAGATATAAGGTCCGTTTAGTAGCCAAAGGTTACACGTAGACTAAGGACATTGATTACTAGGAGACTTTCTATCATATAGTCAAATTTACAATAATCTGTTTACTCTTGGTGATTGTCGCAAATATGGATCTGGAGTTATACCAGATGAACATAAAGACCGCATTCCTTAACGAAAGTTTGGATGAAGAGATCTACATAGAACAATCCTTGGGGTTCATTTTAATAGGTCAGGAGGATAAGATCTGTCGACTTTAGAAGTCGATATACGGGTTAAAATAGTCATCCAAGCAGTGGTATCTAAGATTTCACAAGGAGGTGATATCTTGTAGTTTTACAATGATCAAGGAGAATCACTGTGTCTATCTGATATGTTCTAATGACTCTTTTGTTATCCTGTCGCTGTATGTGGATAATATAATGTTGGTCGGGAACAACATTGAATTTCTGATGACTATTAAGACATGATTATCGTCTAGTTTCGATATAAAAGATATGGGTAAAATTGAGTTCATCCTTGAAGTAAAGATTTAAAGGGATCGCTCGAGACGATTGTTGGCTCTTTTACAAGAGACCTACATTAGAAAGATTTTGGAGCGCTTTAGGATGAGCGATTACAATCCTATAGATACTCTTATCGCCAAGTGTAGAGGTGTAATCGAGGCGAGTTGAGTCGATACACTACCCTACTCGAACTTGACTCGATTGAAAATTATGCTACTCGATACTCGACTCGAACTCGATCAAGCCTAAAATTTCAAACTCGAACTCGACTCCAAAGGAATTTTGCAATAATTGGACTCGAGTTGACTCGACTCGAATATTTGTAGAGATTGAGTTCGAGCTCGAGTTTAAATGTAAACTAAAATTTAAGTTTAAAATTTATAAAAATTTAACTTTAAATCTAAAACATCTCATAAACATAAATTCAATTCAATTATACATTTAATAACATGATTAAGTTACAAGAGAACATGTAAAGCCGTCAAGTTACTAAGTCCACACAAAACATCAACAAAATAACATGATTTTGAGTTCACACAAAATATCAACAAAATAACCTGATTCTACTTGTAGCTCTGCCACATCTCCTACCTTTCCTACTTTTGTCGGTATTTATTATTTTAACTACCCTGCAACGCCATTAAATTATTAGCGATTTCACATAAAATAATTGAAAACCAATAAAGTATCAATTCACTTCAATAATTTGTATCAATAATCTAAAACTCAATAAATTAATTAGACATATTTCTTATTATATTGTACTAGTTTCTGATTGAGTCCTCAACAATAACAAAGAAACCTACATGCCAAACTTTATCATTTCAGTTGATAAAGTTATATGATATATATATGCAAACCTATTCTCAAACCTTAGATTGGAAGCAAAATCATAGTTGAGCTCTTTTCCTTTTGGAAAAATACAAAAATAAAGTAATAATAAGTTATATGATATAACATTGAAAGTGATATATAAAATACACAAAATTGAAATTGATATATAAATTTCTTACCTTACTTTTCTTCTTTACTCCAGGAAGATTACGACACCAATCTCCCCTACAAAGCAATACTTGGACTGTTTCTGGCGCCAAGGAACCTCTATAGGTATCCATAACTCTACCACCAGCACTAAAAGTGGCCTCTGTAGCTACTGTAGTGATAGGAATAGCTGGTATATCTCGAGCCATCTTGGACATAATGCGATACTTCAAAGTGTTCACTTTTCACCACCCTAGTGCATTAAACATGTCTCCATCTCCATCACAAATGTATACTCCCTCTTCAAGATAGTTATCAAGTTTAGATTTTGGGGTTGAATGGACTCGACAGTTTTTACAAATTTTGAAAATTCTAACCAACCTGAAGAAGACACTGTAGTTCCACTCGCATTCCCACTCCCACCACAAAACAACTGATTTTGCCACTTCCATCACCACTATTAGTAAGGTGGTCAGCCACATATTCATCATAAACTAGTTAAAGAGCATCCTTAACTTCTTTAATATTTTCACTTGCTTCATGATCTAGATACATACGAGGGTAACAAAATTAAATCACCCTCATTTTGCACCTTGGATCCAACATAGCAGCAATTGCCATCAACAAATTGCATTCCCCCCAATATTTATCAAATTTAGCCTTCATCTTCTGAACCATCCTTTGAATAAAAGCAGTCTGATCCTAACACTTTTTATCTAACAAGGCCTTTACCCGGTATACTTCATTAAGAAAGAGATTTGCAGTTGGATAATCACTACCAGATATAATATTTGTAGTAGAATTAAATACTTCCAAAATCTCACAAACTTTTTTCACTTTCTCCCAGTTTTCAGCAGTTGGACATGCCCGGTAATGTGGCTCTCGCTCTTTAAGTCTTGTAAACACCTCTTTGAACTTGATTGCAGTGGACAACATTTCATAAGTAGAATTCTAACATGTTTTGCAATCAAGAATAAGTTTCCTCTGAGGTAATTGTAGCTGCTGCACAATCTCTACAAATACTTTGAGCCTTGCTTCAGTTTGATTAACAAAACTTACACTCTCATGAATAGCTTCTATGATATCTTCAATTTCAGAAATGCCATCTTGAACCATAAGGTTCAAAATATGTGTGCAGCATCTAACATGAAACAACTTGCCTCCACAAAGAAGCTTCCTATTTCTAGAGAAATCATCTTTCAAGATCCTTATTGCTGAATCATTATTGGAGGCATTATCAACTGAAAGTGTGTATACCTTATTCTCAATGCCTCATTCCTTTGAGCACTTATAAATTGCATCAACAATCTCAATCCCACGCCGAGGAGGAGGTAAGTGGACAAAATTCAACACTCTTTTTTGCAATGTCCAACTTGAGTTTATGAAGTGTCCTGTGAGAACTATGTACTCAATCTTCTGATTATTTGACTTCCATAAATCTGTAGTCAAACTAACCATACTAATACTTTTCAGCAAAGTCTTCAGCTTATTTTTCTCAGCCTCATATACCTTCACACAATTATTTTTTATAGTGATTCATGATATCTTTTCCCAATCTGGAATTCCTCTTCTTTGCATCATATTAAAACTATCTTCCTTCACAATGGAAAATGGATGCTCATGCATAAGAATCCATTGTGCAATTCCCTCCCTCATCTTCAGCATATCAAACTTTCCATCTGTAGCAGCAGGTGCGGCATGTTGTGTTGTTTTTGTTGGCTGGAAATTAATTTTTGGTTGTTGCCTCTGAGCAATCTTTCACTTCAAGCAAGTATTCAAATGCCTTGGAAAATGAGTTGTACTCCTACTTGCAAGGATACAATGTCTTCTCTTATAATGTAAGCATTCCCCTTTTTTAGTACCATCAGGCAAATCAATTTCTATAAACTCCTTCCAAATAGCTGATGTCTTCAATATTTTTCTCTTTTGGAAAAGGCTATTGTCATTTACCTCTTCTCCCGTTTCATCTACCAATAAATGACTGGCCGAAGAACTCTTTTTGTGAGTAGTTGGTATTGATGCAACTTTAGGATTACTAGAAGACATCTATTAAAATAAAAATTATTAGATTCTACATTAACCAAATCTTAAGAGGGGTGAAAGTTTTTCAAAAGCCGTGTGAACAGAAATTTTTTCAAAATTATCCTAATGAAGAGTACTATTTACTTATTAGTCGAACCCAAACAGAAAGTTGAAAGAGGAACAAGTAAAAAAAAAAAAAAGAAAGAAAAAAAAAAAGATTCTTGTATTAAACTCAACGAATCATTAGATTAAACAAAATAGTATGTTGTTTTTACCTCTTATATAGTGAAAACCAGTTGAAGTGAGGAAGCCACTGATGAACACTATTGACAGATCAGTAAAAATAAAACTAAAAGTTTGTAGTCAATCCTTAAACAATGATGCTTTGAGATCAGGGGAAAATTACTTCCTATACCTTTGAGGTTAAGAACTCAAGGAGACAGCGCTTCTTGCTCCTCTCTTGGTAGTTGGTACCATGAGCAACAATCCCCAGTAAATTACTTGAATCGGTGAAAGCTAAAGCAAGGTGAAAGTGAAAGGAGAAGTAGCAGAAGTAAAAGGAGAAGTCGCAAGTGGCAAGGGTAAAAAGAGAAGCTGTAAGCGGCTAGGGTTAAAGCATTTTGGTAACTAGGTATAGATAAAATTACTTATATACTCTTTTACATTTGTTATATTTTAAAAAAGATTTAGGATATGTATGTAATTTTATAAAATATAATATAATATATAAAAATTCGATTAGACTCGCGAACACTTCGAGTCGAGTATTTTAATACTCGAACTCGACTCCATACTTAAATTAACATACTCAAACTCGGCTAAAACTCAATTAAATCGAGCTGAGTTCAAGTATATCTCGAGTCGAGCTCGAGCTACTTGCGAGTAGTTTGACTCACTTACACCCCTAGCCAAGTGTGATAACCTGAGTCTAGACATGTGCCCCAAAACTTAGAAAGAAGCGAGGGAAATGAGCAAAATCCCTTATTCCAGTATAATGTGAAGTTTAATATACGCGATATTGTATACACGACCAGATATTTGTTATGTAATTGGTTTGGTGAGTAAATATCAATTAAATCCTAGAAAGGATCATTGGAGAACAGTAAAAAGAATTTTCAGATATCTCAAAAGAACTGTGAATTTCTCCTTGTATTACGGATGATGTGATTTATACCATATGGGATATTCAAACGCCAATTGAGGTGGTGATCTGGATAAACGCAAATCGATATCAGGTTTTACCTTTATACTTAATAGTGGCACCATTTCTTAGAGTAGTAAGAAGCAAACCTATGAATCTATGATGGAGGCTAAGTTCATGGCTTACTCAGTTGTAATTCAGAAGAGTGTTTGACTCTAGAGACTATTGGATGACTTTGGAATTGTGACAGATAGTGGGAGACCAGTAATAATCTATTATAATAATCAAGCTGATATCGCCTACAATCGAGACTCTAAGTATCATAGTAGAACTAAATATATTGACACCAAATATAATTTCGTAAGAGACATCATCGAGAAAGGTAAAATGACCGTCACGTACATTTCTACACACAACATGGTGGCTGACCCCCTCACCAAACCCATTGTTAGAGAATTATTTTTAAGGCACAGAGAGTCATTAGATTTGTGTATATTTTGACATTTCTCATTATGTACTAGATTGATGATATTGATTCTTATTACCTTTATATATATGATTCTTGTGTATTATTCAGTCACATATGAGTTATTTATTTTATTTAATGCACTATTATCTTATTATATATTCTGTGATGTAATAAAAAGATATGTCAGACTGGCGAGATTGACTCTCTCACACAAGTGACCACCTTTAACTCTAAATGAGTGGAGATGAGATAATTTTTAATTGTAAGAGTCTTTGAAAGTAGCCTTACTAGAATATAAATCGCTCTGATATGTATTCAGAATGAGATCATATACGATATGATTGGCATAGAATACCCACATCCATGCTGCCTGTAAGTAGTGAGATTTGAGATCTCAGATATTATCTATGGTTAGTGATATCTTCTCTAAGATTTTTGGGTAAACTTTTATGTATAGACTGAGTTTCATACTCACACAGTGTTAGAGAAATTTGGCATATGACATTTTAAGAGATGAAGGAATAACACTGTGGTACGTACTTCATATGACATGTGATAAGACAACTAGGAATAGGGGGAGCTATACTACATGAAACGATGATCTGATCTTTATCTCCGAACCTCACTGTGTGAAATCCGAGATCCATTAAGTGAGATCTCTTATATCCTTATTACTTTCGGCTATTTCTTGAAGTCTTGATTTAGTGTTTGTTATTTTAATCTATTTACCTATGGTCCGGAAGATAAATTGGTATCTAATGGACAGGTTTAGGAAAACAATTGAATTGAGGCTAAAAAGAAGACCAATCGACATCATATCATCGTGTAGTATTTACTAATCGGTCTGTTATGTTTATCCATATTGGAATTCAAACATAATTGTGAATATACAGTTGAGCATTTATTGAGGATCACTTTCGATGAGAAAAGTAGCTCGATGGATATAACTGCATAGAGTATGGAGTATAGCAAGTTCTTTTTGGTACTTACGATGGCTTCTCGATCATCCTAACAGATATATCGAGAAGTTTTTATGTTGCAGATATACTCGTTAGTCGCACGACGTCCAATCTTATATGAAAATCCAATAAAGTGATGTGATAAATTACATGAATTGTGATCTAGACGGATGTAAAATATCCTCATGTACAAGTGGGGGACGTTGGTAAATATGCCCACGTAGGGGCATTTTATCACAAGTAAAATATAACAATTTGAAAATGTGGGAGTTATCTCATTATTTGGATAACTCCCACTAACTCCATATAACCTCTCCCTGCTCTCCCTACGTGTTTTTTATCTTTAATTTTGAGATTGAAGATTGATTAATAAAAAGAGGAACACACATTTTGATAGAGAGTGTACATATTTTCTTTGAGAGAGAAAATACACATTCTTAAGAGAGAACAATAGGGGGTTTAGAAAAAATTTCTGAATAGGGAATTTTTTCTCTTGTCGTTTAATCATAGAATTTTGGATTGTGACATTGTAACTTTGTGGTGATAACTCGTCTAACTGGTTATCATTCCAACTACGAGATTATTCGTGAAAGATTTTGTGGTTTTTATTTTTTTTTTCTGTGTTTACTTACTAAGATATATCCGAAAATCCTTATTTTTTATTTTTTGAAAAATTAGTATCATGTTTCCGTTGCGACTGTCAATTAAATCCAACATGGAGGATTCAGACTATTTTCTCAAAATAAAAAATAAAAAAAAAATGTGAGGGATGCTGAAGAAATAATTGATCTCATTAAGATCAGCACATATTTTTTGTTAAGGGCAAGGTATTCAAAGGCTACTTTTAATCATTATGAATGGCTTCAAGAACTAAGGATTTCAATATTGGACTTGATTTATAGAAGAGGTTGAGTACAAGAATTCATAGTTATGGGTACTGATACTGCCTAATGGCCCTACTTTTATACTTATTTCGATGATTTAAATTTTTTGTTGTTAAAAAAATTTATAAAATTTGTTAGACTTTCAATTCTAAGTTATTTTATTATTTTATAAATAAAAAATGATAATTATTGAATTAAAATCTAATTATACAAATTTATACGTATTAATATCTATAAAAAATGAAAAAAACTTCTGGATACCCTTAGCCCGGTGATAACAACATGGGGGAAGCATAAATCGAGCAAATGTCTCGTTAATCTTTGTAAAATATATATATACAAATATATAAAGAAAACAATAAAGAATAAAATAAAAAATGGGTTTATTTATATGTCCCACGAAATCAAATATTAAGCTTAATTAAAGTAACCTTTTAATATAAAAAAAGTTATCAATATATTCGGAATTTAATTTTTTTAAAAATAATTTAAGAACACCACTACAATGTCTGTCCATAGTACATTAATAAATTCTATCCATTAGAGAGAGCATATACATTCAAGGAGGAGTTAAAATAAAATTGAAAACGTCGAAAGTTGAAGATATTTTATTTTATTTAGTTAGAATTTTTAAAAATCTTAAATTTTTATAATTTTTATTTTTAATTAATCTTTAAGTTATTAAGTCATTTAAAAATTTTCATTTTTTTATTTTGATAACTTATGGATACGAAAGATTTTTACCTTCAGTAAAAAGATAAAAAGGGACGGAAATCCTTTATTTTAAGAGTTTTGTTTACTTTAAGAAATTAGTGGTCGTTTTTAGGCTAAGTCACGCTGGACACTTGCTTTTCATTAAGGAGAATAGGTTTTTATTCTTCGAGGGGGCGGCTGCTCATTTCTGCAAAAGGGGACTACTGCTCATTTTTGCAAAGGACGGCTACCTTTTACTCTTCTTCATTGTTCAGCATGAATAAACTAACAATTAATTAAAATTTTGATCGATGATATTATGAAATTTAAATATGTTTATTCATTTAATAATCATATGTATTTATTTAATTTCTGTAGATCATGGATTATGATTTTTTAAAATTTAATGAATAGGTAGACAATATTTATTATATATAGAATAATCTATAACCATTTAAAAACAGTAATATTTGTTTATTTTTTAATAAAATGATGAATGACATTCATGTCTTGAAATTGAATAATCTAATTTAAATGAAATATTTATGTGTTTATTAATTAGAATTTAATTTCTCTAAATTTTAAAACTATTGAAACACTAAATCTAACGAAAATCTCTTGAGTTATCTTTCGATTAGGAAAATAATTAATTATGATATCTTGATTACTGAAAAAATAAGGAGAGATCAAACGTTTCGTGATATCTAACGTTATAACCAATTAATTTATATGTTGTTGAATTATTTTTGAATCGAGAATCAATTGATTGAATCAAAGTGTAAACAAACCCTTCAACTAGGTCATTTCATCTTGATTTTTATTATTTTAATTTCGCCCCATCTTAATTTGTCGATTATTATTTTAATTTTATTTTTTGTTTATTTTGATTTGATAGATTAGTTGTTAGTTCGAAACCCCCATTTTTTTATTTTTTTATTTTTTATTATTTTATTTTTTTAAAAGAGATAAATCCTTTTTTTTCCTGTACATACAACGTTACTCACCCTAAACTCATTTTTTATGAAGTATGTATTTTTATTTTTATTGGTTTAACACCCACTAGCAGGTTTATTTTGCATGTCAACTTACTTTGAACAAAATTAGTTCCAACAATTTTTTCTGATTTTTTAAATTTTTGTTTAATTAATTCTAATTTTTTTATTAATATTTAATCATTATCGAAATATATTTTTATCATGATCAAGTAAAAAAAATAAATAAAGACTATTTGATGACATAATTTTTTTATAAAGAAGTGTTTGGAAGAATAATTTTTTTGAATTAATCGAATTTTTGTGGATAACGTAACTGAGGGGGGGGGGGGGAAAGGACACCCACAAGAGAGCTTTCAATGACATAATTACCTTTTAAGGAAGTGGCAGGAGGAGTAATTTTCCCTTCCTTTTTGTTGGTTGTGTTCTAGAGGAGCGTTTTGGTTTCACTTTATATGTTTCCATTTTTCTCCTCCTGACAGACGTGCGGCGTCAGGACGTGATGTCCTTGCAGTCATCTTTCCTAGCCCTTCCCCCTCCCACTGCCCGGCGCGTGGTTTCCTCTCCGCTCTCCCCCTTTGAGAAATAAATACTTTAAATTTAGTAGAATAATTAAAGCAACTTTATTAAACGATTATTTCTAGAAAAAATTTTGGACCAGGATAATATATTAGAAGTAGAAAATTAGAGAAAAAATAATTTCTACTTTATCTATAATCTAAAGGGAAAACAATAAAATTATATTATTTATTATTTTATTCAAGCAAAAGATATTGCGTAGAAATTGCTTTCAAATAAAATTATAAAATTATAGTTTTTAAGTTTTCTCTCTCTAAAATTATAAAATATAGTTTCTTTCTGAAATTATTTTCTTCATCTAAAATTAAATACATTGATTTTTTTTCTCTCTAGAAAAACCGTTTTAATTATTTTAAAATTCAATATATTAGTTTCTCTCTCTAGAAAATCAACATAGCTAAAATTTTCTCTCTCTATTGTATTTGTTTTAAGTATTCTCTTTGTAAAAAAAAAATCAAAATTTAATTTAAATTTTCTCTCTACAAAATAATCAATTTTGAGGGAACTAAATTTTTTTCTCTAGTTCCCATCTACTACTCAACTTTTTTTTTTTTGTTACGGGTTATGAAACACGAAGGCTCGAAAAAGAAACTTGAGTAAGAGTTTTCTTTTTATTTTTTTTACCATTTTAGTGTTCCTACAATGACAATTACCCTTCCCCCGAATAAGATTTTGGGGGAGGGGGGAATTGATATACCACAAATCATTGAAAAGGAATGGGAAAATTTAAGGGACAATTTTTCATCGTTTTTCCCTCCTACCATACACATCCCTAAGGACTGCAGGATCAATTTATCAAAATTCAAAATTCAATGAATAATGTTAGCAAAATTTAAAGTTCAAATTTGATAATGGCTTAAAGTTTATTGCCTCCTAACCTTCTTTTTCTCCTTCTTTGAGAAGATTTGATAATCATACTTCACTCCTTAATCTTTCATAGAGAGTAATATTTACTTACTTAGCCCCAAATTGGGATTAAGGGATACAATGAAATTCATTGATCGGTTCAGGGAGGTTAGGTAACGGCAAGGGAAAATTCTAAATATAACAAACAATATAAAAACAAAACAAAAAAAAAGATTTTCTTTTTTATGAGATTGAAACTAGTTTTTTTTGAGATAAATTTAAAGGCAATAAGCTTAGAGACACAAAATTTAAAATAATTTAATTTTTTAGGTAGAAATTTAATATGCTTAGTTTTAGAAATAGGAAAAAATAAATTGATTTTTGAAAGAGAGGAAAATTAAAAATACATATTTAGAGATATAAAATATGAATTAAATTGACTTTTTGGAGAAAAAAATTATTTAGTTTTAATAATCAATATTTTAAGAAAGTTTTTCTAGAGAAAGAAAATTAATATACTTAATTTTAAAAAGAGAAAAACAATTTTACTTTCTTAAATAGAAAAAACTCAATCAATGTGTTAGGAAAGTGAAAATGTGAATTGAACTTGTTTTTTTAAAGACAGAAAATTAATGTCTTCAGTTTTATGGAGAGAAATATTAAATTTTATTATTTTAAAGAGAAAAAACTTAAATCAATATGTTTGGAGAGATAAAATGTAAATTAAATTAATTTTTTTGAAGAGAAAACTTAAAATTAATATATTTAAAAAGAAAACAAATGAATTAAATTGATTTGTAAAGAGAATAAATTAATGTATTTAATATTAAAGTTAATATATTTTGCGAGAATAAATTATTTGATTTTTTAACGTATCTACTTTTAAAGAGAGAAAAACTAAATTTGATTTTTTTAAGAAAAAACTTAAATTCATTGTTTAGAGAGAGAAAATATAAATAAATTAATTTTTATGGCAGAAAACTAATGTTTTTAATTTCACAGAGATAATGAAACTATTTTTTTTAAGAGAAAGAAAACTCAAAAGTGTTTTGAAGAGAGAAAATGTGTATTAAATTAATTTTTTTAGAGAGAAAAATGTATTTAATTTTAGAGAGAGAAATATTAAATTTTGTTTTTGAATAAAAATAAAATCAATGTTTAGAGGGAAAAAAAAGGTGAAATTAGTTAACTCTTTTGAAGAAAGATAATTAATGAGTTTAGTTCTAAAAAGAGAAACAAAATTTATTTTTTTAGAGATAAAATATTATCAATATATTTAGAAAAATAAAATATGAATTAAACTGATCTTACGATATAACATTTTCCCCTCTTTTCTCCTTTTATCACATATAAAAGGTTATCTTTATTCAACTAAAGAAAGAAGAAATGAGAAATGTTTGCTAATTGAAATATTATCTTTGTAATTTTTTTCTTAAATTTTTCATTTTCTACTAAATATTTCTTTAACACTTGATTATTGAATTCGTGAGCTATATCCAATGATCATCTAGTGTAGTTGAACTCAAGATCTGAACAAGAGGAGCATATTCCTTTTTCATTTGAGCTAACTTCAACAAATGTGTCTAATTTTGTGCTTAGTAAATAATTTTTCTTCATTGGTACCTTCCATTTTAATTTTATAGTGGAGTATCTTACTCCACAGATTTCTAAGTCCAAGACATCGAATATTCTCAATAAATTCAAGCCATTTTTTTCTGTTACAGAAGTGAAACTCGAATCCGAAACCTCTAAGGGAAGACCTACAGTGTCATTTGGGAAAGGGATTAGTGTCATTTGAACTATGGCTGATCGACAATTCAAGCCATCTTTTGAACCACACTGGACTCACTCTTGATATACCAAGAAAAATGTTAAGCAATACCCTCTTAGGTTGTCATCCTTTGTGTGAGACTTACAATCATGCATTAAGGGCGTGGCATTGAGGAGGAAATTTTTCAAAACCCCTTCACGTATGTAGTTCCAAGTACTTGTCAAGCCACCATTTCAATTATTGTAGGAGTAGGAAAGAAAAATCATGTCTGCCACCATTTAGCTTCGCAGACTTACCATCAAATCAAGAGAAAAAAAGCTTTTGTTATTTATTTTTCACTCCATGCTCAATTTGCGCATTTCAGGCAAAAGGGTCCTATTGTCATCTTTTGGCGCCGTCGTTCGTCGCGCTTCCTGGAGTTTGAAAATTCAATGTTGCTCTTAAATTTGTGTTCGTACATCTCATATATATATATATATTTATATATTTATATATATTGTATTTACCTTTTCTTTCTATTACAAATGAATCTTCAACCAAAAATAAAAAAAAAAAATGTTTCCCTTTGTCACTTTAGAAAATCATGGGAGCTGGAACTATTTCTTTTAAAAAAAAAATTATCGTTATTTCTTATTATCTCTACTTAATGTTCAATTATAATATGATAATTTTGACTTTTTAAAAAATAATTAAATCAGTTAATATTAATTTTATTTAAAATTATGGTTGCAATAATGTTAAAAGACATTTGAAGCATTTCTGGCTTGTTCTTTTTCTTCTCGGTGTTTGTCATTCGAGAAAGTTATGTTAAATAAATTTTTAATATAAAAATTATTAATATAGTAATAATTTAATTTTTTAATAAAATTTGAATTTTACTTCTAAATGAAGAAAAATTACGACAGGAATATAAATGTTATCTATGTATTTTAGAGTAAAAGTGTGCTCAAGTAATAACATGTGGCACCATTTTGAGTACAATATGTTTTTATTTAATTTGGGATTTTAGCTTTTATAATTATTATGGAAAATACTTTATTTTCAAGGAACTGAGAATATAAGTAGTAGAGCAATCTAATCCAAACACTTAAATATATTTTTGATCGTTGGAATTATGACCAGGTATCATAATTCTAAAGATACCTCAAGTGGTTTGAGAATTATGACCCAGGTATCATAATTCCACAGATCATCAAGTATTCATATCACCCAAAAAAAAAAAAATGAGGTAGTGAATCTCATGCTAGAAGGTACGTGGACAATTATACGGTGAGAGTGCTGAACCTGGGCACAATAATGATAATACTATTGTGGTGCCTCTATGTCAGGGTATTATCATTTCAAATCATGATAGCATACGTGATCTTTCGACTTGAAACAGTATATTATTTCATATATGGGTGGTCAATGATTTGCAAGTATCACTACTTTCATGCTAATCAAATATGGAATATAGATACATAGTGGCCATGGACATTTATGTAAAACAAGAGGAGAGACTAGATAGTTGTTTTCTGATTTCTTTTTTAATTTTTGGGTTAATTAAACTTAGAATAGTGAAAATTATAAAAACTGAAAGAAAAGAAAAGAACACTAGAAATTTTATAACGGTTTTACCAATTCGATATACGTCCACTCTCAGACAACTCTTTTAGATTTTCACTATTTTTTTAAATAGTACACACCACTTACTTGCCAGTTATAACTGAAACCTTTACAACTTACTTACTTCACACGTGTAAGAGAAACCTTATGACCTACTTGCTTCACAGACGTAAGTGAAAATCATACAAGTATTCCTCCTTGATATACTCTCTCTCTCAAAACTCATATCGTGAAATACTCACAATCTTTAAAGTTATTTTTAATACAAGGATATTACAAAGTGTGAGACAAATTTTCAAAGAAATTAGGCTCAGGGAGTGTTATAGCGTATGAGACTATTCCTCATATGAAAAGAAATTGAAACTCAATGAATGATACACACAAAGAGAATACAAAGAGTTTAATGTCGTATATGTTTTCGAGTGGCAGAGTATTCAATGAGATCGTATTTTGTTGGCAACAACCATTCTTTTCTTTCTTAATCTCTCTTCGTTACTTTATTCTTCATTACTATGGCATTTATATTTCTCTTAAAGAATGTCGTTGAGTGGTAAATGAATTTGAAAATTGAAAATTAAATATTCTTTACCTTTTTCAATTAATGTCTTTAACTACTTCTCAATTAATATTTTTACCCGTTCTTAAAGCAGCTCTTTACTTTTTTCATTAACCAAATCCTGTCTCAAAAAAATTTGAAGTGTCTTTTTGATGCAACAAGAAGGTTAGCTTGATAAGCAAAAGAGAGTTCAAAAAATCATCACGTGTTAACTTTGAATTCAAAAATTTGATTAGATAAAGTATTTATTTGGTCTAAGTCATCAATTTTTAAATAGTCAATGAATATTTTCAATAACCACATTATTTCTTTATTAAACTATCTCTGTGAATAAATGGTTGATCAAGATTGATTGGATTCTGAAATGTGGTTGAATGATAAAAAGTTTTGGTCAACCTTTGATTTGGTTTGGTCGGCTAGAGGTGCATTTTGTTCCTTGTATGATTTTACTGATTGACTACTCGAATTATCGGACGGCTGAATAAGTAGAGCAGGTTGGTCATTTAGATTTTTGGTCAGCCGTAAGAGTATAGCAGGTTGGTCATTTAGATTTTCGGTCGGCCATATGAGAATAACAGGTTGGTCATTTAGATTTTCAGTCAGCCATATAAGCATAGCAGGTTGGCCACTCCTACTCAGTGGTTGGCCACTCGAGTGCACAATGCCGTCGTGGTCTACTACTCGTACACATTAAGGTATTGGCAGCTAGCCGCTTGAGCGCTTAAGGCACTCGTGGCTAACTACACGTGTGCACTTGTTGTAGATTTGGAGAGGATCATGACGAATGTTAGTCTTTAGAGCTAGGCATGTCGAAACAAGGAAGCAGCCCTTGAGGGCTATTGAGTGCGTAGCCGAACCCGATGTGCAATGACCACGTACAAACGGCATGGAAAATAAGTCGTTACTAACCAGCAGCAAGGAGAATGTGAAGACAGATGTTTTTAAGGCCTAAGGATTCCTACAGGTCTAGAGGTGGTATGCAAGTAAGAGAAGTTTAGACTAGAAGGGTCCTAGTCTAAAATGAAAGAGACATATCAACTGCAGGCCTTTGGAATCCAACTGCATAGTCGGAAGCCCATAACAGCAGCTTGAGTATTTCATCTTGCGTTCCTAAAGGATGTTAGAGAAAGTTTAGAGCCTTTTAAAAAAATGGTCCAAGACCCATGACTTATGCCCTGGTCGAAGAGGGCTTGACCCACAAAGATGCCTGGCCCACTTTGTGGCCCATGAGAAAGTGTCACTCCAAAACCCTAGTAGTATAAATACTAAAGAAGACACTTTATAACTCTAGATCTTGATTTAGCTACTTTTGCTATTCTATCAAAAGAAAAGTTTTCTCTCCACCTGTCTTAAGAGAACGAAAGAACTTTTTTTTCTGAGTGTTATACCACCTCTTGAGAGATCTCCAAGTGCAAAGAGGTGAGACATTCAATAAACTCTTATGAGAGAAAGATTGTCACAATCGTTACCTCAAAAACCCTAACCCCTAGTACATTAACTCTTGCAAATTTCAACCACCATCACGTGTGACATGGGTGTTACGTGAAGTTTTAAACTCCAATCCCAGATCTAAACCTTTAATACACAAGAAGCCAATAGTTTGGTCCTTTCATTGAGAGCTCAACATCCATCCCCATTACAAAACCCTAACCGCACAACCTTAGAACCAGCACCATAGCAATCTATCCAAGATTTGCAAATTACAATTGTAGTAGTCCTTCCTTCTGCTCAGGAGCCACAACACCTCTTGTTTCCATCAAAAAATATTATATTCCATTACCCAAGTATCCATATTCACACCAAAAAATACCTAATCCAGAACCCAAAAAGTCGTTTGCAAACAATAAAATTCGTGTTGTCCATAGCCTATCAAGAAAATCAAGACTATCCAGCCTTGATTTATCAAGAATGTCATAGATTACCTTCCTTTCTTTACATACTTCAATACTCAAGTATTTAAACATTCTTTCCCATTAGAAAACATAGCCCCAAACCAAAAACCACGGCCTCACATAAAAAAGATTGCACACGGATCTGTCCAGAAAACAGCAACTACACATTCTCATGGCCGAACAGCTGAGACAGCCCACTCAACACAAACCTCTCAAGGACCTCGAGATCCAACTAGCCCAAAGCAATGCCAATATGTTAGATTTCAATGAAAAGGTGGATAATCTGGAGAAAAACATATGTGTTATTGCTGATTTGATTCAAACAATACAGTCCCAAAATAATTCCGAACGCAAGAGACATCACCCGCATGATCTACATCAAAACCATACTATCCAGCCCATGAGCAATGAGGAGGAGGCTAGATCCGATCCACACCATCCTATATCTAAATCCTCTGATGAAGAGGGGGAGGATCCCTTTGAACCCACTAGCTAAAATGTTGAAAAGGGCCAAGAGAAAGGAGAGGAGGTCTTCACAAGTCAAGACCAAGGGATACAGTACATAAGCTCAAATTTCCAAAGTTCAATAGAGGAGATCCAAGCTTTTGGATATTTAGACCTGTGATTTACTTTAGTTACTACCTTACAAATAAGTATGAGAGGGTTAGAATTGTCGGATTCTACTTAGAGAATGAGTCGCAACAATGGTTGCAATGACTAATGGAGAGATAATGTACTAATCAAAAAGTTTTATCTTGGAAGAGCTTTTGCAAGGAGACGATGGAGATTTGGTGATACAGCTTATGTAGACTATAATGAGACCATATCCAAGTTGAAACAAATTGGTTCCTTAAGGGAATACCAAAGGAATTAGAAAAATTATCGACCCGAGTTGATTGGACCGATAAAGCACTTGTTGGTGCCTTTGTGGCTGGCCTAAAGCATGAATTGGCCATAGAAGTAAAATTGCAATGCCCTAAATCCCTGATGCAAGCCTTAGAGGTTGCTAGAGTCAAGGAAAATCACTTGCAACACATTAGAAGTGCTGCCCAAAGGCAAATCACCAAAACAGTCAACACTATCGTGTCCACAGGCAACAACGCGTCACGGCCTCTTGCTGCGCCATCTTTGAGTGCAGCCAGGCCTAGCCCTTCTAAAACCTCTTCCCAAGGTGTCAAGAGGCTTTTCTATGCTAAGATGGAGGTAAGAAGAGCAAATGTCTTTGTTTTAATTATGATAAACGATTCGTTCCTAGCCACAAGTATAAGATACCCAAAATTATATTGGAAAGATTGAAATCACAAAAGGTCAAAATAGACATAACACCCTAAACATGTTTCCAATGGCAACATGATATGAGCCCTAGTATAGGATCTAGTCAAAGGATAACCCGCAGGAAATTCCTCTCTTCTTTTGCTCGAGTTTTTCCCTTTCTTAAACCCTATCTTTCACGGCTAAAAACTTGTTCCCTAACAAACTTTCCACCACACTTTTTTTAGAAGAATTAGACTTCTTTATCGATCATACTCTCTTTTAATAGAAAAAATTATGGTTTACAATATAATAGATTTTCTACTAAAATCAAACTCCTAAAATTATTCCTAACGTGAAAAATTCCTAAACTAAGATAACTACTATTTTTAAAAAAATATTTATCAACTAAAATATAGAAACTACTATTTTTCTAAAATATTTCCTTCTCACTAGTTTCTAAATATGCTCCTAGAATATTTTTTTCCAATGATATGCAGTTTCTATAATAATTCTTTCCGCATCATGCATATCACAACTTTACAATATAAGAATCTATCACATGTATGTAATTCAAAATAGAATACATGAAACATCACAAAACATGCGATAGGACAAATAGAAGTGAGCTTTATGGATGAAGGAAATACTGACAGTGAAGTAAGGATTCTCAAAGCAATCAATCATGCTGATTGTTAGAGTTAAAACCAACCAGATATAGAGATGAACTTTTAGATTGAGTTTCAACTACTTTATGGCATATCAGATTAAAGGTCAATGACTGCAATGGAAATGCAATTAAACATCCACCACAGATTCCATTGTTACTAGGACTGAAATCAGGATACAAAGTCATTGCAGAATCTAATCCAGGAGTGATATTCTAGATTTCAGATTTACTATTACTTGACATGCTAAAGTAGAAGAGGAATGACATGAGGTACCTCAGGGACAATAAATTTCCCTGTAAGAAGACAGATGGCCGGCAATGTACAGTACACGATCAATAGGATGGAAGTCCATGGATACACCACTGAGTTGATATATGAAAAGCGTTCCAACCATTTCAATCCACCACCGTAGCCATACCATATTAGGCAATGCTTGCTTAAGAAAATCTCGACAGATCCTAGGGCCCAATGAAGAACCTGGTGTAGACAATCTGAGAGATTGATGGGAGTTGAACCCTTGAATGTAGGTCTTTTAGGTATGCAATACACTGACCTCCATCCATGGCAGTGCATCTTGAATCCTGTCAAGATATCCTCCGTCACTGAGCCATATATCCAGCCAACCTAGTTCAAATTAACAAATTAGAATGAGGAAAAAAAAATCAGTTTGCCAATAAGTACTCAAAATTTCTATAAGATTTCATTGTCGCTTACCTCTTTTCCCCATTTTGTTTTATCTTCATAACCACAGCTAATGACATGGATGGCTTCTTTCAGGAGTGACACAGAGCTTGCTTCTGGAGGGACTCCACCATTCTCTAAAAGGGTGGAAGCCACAAACACAGGTGACTGTCCAAACTTCTTCTCCAATTTCTCAGGGGATGGAAGACGTGTTTGCTCGGTGCTTTTGCCTGCAAAAGCACAAAGCGTCACTCCTACTTACGGCTTGCATCTCTCCTCAAGCTATCCCTTACAAGATGAAATACTTTTAATTATTACCACGAACCATTTAGTCCTTACCTTCACCCCCTTCTTTAATATTTTCAAGAGCATGTATTTGCTTTGATGCCTCCTTGTTCTTCATTCTCTTTTGTTTTTTCTCATTGGCCTTCCCTTTCTTGTTCTTTCTAGACCCACAACACACACAGTACCATTTGGGCCAATAGTTGCAAGCCTTGCCAGGGGGGCTTCTTATTAACTGGAGCATCAATCCCATACAGTGCTTGACTTCTAAAGACAAATCCTGTTCCAACATATATTGGCCCTTGGATGCCATTTAATCCTTTCATGTTAATCTGTTACAGATATGGGGGAAAAAAGAAAAAGAAAAGCTCATTAATGAGCTATGCAAAAACCAGTAAATTTGTGTGAGTGTCTGTGTGAGTGAGTGAGTGAAAGAGAGAGAGGGACATAAATGATTACATATATAAAAAAACACAACATTCTTATTAGAGTATCTGTCGTGACGATCAATCCCATCAAATCTTTGAGGGAACTACATATCATAGACTTTTTTTCCAAATGTAGGGTCCATCATAAAGCACATTGCTTCCCTGAGTGCCTTGCTATTGTTTATGTAGTGAACACAATCGACAGGCAGAAGATAAGGAGCATTGGAGACAACAGCTGAGACTCGCACCTTAAATAATAATAGAGTAAGACTAGTTAATTACATCTACATGTTGATTCTTACACAAAAAAACATAAAGAGTAATTCAATGCTAATAAAGATGTCTGTCTTACCAAAGCATTCATGGCCCCAGCTTTTTTATGGTGTTCAAATCCTGGTCTTTTCTCCTTAGAGACATAGATTAGACAAGGCAACACATTTCCCTCAACATCACGAACTCCACTATGACCAAGAAATACTTGCACAAGACAAAGTAAAATTTTTAAGCTAGCTATTTCTGTGAATTTGGAAAACAGTTATTCAAAACACAAAGTAAAAAAAATAAATAAATAAATAAAAAGCCTGCTTAGACTACCATCTGACCTGAATCATACCCGGATGGTCCCGTAAATTATTTCCAGGCCAAAGAGTTCTGTCCTGCATTGTCCAACCATCCTCAGGAACCTTTTGTGCCATTGAAACCAATTTATTTATCCACACCTTAAATTCTTCATATTCCCTCTGTATCCATGAACTAGTATGTTATAAGCATTGTCTAGAATCAAATCAGCTTCTAAGAGTTCTCATTCGTCACAAAGAAATAAACAAAAAAAGAAAACCATGCCAATAACTAGGGAATAAAGCACATCATCAAACCTTCATTGCTCGCCTCTCCCTCACAAATGCTGGATGAACTTTGTCTTTAAAATAGTCAATCTTCTGAGAAAAATACCATTCCGAAGCATGAGGCTCAATACTGAATTTTTTGCAAAAAGGGACCCACTTCCTAGCAAATTTAGCTCACTTCGTAGCCTATAAGTAGTTTGATTAGGGTTTCTTATTTAATTATGTTTTGTCAATTTCTTTTTTTTTTTGTGCCCTGGATTTGGTCTGCCACCCGGTTTGTAGAACTTTGCTCTGACTATTCCAGGTTGAGCTGTTGAAATCCCTCTGGAAGTAGAGCTCTCGCCAGCATAGTTTGTTCCATTCGAGACGTGAACTCAAGTTCTCTAGATGGAATCTATTGACTTACCAACTAGGCCACCACATGTCGGGTATGTTTCGTTTATTTCTTAGAACTTGTTTGATAGGTAAATAACCAGCTTATGTTTTAGATTTAATAGTGAAAAAGTATTCCTCTAAAATCCTAATAGTATAAATACAAAAGAGGCACTTTCTAAACCTAAATCTTGATTTAGCCACTTTTGTTATTCTATCAAAGGAAGAATTTTCTCTCTACCCACCTTAGGAGCATGGAGGAACTTTGTTTTCTGAGTGTTATATCACCTCTTGAGAGATCCCCAAGTGTAAAGAAGTGAGGCATTCGATCAATCTTTGTGAGAAAAAAATTACCACATTATCCACCCATCCTCAAGTGTAAAGGAAGAATTTTCTCTCCACCCATCTTAGGAGCATGGAGGAACTTTGTTTTCTAAGTATTATATCACCTCTTGGGAGATCCCCAAGTGTAAAGAAGTGAGGCATTCGATCAATCTTTGTGAGAAAAAAATTGTCACATTATCCCAAAAACCCTAACTCTAGTGCATTCACCCTTACAAATTTTAGCCATTTTCATGTGTAACATGGGTGCTATGTGAAGTTTTGTACTCCAATCCCAAATCTAAACCCTTAATACACGAGATCCCAATAGCATTGTGTGTGCACTAGTCGTTTATGTGTGCGCGGTTGACCGCCTTTGAGCACCGACACACATGGTCAGCCGTGCAGTGCACGCGGCTGACTACCCATCCGCACCTGCATGCGATCAACCATGCATTGCATGTAGCTAACCCCCTGTGCATACTTAGCACGTGTGGTTGGCCATGCTCTGCGCACGGTTGGTCATTGGGGCCAAGCTAGCTAGCCGCTTGGAATAGGCAGTCGGCCAGGTTGATAGGTATAAGTTTTGATCTTATTTACCCTGTAATAGTCATTTAAGTATTATTTAAGATATTATATATAAATAAAGAAATATCCTCATTTGGATTTAATAAAAAATGTTTTAAAACCTAATTTCTTAAGAATAAATAGTTAACTCTTCCTTCAAAAAACAAAATTCTAGTATAGATTTTTGGATGAGTTTTATTCGAAGGGTTAATGAGTTAGAAAAATTTTAGAAAAATAATTTTTAACCAAATTGATATGTGGAGAAGTAATACCACCTTTTTTATTCTCATTTTTCTGATATTTTAAAATCTCATATTTTTGAGTACTTTGTTTACAGTGAGTTGATCAAATCTTGATTTTCTATATTCTAAGTAACTCATTTCCTATCCAACTCACTTACTTGAGTAGCATCATTATCCACTATCAATAATGGATTATTTCACCTTGTTGTGGACTTATTCTTTAATGATATAAACAATTAAATTTTGTTGACTAATCTTACGAATTTTGTCCATACACATCACTATCTTTTTCTTCTTGTGAGTCAATTGCTTCTTATATTCCAAATTCTATCATTAATCATTCTAATCATATTTATCTCCAAATTCTTTCCTTAATCAAACCAATCATGTTTTTCTTATCATCAAACCTTATAAATATGCCAACAATCTCCTCCTTCTTGATGATGACAAAACATTCTAGAATTTGACTTAACTTCCCCTTAGTTCATGTTATTGATATGTCTAACTAAATCTCAAGATCTCAGACTTCAATTCATTCAACCTATTTAATTAAAATTGCATATATTTTTTCCCCTTTTTGTCATCAATAAAATGGGGGTTAACCATACACATTCAGTTCAAGCATAACAGATCTCCCTCTTCTGCATTGTGATCTTTTAGCAAGTTCTATAACAAGTTCTAAAATTTTTTCCCCTTGGACCAACTTTCATCTAGCCATCTCTCCTATAATTCTCCGCTTATTCTTTCCTATTCTTTCACCTTCTTTTCTCCTCTTTTGTCATTAATATAAAGGGTTTGGCACGAATCAAACTAGAAGGGTAAAAAAATGGCCTGAGTTGAAGGTCATTGACCTATGATGGAGTTGAAAACTCCACCTAAAAATGTGTCCAAGTGCCCTAGATGAGTGAAAAGTTTGATACCAATAATGTAGACTTCGAGAATACTAAACCTAGGCATGACTAATTCACCATAGTATATACTATGAATGTAAAAAACAGGAATAGAAACTTAAACTTATGTTATCACTAGCGAAGAGTATAAACATCAAACTATTAACAAACACGAGCATACATATAAACATCTAACCATCAGCGCAAGCAAGATCATATGATTGAACATAGGCAATAAGACAATACATGAAGTTTAAAACAATAAGCCTCTCCCACTTAATTCATATACTTCTCCTCCTTTAGCATACAAAATTGGAGCACAAGTAAAGTTTCAGCAAAGGTTTACACGTAGGAGAAGAAAAAAGTTCAACACATGGTTAAGATGTAGTGACAAGATCAGTAGAAGAAGGATTGGATGGTTCATTTGATATTTCCGGACCTATGTTCAAAATATGTTTCCCCTCAAACTATGATTACATTGTTTATATTCATTTAACATCTGATTACTTTAGTTACTTTCCTCTTTAGATTATAGGATTTGGTGTTTCTGGAAAGAAGAATCTTGACGCGCATTTGAAAGCAATCGAATTTTTGTAGTGACAGCAGTGAGGAGTTTTAGAAGCTGGTGGATGAAGGTGAATATGGTTATCCTTTTCTTAGTGTAAGGGAGTTCACATTTTCACTATTTTATTTAATTGTTCTTACATTTGTGAGTTTTATCTCTTTATCCCGCATTCTATCCAAACTGCCCCAGATCATTTGTTTGTAAAGTAATATGTTAAGAATGGGAAAAGTTACCTGTCACTTCAACTTTTATTTCAACTTTTTGTTCTATTTGAGCTCTTTCTCTGAACTTCATTTCTATATACCATGTTTTTCTTTAATTATAGAGGAAACTCCAATGTCATTTTTCATTTTTACCTTTATTGTTTCCTCTTTCTTTACATTAATTCCATTGATAGAGAGAAATTCAGAGATCAAGGAGTAAAAAAGAATTCAGGGTTAAGACTTTGAAGCAGAGATTTTAAAATGGAGAATCAAATAATGCAATTTAGATTCTCTTCTCTCATTATTATGTCGTCAACCAGAAATCTTCCTAGATTTATTCCTAGTTGTATGACTTCCTCCTCTAGAATCACCAAAAATTGAAGCATTTTTTCATTTATTCCTAGAGGGTTGGTATTTGTATTTGGTATCTTCAAACTAGGATTCATGTATTTGCTAAGTGCTCCTCTTCCATGCTTTCTTCACAGTCTTGCTCATAAATAGAGGTTATGAACTTACAAGATCAATTTTCAAGTCTATAGTGAGATGTTTTTCAAGGTCATTTCCATTTTCATTTTGTATTATCTCAATAACTTGATTAGTCTTTTCATATATTGTTCTATTGGAATTGGAATTAATCAAGGAAGTTGGACATTTATTCCAAGTTCTCTCAAAAATTTCTTTGAACTTGAAAGGAGTTATGTTAAACATTTCTTAAGAAATTTTTGTTTCTTTGCTTCTTGTTATAAGTATGAACTTTTAGTGTAGAGAGGTTCTTTGATGAGAGAGATAAAGAGAAAACAAGGAAGTTAAGGAGTTTTCTTGTTTGGAGAGATGTAGAGATCCTTGGCAGAGTTGTTTCCAAAAGGAGAGAGAGAGTTTTCTTGTTTGGAATGTCAATAGCTAACAGAATGGAATTTGTTTAAGTTGCTGGATGTCTATTTAGTAAATTACCAATGGATGTCATCTTAATTTTTTTTAAAAAATAATAATAAGACACGTGCTACTGATAACAAATTGTATAATGTTCTGTTATGATTCTTTACAATTTGAAATGTGAATACTCTATTGCATAATGGCCTTATTATGAATACTCTATATGTCATGGTTAGTTGCCTTGAGTAGGCAGTTGGCTGGATGAGCAATTAAGACTCGACGATCAGATGCCTATGCTAAGCGGTAGGCCGCGTGTGAGTGGGGGGTCGGCTGCCCTTCTTGGGCGGTCAACTGCGTTGGATAATCGATTGATTTCTTCACTCAGTCGACTAAAAAGTGAGTAATGGTCGATTGACTCTTCAAGTCGGTCGATTGATCATATTCGGTCGATCCTTTCTTTTAAATGGTCAACTGAAATCATGAAAACACACAAGCCACTCAATTCTGATTTTTCTTTGTTGCTGTTATAGTGCAAATGTGGAAATTTTAAGTTTTAATTATCTATCGACTCTGTTCAAATTAAGTTAACTATTCATCTTTGAATAACACTTTATGTAAATTCACTTTGTCTTTTAAGCCAATTCATTTGAATTTGTTTTAAAATTAACAAGACTTTTTCTTCCTAATATTAAATGTCTTAGGGTTAATGAATCTAATCATTTAATAGAATATTCTTTAAGCTCCACAATGACACATTGATGATTTATGACTCAATACTAGATTTCCAATATATATAAAATTTTTAATTCAATTTCTCTCGTATGTTTGAAAATCTTATTTTCTTTATAAGTCTTTCCATCTTTTAGCTCCAACTTCATTGTATTAGTTTTTTGATTTTCCGTATTGATTCTAGGATTTCTATATTATGGTTCAAATTTCCAAGGTTGATTTTTAGTATTTGCAAGATTAGTTTAAATTTTCATATGAGAATCTGGCCATTTTTATGAATCTAATTTTTTATTTTCTTTTCTTTCACTTGTTTATTTTTGAAACAAATGCTCTTATTAGTGAATTTAAGTAGATTTATTAATTCTTCTACTAATCATTCTTTAAGAGCTCTTGAGATTCACACGTTCATTAATATGAGCAGGCTTAGTAGGTGTGTGTGAGAAATATCTTGAAGATCAAGAGACGCACATCTATATGAACTTAAGATTTCTATACCTTTAATTCTTAGTCTTTTGGAAATCTTATGTCAATTCTTTCATAAGTCTTTCCTTCTCAGTTTAACTTTGTGTTCTTTTCTTCACTTTCCATTGTTACCCTCACAATCTTTAGATTTATATTTCAACCTTATTCTTTTGTTGTGGCTTCTGCATGCTTTAAGTTGTTGATTGAGTATTTTTTAATTGCTTCTCAGCATCTAATGTTTTAAGAGCTCGAAGTTGAGGGGAAAAACCTAAATCTAGTCTGACCACTTAAAAATTCAAATTTCAGTGTTTGTTCCCTAAACTAGAGATTTAAATAACTTTTTCTTTTTGTTTGTTTTGTACTAGTTCCTATCCTTAGTTCTGCTATGCATGTCAAAAATGTGTGAGAGAATTTATTATAGCATACATAGTTCAAACAATGTTTTTTCAAACAAAGTAGGTAGGGTTATATAAATGTCACCTTTCCACAGTCACCTTGTCTTTTGAGTTCGGACATGCCCATTCCCCTTGAGTGTCACACATTCAATATTCCTCTTCTTGAATAAGTCCGCAAGACATATTTAAACTTTGCCCTTTGGTATCCAAGTTTTCTTGGTTCCGGCATTGTTAGTACTCAGTAGTCTTTTAGGAACCCATTTCAATTTCAACTTAATTTTAGATACTGAATTGTTTCTTAACCAACAATCACACTTAATGTGACTAAGTTTTTTATAGTGGTAACACTTACCGTAATTTCTTAGTCTTTTTGAATCTAGATTCATTTTCTTGATTTGTTTACAATGATGTGGATAGTGTCCAAACTTCATACAATAATGACATAAATCTCATGGTTTAACATTCTATGAGCTAAGGACAAAGAAGTTATATAATTTATTCTGAGTTTTAACTGTGTTATATCCTAATTCCACTTTGTCAAATATAGCTTTCTGAGCTCCTAACATTAAGTCAAATTTTTCTTGACGTTGAACAAATTTAAATAATAAATAACTTAATTTCTTGTTCTTTTCTTTTTCATGCTCAAGTTCATTTACTGCCTTTTCATCATTCCTATCCTTTTCATTGCTAGTATTCTTTTCATTTTCAATTTCATTTTACAATTTATTCACTTTAACATCTTCTTTCTTAATGTGATCATGCAAACTATTATATTCTTCTTTTAATTCATTTAGTTCATCATTCAAAAAGTTAAGATTTTTAATTTCTATATTCTTTTCTACTTCTACTAAGTGTTTTTCATCTTTCAATACTTCATTCTTTGTTCCAAGATTTTTATTTTCTACCTTGGGCCTTTCATTTTCCTTACAAGTCTGTTTTTTTCATTTTTTAGCCTATTTATCATGTTATTTAAATTTGTATTTTATTGAATCAATTTTTTAAGTTCCTTAAGTGCTAGAGTCAGAGCAAGTGATGGGTCTACGAAAATGCCTCACTAATGAGCTTTGTCATTACATTAAAACCGGCCTTTGTGTAGTTGTACCTCTCTTTAATGTTTAACATCTGCGCCTTTATTTAGGGGTGAACATTATTCATTTAAAATCCAAAAAAAAAATAACAATTTTTTTCAAACTGTTTCTTATATTTTAGGCAGTTTATTTAGTTTTTGGTTTCACTTTTGTGTACACCCAAAATTTAATTTAGTTTGGACAATTATCAATTTTAACAATTTCGGTCAAATTGAATTAATTAAACATATATGCTTTTTATATAATTTTTATTCATATAAATATTAATATAATATTATAACTAAAAGTTAAAAACAAAAATATTTTAAAAGCATTTTTATTGAAGTATGATGTAATGTTAGTCATCTTTTGATTTTATAAACTATTAGTAGAGTAGTAGATTTAGTTTAAAATTTTCATATTTTATTCATTTGTTTGAATTTTGAAATTTGAAATTTGAAATTTTTAAATTGTCATTTAGTTCATTATAATTATTAGTAAATTTTGAATTTTAAAATTATAGTTTATTACCACATGATGGAGGTGGGTTTGACTCCACAGATGATGACTCTGTTAACTCAAATAAGATGATTTGGTATCTAAGGGTCTTGATCGATGAGACCTGTTAAAGACCGTTGGAGGCTGCTCCAGCAGATGAGATTCCAATACTCAAGTTAGAGAGCAATTTTCAAAAAAGAGAGAACAAACTCCAAAGGAGCTCCCGGTGTGCCTTGTGTGTAGAGTGTAAGTCAGAAAGTATACCTAGATGGGTAGCTAAATGATATGTATATAGTTCTTGTGTGTGAGAGTCGTGTGCATGGAGGGTATTAAAATCCTAATTTCATTATGAGAGCACCTTGAGATTTTCAGGATCATAGTGTAGGATTTTCGAAAATCTCAAACTCTTACCAGTTTAGAAAGTCCAAATCATCGTGGGGATCCTTTCCTTATTGATTGCGATTGTAGGTCTCCTTTCCATTTAAGTGGGATTCCCCCCTCAATTTGGGGAGTGTAAATATTACATTAGTGGATTACATGTTGATCGTTAAAACCGAGGAGGTATAGGTATCGATTAGCATTAGATCAAGCAATTAGTTGCTTAAGAGAGATCTGGCCAGCGAATATCAAAAGGGTGTTGTTCAACAAACCATAGGCCTTAGTTAGCCTCAAGCCCAACATGGCTTGGGCTGGGTATCATCATTTGCCTCTACTCCTTATGCCGCTTCGGAGGAAGGGTATGAGGAGTAAACTAAGGATTATTTATCTTGGGAGGTCGCAAAAGTGTAAATGCATGTATCTACTCAATAAATGACTCTGAAATAAATGTTATATGGGAAGTTGAAGAACTTGAATTCTCCATTCATTGCACACGTTTCCTGTTGGATTGTTTCGTCTGCTCAAGATCATGGAGATCACACCTCATCGACTATAAATAGGGATTAAGGATCATACCATTGCATCAAAGTGATACGGAGTATTTCCGAGAGCGATTCTGTTGATCCCTTCTGTTGAGAGTTAGTGTTTATGAGAGAACTCATGAGTATGGGTTTTGAGCCACAAAACCTTATGATTTAAAAGAGTTCTATCGATATGATATTCTATTGAGGATAGGTTTGTTGTGCGAGGTTCTATCATGTCATGCAGCATTCGGACTTCATGGTGGAGTCTGTCAGGGTCCTCATTAAGGTTCTTGACCTTGAGGAGGTAGAGGTATTCCTCAAAGTAAGCTCTCTTCTCAGGGTCAGAACTATCATCCGACTCCCAGGTGTAATAGGTGGCTAAGGTATTTCCTTGGTATTTCTTCAGGTCAGGTGGATATAAGGAGTAGGAGATAGCCAGAGACTTGATGCATACATGTAGTCTCTTTCGTACCCTTCTACTAGAATTAGTTTGCAGTTCTTATCCTCTTTGGTCATTGCTGCTGATTGGTCGCAGGGCTTCTTCTGGTTCTCAGTTTGCTTCCAATTGACTTTCCACTATAGGACTCACATGTATCGTTTTCGCTGTAGCTCGGTCTGACTAAAGGACTTGTAAATCTTGTATTGTATTTAACTATGTACTCTGATATGTATTCGTCATGTTGAAATAAAAGAAAAGTCTATGTTACCTACTTGTTGATCTTGCTCTTGAAAGATCATCTCATCTATTAGCAGCCTACCGATGTATATGATGAACATTGAACCACTGAGTAAATAGTTTGTCTAATAGAATTTGACTAACAAGAGGCCTCTTAATCTGTAGGCTTACTTTGTTGCTAGGCGCGGGGCATGGTTGCTCTTGCACTTGTTATGCTCCTTACGACCAAGAGAGCAAGTGTCGACCGTACGCTTGCCTAAGAGAATAAGCCACACTTGCCTGTCCATGAGATACGTCTTTAGTGACCAACTCCATTCAGGAGGACTAGGCAACACTTGCCCATTCGGGAAGATAAATCCCAAATGACAAACTCAATTCGGGAGAACTAGATGACACTTACCCATTCGAGGAGATAAATTCCTAATGACAGACTCCGTTCAAGAGGAATGGACGATACTTACCCATTTGGGAAGATAAATCCCTAATGACAGACTCCGTTCAGGAGGACTAGGTGACACTTACTCATTTGGGGAGATAAATCCGTAACAATAGAGTCCATTTGGGAGGATTGGGCGATACTTACCCATTCAGGTAGATAAATCATTAACAACAGACTTCGTTTAGGAGGACTAGGTGACACTTATCTATTTGAAGAGATAAATCCCTAACGATAGATTCCGTTCAAAAGGACTGAGCAATACTTACTCATTAGGCAGATAAATCCGTAATCTTTCAACTGTATAGAGCGGGGCATTTTCCCTCGAGAGGGTATCATTCCTCACTGATAATAGATGTGCATGTTCTCAAAGTTCCAAGTCCTAGACATAGTCAAGCTATCTAAGTGATCGAGATGATACATGCCTGAACGGACTTCTGAGCGTACCCTGTAAAGACCTTCCCAGTTGGGTGCGAGTTTGCCCCCTGGCTGGAGTTAACCAATGGCTTCCACCTTCCTAAGCACTAGGTCACCCATCTTGAATGTT
The DNA here is from genome assembly GCA_037126225.1 of Dillenia turbinata. Lineage (NCBI taxonomy): Eukaryota > Viridiplantae > Streptophyta > Magnoliopsida > Dilleniales > Dilleniaceae > Dillenia > Dillenia turbinata. The sequence continues at coordinate 10,390,454 of JBAMMX010000021.1, forward strand.
ATAGTCCTGTCCTGCCTATTGTAGTATCTCGCTATTTACTATTGATAAGCAGTCATTTGGACAAATGCGGTTTCCCTTAGATCAGAAAGTAAGTCTAGTCATTCGCACAGCTCAAATTCATTTTGCCCCTCTTCATAATGGTCCACTCGTAGCAAATGGATGCCAATCTCAACCGGTATCACTACTTTGCAGCCGAACGTCAGGCTGAACAGTGCTTCCCCTGTTGTCCTTCAGGCCGTCATTCGATAGGCCCAGAGAATGCTCTAGAGTTCCTCTACCCAATGACACTTAATATAATCTAGCGCGGTTTCTAGCCCTTATAGGATTGCTAGATTAGTTACTTCTGCAAGACCGTTGGTTTGTGGGTAAGTGACGGACATGAAATGATGTTGGATCTTCAATCTATTGCAGAAGTCTCGAAAGCTTCTGTTATCGAATTGTTTACCAATGTTGGTGATCAAGACGTGGGGCACGCCAAAGCGGGTGATGATGGACGCCCATACGAAATGTTGCATCTTGCCGGTGGTGATTTGGGTTGATGGCTCGGCTTTCACCCACTTAGTGAAATAGTCGATAGCTACGATTAAGAACTTTCACTATCTGATAGTTGGAGGGAATGGTCCAGGATATCCATTCCCCATTGAGCGAACGGTCACGGGTTGGCTATCGAACCGAGTTCGGTGGAAGGTTGGCACCGTATCGACAAAAAGCGCTGGCACTTGTCACTCCTTTTTATATAGTCTTCTCATCGGCCTTCATAGTAGGCCAGTAGTACCCTTGTCGAAGAGCTTAGTTCGCCAGATTTCAGACGCTTAGGTGATTGTCGTATATCTCTTCATGAATTTCTTTAAGTATATAGTTTCTTTCCTCAAGTGTTAGGCACCTCAAATACGGATAGGTGTAGGACTTCTTATAGAGGTCACCGCAAATGATGGCATAATGGGCGGCCTTGCACCTCAACTTGGCAGCTTCAGAGAGTGAGTTCGGTAGTTGTCCACGACTTGGTATATCTTGGATAGATACTTCGCCATCGTTGACTCTTTGATCTTGTAGAGATCCTTGATTTGCTTGACAACCATCTGGCTGTCAGTAAAAACTTGTATGTTTTAGGCCCCCAAGGACATTGTGATCCGCAACCCGGTTAGCAGAGTTTCATATTTGACTTGGTTGTTAGTCACGCGGAAGTCAAAACGAAGAGTGTATTCAGCTTTGAAATTTCTAGCCCTACCAGGATGAGTCCGGGTTCGCTTTCTAAAGAGTTAGATGACCCGTCAACATGAAGGTTCCATTCAAGCTGTATGTGTTCCTCTTAGTCATCGGTAGGGGCTTGTTTAATGGGCGTTAGGAATATGCACTCAAGAATGAAATCTGCAAGGGCTTGGCCTTTGGTAACTGGTCTCGGTTGGTACTCAATGTCGAATTCACCCAATTCGATGCTCTGCTTGATGAGCCGATCTGAGGTGTCCCTGTTTGGTAGGATCTGTTTCAGAGATTGATCGGTTAGGACTACAATGGTGTGAGCCTGAAAGTAAGGGCGAAGATGTCTAGCAGTGATAACCAGGGCAAAAACTATCTTCTTGATAGGTCGATAATTGACCTCAAACTCATGGAGTATGCGGCTGCCTTAATATACCGGCCTTTGTGTAGTAAAATCCTGTCTCATAAGGATAGAGCAGAGGGTTTAGTCAAAATTAGAGAGATAGAGATAGAACTTCTCACCTGAATCTGGCCGAGAGAGAAGTGGAGCTGACATGAGATATCCTTTGAGTCGTTCGAATGCGGCTTGACATTTGGGTGTCCATACGAACTTTTATGACTTCTTTAGGGCATCATAGAAGGGTTTGTATTTCTTTCCTACTTTAGACATGAATCGGTTCAGGGTAACAATTCTATTGGTTAGGCGCTACATGTCTTTTATGGTCCTTGGGGGTGCCATGTAGAGCATAACTTGGATTTTTTCCGGATTTACTTTAATTCCTCGGTTGGTAATTAGGAAACCCCAAAAACTTCCCAAATGTGATTCCTAAAGTGCATTTCATTGGGTTCAGTATCATGTTGTATCATTTTAACATTTGAAATGTTCCTTTCAGGTATGCAATGTGATCGTTAGTGTCAGTATGCCTCCATGTTCCTGCCAAGTTGTTCACTGAAAACCTTGTTAACCAGGTGCTGAAAGTTGCCCCAACATTCTTGAGGCCAAATGGCATGATCTTATAACAATAGGTACTGAACTCTGTGATAAATCTGGTCTTTTTCTCATCCTCAAGGACCATCCATATTTGATTGTAGCCGAAAAATATATCTATAAAACTCAAGAGTTGGTGACCAGATGAAAAATCGACTAACTTGTCGATGTTAGAAAGTGGATGGCTATTCTTGGGACAAACCTTATTGAGGTCAGTAAAATCTATACACATTCTTCATTTTCCATTTGTTTTCTTTATCATGACTACATTGGCTAACCATTCAGGACATTCCACCTCTCGGATGAACCTTTGCTGCCAAGAGTTTTTGAACTTCTTCCTATATCATATGCTGGCATTCTAGTGTGAAGATCCTTTTCTTTTACTTATTAGGCTTTTGACTAGCATCTACAGTTAGTTTGTGAACTATGACTGAAGGGTGGATCCTGACATGTTTTCGGGAGACTATGCAATAACTTTAAAATAACATCGTAGGTAATCCACAACTGCATCCACAATTGCTTTCTAAAGAGACACTGGCAACTGGACGCCGATCTGGATGACTTAACCGGGGATGTCTGTGATGGGAACTTCGGTTATTTCTTTCCGAGCTGAGACTTGGACCGTTATTCAATATCGTGTCTAAGTATCAGAGTGTACATTGTTAGGACCTCTCCTTCTTCTCCCATTACGGGGAGGGTTAGTGAATTGGATTCGCCATGGAGTGTTGCGATCCCCAAAAGTGTCCTGAACTTAACCTTCATATGTCTAGTGTTCAGTAGTGCCTCAAGGTCATCCAAGCTAGGACGACCCAAGATGGCGTTGTATAGGGATGGAAGTTTCATCACGTAAAAAGTGGTTCTAGAGACGACATAGTGAGGAGGTGTTCCCAGCACTATAACAAGTGAGATAGTACCTTTTGGGTGTATGCATTCGCCAGCGAGCCCTTTAATTGGTCGATCAGAGGGCTTAAGGTGAGATAGAAAGAAGCCCATTCGCTAGAAGACATCCCAAAAAAGGATGTCACAGTCTGTTCCTTGATCTATAAGAGTTCTTTTGATGAGAGCCTCGATTCTCGTGGTGACAATCGGTGGATTGTTTTGATTAATATCAACTCCTATCAAATCATCATCATCGAAACCGATGATCAGTCTTTTTCTTTTGACTGGAGTCATGGCTAGGGAGGGAGGAGATGGTGATGAGAGCTTGTTTGATTGGGAAATCAGTGTATTCCTATAAACGGTGCCAGTTTGTTGGAGGGGTTTTGGCTTTACAGATAATAGTTCTACTAACTTGTAACACCGACACTGCGGTGTCCGTACAAGTATCCTGTTCACGAAATTAAATAAAATATTTCTTCATTTACATATAGAGAGAGAGAATTTTAAATTATATTGATTTTCGATTTTGAGGTATGTAATTTGAAATTTTTGGGATATTTAAAATATCCGTATTTCCGATTTGTAAAATAAAGTGAGTATAAAAAAAAAATTATATAGATGATTTATTTATTCATTTATTCATTTATTTATTTATACATTACTCAATTAAATTTTTTGTTAAATTTATTTACAAAAAGATTTATTTAAAAAAAAAAAAAAAGTCAAAATTAGGGCTAAGCCCTAATTTCTTCATTCTTTTCTCTCTCTCCCCTCTTTCTCTCCCTCGCCTCTCCCTCTCCTGCGGCCATGCCTTCCTCGCGCCTCCGCCGTTGCCATCGCCGCCACCGCGACCACCACGGGTCGCCGCTTGTCTCCCTCCTGCTCGGGGCGCGGCTCGCGCGAGGCACTGCGATCGCGCGCCCTCCGGGCCAGCCCTGTCCCCAGCGCGGCCCGCGCGCCGCTCCCGCGAGCTGTCTCTCCTGCGCGCGTCGCGACCGTGCGCAACACGGCGTGACCTGCCGCGCGACTCCTCTGCGCGCGCCTCCGCGCAAGACAGCCCCGGCGCGCGTGACCCGCGCGCGATTGCTCCCTCTCGCGCGCGGCTGCGGCTCCATCCTTGCTCGCACGCTCGTGTGCCTTCTGCGCTCCTTCGAGAGCCCACTGCGACCCTTTCACTGCATAGGTAAGGGTTGAGTTAGATCTTAGTTCTAGGGTTTGAGTTCCATAGTGATTAAGTCTAATTGCTAAAATTTGCTTCAATTTGGAGACATTGCAGGTTTTGGAATGAATCGAATGTCGTACGGACGTTAGGGTTTTTGGATCGCAGTGAACCCTAGGTGAGGGATTTCTAACTCATTTGAATTATTTGGATGCAATTAGGGTAAATTAGGATCAAAAGTGTTGTATATGTGTTGGAAGTATGTTAGATTTGATTTTAATGCTTTGTGTGACATTATAAGTAATTATTCAGGTCAATTATAGAAATTTTATATGAATTGGAATGTTCCGGAGGAGAGAATCATGTTGATTTGATTTGAATGGTTGCTTTTAGAGTTTAATTTGACGAATGTATGAAAACTAGTCGAAACTTGGGATTTGAGCCTAAGGATTGATGCGTGTTTTACATTATAGTTGGTGTTGCATATAGGTAAGTCAAATACACTCTCTATATTATGAAAATAGGTTTCAATACCTTTAAAATGACATAAGGTTTGAAGAAATCGGATGAGAAACGAAAAGTGTATGATTTTTCAAAGATTTTCTATTTTGTAGACAATTTATTAATTTACGCATGTTTCCGACTTTGAGTGGTTTTGGAGTTGAATTAGACTTGGTTTTGAATGTGTTACTTAATTATAAATGAAATGAAATTGATGACATTAGAGTGTATTCATGAATTGAAGAATTGAGACTTGTACAAAAAAATTAGAGAAAATGGAAATTGATGACATAATTATGATTTTGTATTAGGAAGGTCAATCGAGGATCGAGTAAGATTTTATTTGATTGAATTGTAAGTATATGCAAGTGTATATGGACTGAACAGTGTGATGTTGTAAATGTACATAGATACAATTGCGGTTGAGGTGTGAGAAATATATGATGTGTTATAATTGTAGTGACTTGATTGGAGCCCCGGCCAAGCGAGCACGATTTCGACACTTGTGCATTGTAGGGAGTGATTGACCCTCCCGATATCTTGTGAGTGGGTTTTATTTCAATGTTTTCGTTTAATATGTAAACTCTGATTTACAACAGTTTGATAAATGAGCATGATTTATCGCGTGCTTGAAATGTTTTGACTAGCTTTGAAAATGATTTTGTGAACCGATGGAGTGTCTGAAAATGTGGTTGAATTATGAAATATGCATCCATGGGATTGAAATGTAAAATGTGCCATTTTATGAAATATGTTGCATTTGGTTTGTGAACCTGATTTATGGCACATGTTTTGATATGATATTGATATTGGCCTTGAGGGCTGTGATTTGTATTGTGATATTGATATTGGCCTTGAGGGCTGTGATATGTATTGTTCCGTAGCTACGAAGGACACCGTGAGAGGCGCTTTGGTGGCGTCCGGATATGCCTAGGCCTGGGGTATCCCACGAGATGTCGAGATGAGATGATATTTACTACACGGAACTAGGCAGGTTGAACCCGAAAGGGGGAGGACTTGGCTGCTAGTCAAGTCTAGCACCTGGACGAGGTCCGTCGCCAACGCCGGGGTAGAGAGCACTTTAAATAAAATCGCATATAACACCCCCTGCGCTGTCATAGGTCGTGGTAGACCTCTGCCAGGAGTTTTACTATCGGACTCTATGATTTTGATGAAAGTATTTTGGATGCATATTTGGTTTGTTGATGCGTGTAAATGATATATGGTTGAAATGAAAAGCATGATGATTTGAAATATGAATTGTATACTTATACTTTGACACTCCGGTTCACACCCCATATTACACGATTACATTGACCCACTCACTCACCGAGTATTCTTCCTGAATACTCACCCCTCCTTTTTCCCTCCCCAGACAGGATTATGGTGCTAGAGCGACGCATTTGGCTCTGGAAGGTGTGATAGCTTGATGGTGGATTTGGGTGATTATCGACGGTGAGATTTAAGTTCTAATTGAAAATATGAATTTCATATTTTATTGTCGACCCTGCGTGGTCTTCTTGAGGTCCGTAGTTGACCGTGTACATATTATGGGATGTCTGTATAATTTTTAGACTTTTGTTTGCGAAACTCTCATATTTCGCTTGCATTGAGGCATTTGTAACCATTTGTAAACATTTAAAGTGTTGACTTGGGAATTTGTAAAATAATTGTATAAATTTAGGTCCGCTCGGTGTGGCGGCTGTTCATGCTCTAGTTGGGCATGACAGTAGAGGTCTGTGGTTAGGACTGTTGGTGATGTGTTAGCCTTGCGTTGTCTGGATGTCGGTTGGGTGATTGGTGGATTGTTTTTAGGCCGGGATGGCCATTTGATTTATTTTTAGAATGATTTTAAATTATACAGGTTTATACAGGTTAATTGTACATTGGGAGACCTCCGATTTATGGGGAGGCTCTGTCCGATTTTTGTAGAAATACAGCCGACATCCAGGGCAACGGGCGACTGTTCACGATTCCCGGTTCGGGGCGTGACATAACTCGATTGGGATGACTTAGCTGTGTAAGGATCTTGACCAGTGAGACCTATAAAAAACCACCATAGGGTGTTCCGACGGACGATGCTCTAGTTAGAGAACGGTTTTTAAAAGAGAGAGAATTGACTCCAAGGGAGATCCCTGTGTGCCTTGTGTGTAGAGTATAAGTCAGAGAGCGTACCTGACTAGGCGACTAAATGATATGTATATAGTTCTTGTATGTAAAAGTTGTGTGCATATGAGATATTAAAACCCTAGTTTTCTTATGAGAGCACTCTAAGATTTTCGGGATCATAGTGTAGGATTCTCGAAAATCTCAAACTCTTACCGGTTTGTAAAGTCCAAATTATCATGGGGATTCTTTCCTTATCGATTGTGATTGTAAGTCTTTCTGTTTAAGTGGGATTGCCCTCATGATTTAGGGTAACCAAATATTATATTAGTAGATTATGTGTTGACTGTCGAGTAGCGAAGAAGTCTAGATAACGATCACTATTAGACCGAGTAATTAGTTACCAAAAAGAGAACAAGCCGGTGAATATCAAAAGGGTGTTGTTCAATGAACTGTGGGCCTTGATTATCCTCGAGCCCAATATGGCTTGGGCCAGGTATCATCACCACAAATTGATATAAATTATATATATTACATTTATATAGACAAAAATATGAGGTAGCATTACTTAAAAATCTTTCATAGAGATTTCAATAATTTCAAATTGTCAGTTTTTGGTCTATTAATTTAAGTTATAGTTGTAAGAATTGAATAATTGAGTTAAACGGTTATTTTAATTTTAATGATCTCGGTTATAGTTCAACTGAATGTTTACCCCTACCTTCATTGATAACACGGTATGATTTGTGCAATCATCCCACAAAGGTTGATCACTAGCACGTAACACCATGAATTGATCCGCAAGATATTACTCCTGATCACCATTATTGACCACGCCACTAGGATCTGCCTCAACAAATGTTGGAAGAGAACTAATAGATTTTTAGTGCCACGGTGAAGTTGTATGTCCCATGGTGAAACCAACTCATTTGCAGTAGCAAAAGCAACCATTCCTTGATAGGGTTTAGTTGGTCGTAATAGGGCAACGCTTCTCCCTTACTATAACAACATTCTCTCTTTTGGCCAACCATTAACAATGATTACAATAGCAAATCCAATTGCAGTAACGTGGCATGAAGCCTTTATTGTAAGTGTGTCATGTACTTTTTCCATATATAGAAATTTGGTGTAACAATATTTTTTATATGGACACCGGATAGTATCTTCATCCCTGAAAACATGTTGATTGGTCGCAAACGCCATAAGCTATTGTACTCTGGTAGCAAATTCAGACGTGGCCCCTTGGCATGTAATTTCTTATTATATATTCAACTTCTTTTTTATTCCATTTTCTCCTATATATGTAGTGTACATAATCAGTGATACACAACTAAAAGAATTATACATTAAATTGAAATTGTCAATTCAACTTTGACACAACAAAAAATGAAACTAATTTAGAAATCACACTAATTTGAAAATCAAACACCTGCACATCAATAACAAGATAAATATTTTAAGATTAAATGAAAATAACTGTAATTACAATAAGAACATGGTTTAATAACCTTAACATTAATGAAAATTGTGTGTTTAACGTATTATGATGACATTTTATTTGATTAAAAATGTCAAAAATAGGATGATATAATTTATCACCAAATTATGGATATTGTTGGTTTTGTTGTAGGTTTGAAATATTCCACTTTTAAATTTCAATATCTAGCCACCTACATTAATTATAAACATATTGTGCATTTTATATAAATATGAAAATATTTATTTTACAACCTACATTGTCACGCCCCGATCCTCAGATTGACCACGCGACAACCACCGCGTCGTCTCGGTACATGGGTAAAACCTCCTCATCTACCGGGACTCCGCAAGGCTATCAAATTCACAATAAATCATCAAAAGCATAAAATTTTTCAAAAACAAGAAATCACAAAATCATTACAAACGCAAGGAGCCCATCCGGCTCATTCTTGGACGTACAAACACACACATTGACACACATCAGGGAGTGGGATCCTGTACATGCAATCATATATTAGCACACATCGGGGAGTGAGAACCTGTACATGCACGAGAACACAACAACACACAACGAGGAGCGGGAACCTGTGCATGCACGCATGCGACGTGACCATCCTGGCCACTCTGAAAGCATTTAACAAACAAGAAGTCCCAAAACATAGCCGTCGGATTTTACCAACACTTACCTGAGGAAAACAAGCCAGTATCGGTAAAATCCTAACGGTATGAGTTTTACAGAACTTCATAAAATCAAAGAAAAAACATCGAAATTAGATTTACAGTCCAAATGTCCCAATACAGATATAAACAGTTTTCCAAAACTAGAGAAATCAAAATAAATAAAACAAATCAAAAATCGTCAGATTTTATCAATATTTGCCAACAACTCGGCCAGTATCAATAAAATCCGCACATCATGGGATGTACAGACTTCCCTTTCCATGGTTTGAAAGCTATCAATCTCCAAAAATAACCCTGCATGCCAAATACCTATCCAGTCTGCAAAAAGACTTCGCAAGCTCCGTCGAGTAGTCTCCCAACTAAGTCTCCTCTGAAAAAGATGGAGAGAGGGGGGTGAGTATTGGAGAATACTCAGTGAGTGAAGTACAATGGTGCAATTATGTTCATAAATAAGGGTGAATGTGGGGCAGTCAAAGCATATCTCATAAATCATTTCATATACATAAAATCATTTCAATAAATCACATTTCACAAATATGCATCCATATCAATTATCCTTTCAGAAAATCCTGAGGTTCCATCGAAAAACACTTCCGTCTTAGGGCGGCCAAACCCAGACGATAGCCCACCAAGAGTTTTTTCTATCCAATGTCTCAAAACAAACCCCCTCCCTTGGCGTTGGCTCGTACATCACCGGGGTGCACCAGATCTAGTACGACTTCGGCAGAGGGAGGGACATCAAACTCCCCCGCACATCCAAACCCCAACCCACGTCACCCCGTCGGGTCGCTCCATGGTGGGAATATGACTATAGTCATTTACGGCACCCTTCATTTCTCAATCAATTCATTTCTCAACAATGTGTCATGATTTTCAACATATAATCCATAATCTCATGCCAAAGCAGTTCATAGAGCAATATCAAATATCACATGGCACAAAAACATTCATAAACACAGTGGATGCATTCGTATTTCACAATCCAGTTCAGACAGCCCACAATCATAAAACAATTTATATAAAACATGTAAAAATCTTTCAAAATCATTTTTAAAACAATTTTAAAACAGATTTCTCATTTACGAACACAATGAACCATCCACTCACCTCTAGGGAGGGTATCCACTCCCTATTTCCGAAATCAATTCAAAACGACTCCTCTCGAGTCTCCAAAGGTCAACCTAGACCAATCAATACAAATAATTATCAATTAAAACTCTATTAAAGGGTTTTCAATTTCCCATTTATTTACAATAGCCTTACCTTGTACAATTACATTCCTAAACTTTCGTTTCATCAATCTAGTATCATTTCAAATCACCGACGACTTTAAATTTACAATATTCCTCAATTTTACCAATATTCTCCCGAATTACATAATCTTAATTTAATTCACGCCAATTTCAATTCAAATCTCAAGGAAAACTATACAAACCAATCAAACAAAACTCTAATACTATCTAAGACATTCTATCATACTTCACAGTCCAATTTATATCAAAATCTAAGACCTAACCTCAATAATTTCCTACAAACCCTTAGGAAAATACATTTCTTTCGAGTCTCATACATTTCAGAATATATATATATATAATTTCTACCTAAATTCAACAAAAATAAGTCAAATTATTGAAGGGATTGAAAATCTCTCACCTAGGATTTTCCGTGGTTCGCGATCCTCACTCAGATGCCTTCTCAGTCCATTCTCAGACCTGCAAAACTCCCAATTTAAAGTAAATTTCAGTAATCTAAAACTATTTCCTAAGAAAATTTCAAAACCCTAGAATTTGGGTTAGGGACCGAACCTTACCTATGCAGGAAAGTGGGTTGCAGTCTGGGGTTTTCAGAGCCTCGATGGTGGGTTGCAGTGAGGGCTCTTGATATGAGGGAGCTACTCTCAAGAATCACTGCACGAGTGAGCAGTGGAGTGGGAGGGCAAAGATCTCTGCCGTCGCGCGCGAGAGAGACGAAGAGCAACTCCATTCGCGCGCGGAGGAGACGAAACAGATAGTGAAACAGAGGGAGAGACGAGTGAGTGAGAGACAGAGAGATGGCACGAGAGAGATGAAGATACAGTGAGACAGAGTGAGACTGAGAGATGGTGGCTCACGGTGGTCGCATAGGATGGCCGGAACTCGACTGTTTGCGGCAGCAGAAGGGGTAATCAATCGAGAGAGGGAGCGAGAGTCGAGAGTCGAGAGAGAGAGACAGAGAGTTCGCGGGAGGGAGAGAGATGACAGAAAGAGAACGAAGGAGAGAAACAGAGGGAAGAAGGGGAAAGAGAGAGATCACAGCGATGGCGGTGGTGATGTTCGGTGGAGATGGTGGTTGGCGGTGGAGAGGGCGGCGGAGAGGGCCAAGAAATTGCGAGAGGGAGAGGGGGCAGGGGTTGCTCTGTCGAATGAAGGAGAGGAAGAGAGAGGGAGAGAATCAATTAGGGTTTTCCAACCCTAATTGATTTGGGAGGGAGTGCTGTGTTTCACTCCGAAACGCAGCATCTTCTCTTTCTTTTTATTTTTTAAATAATATATATATCTTTATATTTAAGTAAATAAATAATTATATACAAATTCACCCCATTTCTTTCTAAAATTTAAATTTTTCATAAAATGAGGTTTATTACTATTCGCGGACACGGTGATTTCAAATATACCAAAAATTTAAAATTAAGACCCCAAAATCGAAAATCAATAAAATTTCAAAATTTTCTATTTTATTATAGAAATATTTACAAAATATTCGACATCAAATTTTCAATATTACATAGATAGGTTTTATTTTTCAACATATTGTAAGTTTTATCGTAGGTTTGAAGTACTCTACCTTTAAACTTCAATATTTTATTGTAGGTTTGACTGAATTTTCTTTTTCAAAATTTCACGGAATGAGGTACCCTTGGCTTTGGGGTGATTGCATGGATAAAGAAATCAATACAATGAATTTGCTTATTATCTACGTAGGTCCTACAATTGGGCTATATTTTCACAATTGTAGGTCCTACAATTGTAATAAACTTATCATATGGACAAACTTATTGTAGGTCCTACAATTGTATGTTATAGTTGAGTTTAAATATTAGTATATTAGATCACCAGAAATCAGTAGTAATATTATAATATTATAATTACTAATGATAAAGTTTCGGAGTCAATTGACTATTCCATTATAAATTGATGTTAAACAATGAAAAAAGAACTTTCTCATTTATCAATACAATACATTTTGGAATCATGCAGGGAGGCGTGAGCATGAAAAACTCCACCATATCAAATCCTCCTGCCTCCTCCGTTTCCGGTTCTTCTTCTTGCCCTTTGTGTGTTGTTTGGCTTAGCCTCTTCCAACATTTATATTTTATGGCCGTGAAAATGAGCCAAATGAGAAAGACCACTGCCCCTGTGCTTAGGAGGGCAGCAATAATTACCACCAAAGTTAGGACAACGCCTGGCTTAGATGGGTTTAATGGGTTCTGACTGTAATTGAATCTTTCCGGTTCGAAATCTTCAAGGTCCATAGAGAGAGAGAAAGAGGGAGGTTGATAAATGAGAGAGTTCTTTTCTCCTTGTTTAACATTAATTTATAATTAAATAGTCAATTGATTACGAAACGTTGTTATTAGTAATTATAATATTATAATATTACTGATGATTTCTGGTGATCTAGTATACTTATATTTAAATCCAACTATGACATACAATTGTAGGACCTACAATAAGCTGTCCACGTGATAAGTTTATTATAATTGTAGGACCTACAATTGTGAAAATATAACCCAATTGTAGGACCTACAATACGTGAATAATAAGTAAATTCATTGTATTGATTTCTTTATCCATGAAATTATCTACAAAGCCAAGGGTACCTCATTCTGTGAAATTTTGAAAAAAAAAAAAAATCCTATAATAAAATATTGAAGTTTAAAGGTAGAATACTTCAAATCTACAATAAAACCTATAATATGTTGAAAAATAAAACCTATGTAGGTTGTAAAATAAATATTTTCATATTTATATAAAATATACAATATGTTTATATTTGATGTAGGTGGCTAGATATTGAATTTTAAAAATGGAATATTTCAAATTTACAACAAAACCTAGAATATGTACAATTTCGGGATAAATTACATCATCCTAATTTTGTTTAATTTAAACAAACTAACCTTTACTAATAACTGATAACTGGATTTGAACCAAAGCTAATTGGATTCAATCATGCCAAAAGGCATGAGTGCAGAAAACTCCTCCACTACAAGTCCGCCTTCCTCCTCCATTTCCTGTTTTCTTCTTGCCCTTTGTGTGTTGTTTGGCTTAGCCTCTTCCAACGTTTATCTTTATGTCCGTGAAAATGACCCAGATGAGAAAGACCACTGCCCATGTGACTATGAGGGTACCAATAATTATCACCAGAGTCAAGACAACGCCTGGTTTAGATGAGTTTAATGGGTTCTGACTGTAATTGAATCTTTCCGGTTCAAAATTTTCGAGGCCCATAGAGAGAAAGAGAGAGAGATCCATAGAGAAAGAGAGAGAGAGATGCAGAACAAGAGTAGGTTTATTGTGTTGACGGGTTTGTAGTTATTGTGTTGATGTGACACGTAATCTTCTTACCTTTTTTTTTTGTTTTCAACACCTGCATTAGAGTCTGAGTTGATCAGTTTCTAATTTGTCCAAAATGTATTGTAATGATGAATGAGAAAGTTTTTTTCTCCTCAATTTAAAATTGAATAATCAATTGATTACAAAATGTTGTCATTAATAATTATATATTTTAATTTTATTAGTAATTTCTGATGATCTAATATACTAATATTTAAATCCAACTTTAACATACAATTGTAGGACCTACAATAAGTTTGTCCCCTACAATTGTGAAAATATAGCCCAATTGTATGACCTACAATACGTGGATAATAAGCAAATTCATTGTATCTATTTCTTTATCCTTGAAATCACCTGCAAAGCCAAGGGTATCTCATTCCGTGAAATTTTGAAAAAGAAAAAACAATAAAACCTACAATAAAATATTGAAGTTTAAAGGTAAAATATTTCAATATGTTGAAAAAAAAACCTATGTAGGTTGTAAAATAAATATTTTCATATTTATATAAAATATACAATATGTTTATAATTGATGTATGTGGCTAAATATTGAATTTTAAAAGTAGAATATTTCAAACCTATAATAAAACCTACAATATGCACAATTTGGGGATAAATTTCATAAACAAATAAACCTCTACTAATAACTGAGTAACTGGATTTAAACCAAAGCTAAATGGATTCAATCTTGCCGAGAGGTGCGGGCACGGAAAACTCCTCCATTTCGAGTCCTCCTTCCTCCTCCATTCCCGGTTCTTCTTCTTGCCCTTTGTGTGTTGTTTGGCTCAGTCTCTTCCAATGTTCATACTTTATGGCCGTGAAAATGGCCCAGATGAGAAAGACTACTGCCCCTATGCCTATTAGGGCAACAATAATTAGCACTAAAGTCAGGACAACACCTGGCTTGGATGGGTTTGATGGGTTCTAACTGTAATTGAATCTTTCTAGTTCGAAATCTTCGAAGTCCATAGAGAGAGAGATATGCGCAGAACGAGGACAGGTTTATTGTGCTGACGAGTTTGTATTTATTGTGTTGACTTGACATGTAATCTTCTTACTTTTTTTTTGTTTTCAAAACCCGCGTTAGAGTCTGAGTTTATTAGTTACTAATATGTCCAAAATGCATCGTATTGATAAATGAAAAAGTTTTTTTTCCTTATTTAACATCAATTTATACTTGAATAATCAATTGATTACGAAATGTTGTCATTAGTAATTATATTATTATAATACTACTGATGATTTCTGGTGATCTAGTATATTAATATTTAAACCCAACTATAACATACAATTGTAGGATCTACAATAAGTTTGTCTACGTGACAAGTTTATTACAATTGTAGGACCTACAATTGTGAAAATATAGCCCAATTGCAGGACCTATAATACGTGGATAATAAGCAAATTCTAGTATTGATTTCTTTATCCATGAAATCATCCCCAAAGCCAAGGGTACCTCATTCCGTCAAATTTTGAAAAAGAAAAATCAATAAAACCTACAATAAAATATTGAAGTTTAAAGGTAAAATAAATATTTTCATACTTATACAAAATACACAATATGTTTATATTTGATGTAGGTGGCGGGATATTAAAATTTAAAAGTAGAATATTTCAAACTTACAACAAAACTTACAATATGCACAATTTGATGGTAAATTGCATCATCCTAGTTTTCGCACTATCAAATAAACAATTAGAATGTGAAACAAAGACAGAGAGATAGAAAACTTCATTGTAAAAAAAATAAGACCAAGATGGCTGTGTACATATGAAGTGAAATAGCAAAACATTTTGCGACGCCAGTGGTGTTGCTAAACACATACCTGACATGATGAGATGGGTCATTAAAAGCTAAATAGCAACCTCCCCCGCAAATGCATCGATAAAGTTTAACTGCATTGATGTGACGGAACACTGAAAAGTGATTTTGCGATGTAGTTAGCGATGTCCAAAAGGTTTGCCGTAGAGTAACCTGTCTGACTTGAGCGGGGGGGCAATGAGAAGGGATCGAGTGAAACTTTTAGCAACACTGGTTGCTGGCATTGTAGATTGCCATTTTCGGAGGTGAGCCGATAGGACTTAGTGTCACCCATGCGACGCAACAGTTGTCTCATCATGTGGCATTGTTGTGGTCGTCGCCCGGTTGTCTTACCAACTTACTGCACTATTTGCGATGGAACCGGCAATGCGGGTTTTTGGCACCACTATACGCTAAATTTTGCCTTGCACGTTGCATCGTAAATAGCATTGTTATTTCCATGCACGACGACGTTAGTGATGCAGTGCAAAGTGGCACCGCTGAATTCGTCTGTCGCACTGCAAAGGGCGTGGTAATCACGACGTCACTCAGCCGTGTTTTTGGTAGTGAGATTTACCAAATTTTCAGTTCTAATAATGATAAAATTTCTAGCATTAGCAGTAGATCGACTTATAGGACAACAAATATGACATTCCATAGTTCACAAAAAGTATTAGAAATACTTTGCTTGAATGTCTTTTTCCTCCTCATAAATTTCTGTTGGCCAAGAAATGAAATTTGCATTTTTTTTAAATCAAAACTACAATCTTTAACCTATCAAAGGACTATAGTTAGTTTTTTTTTTTTTTTAATTCTTCAATGGTTTACCAGAAACCCGAATACTAAGGCTGTCTAATGGTTTTTTTTTTTTTTCCATGTCTTCTAGCATTCTAATATGATCAATCATCATAAGACTGTTGGGGAAAATTATGGCCGTTTTGGCCAAAAACATCATATCACTAAACAAAAACTTAAAAAGTGAACCAAATGTCTCCAAAAGCATCATAGAACCTACATAAAGATTTTCACTTTATTTTTTCTTTTGCAATGATTAATAGAGAATCGTTTCTTTTCTGGTTTTCTCGTATCTTTTTTTTTTTTTTTTCCATTTCTTGGTTTAGGACATGGTGAAGTCTATGATGTTTTGAGTAAAAAGATTCTAAAGTGAGAGAAAAAGCAGATGCATGCAGACTGCAGCAGGTGAGGATTGTCACTTTATACTAATAAAATGTTGAAAGAGTTGAGGATGTTATTTTATTCGGATGCAGTTAAAGGTCAAGTGTTGGCAACAATAGTAGACTAGAGTCTAAACTAAACACAGCTACTTTTGTATCTTAGTTTCGCTTTTTATCTTTATGTATGTGTTTTGTGTTGTGTCAACTTCACTTTCTGCTCTTTATTTAATTATACATCTGCTTTTTCTGCCATGTTTTGCTCAATATTTATGTTTGATAGATTCTTTCCCAAAGGAAAGAATGGACAAATCTCTCTCTCTCTCTCTCTCTCTCTCTCTCTCTCTCTCTCTCTTCCCTTCCTATTTATTCCAGAGAAGTAGACACGTTCATGGGATTGCGGTCCGATTTAATAGCAATACATTAAATTCATTTAATTAAAATCTGGATTTCCACTCTTAAAAAATGAAAAACAGGCATTAAGAGAATTTTTCTCTAAATTAGACCATAACTAAATTAGTCAAATAATCGATACGTTGGTTAACTAAAAAAAGTATAAACAAAAGTTAAAACCCAGCAGATCTTGTTGCCCAGAGGATCATAGGTTAACGTATTAAACTTGTCATTTATCGAACAACTTAACAAACAAAAGGGTTTGATGCAAATGATTTATTACAATAATGGTTTCTTCCCCCTGTTCCATACTTCACAAATAGAGTTAGGGTTTCCAAGTTATTAAAATTATAAAAGCATATGCTTTGATGATTCTGGTGACGGGAGGATCTATTGCTCATATGATTGCACTAGCTAGTAGACTATTGCTCATATTCTCTGCGACTGTTTAAATGTATTAAGTGGAGACATATCATAGGAAAGCATTTGATTCTAAAATAATAAATCTTTGGTACACATATCAAGTGTATTGGAAGCCATGGTTGAATCTAATGAAACCTTTAATGGAGAAAAATTAATACAAAAAATTTATTTTTTAATATATTGGGAAAAAAATAGAAAAGATAAAGTTACGATGAAGTTTAATGGGGACAAATGGCATTATCTTTCCATCAAAAGCTTTAGCCAACAATCACTTGGATTACAATAAAAACTCATATATAGAGGACTCTCTTAAGTTCCAGAATAATTTGCATTAAAATTAACACAATTATCCAAGTCCCAACTCAAATGATAGGAGAGGCACATCTCTCCATGTATATTCTGCAGAATTATAATGAGAAGATTCCAAACTATATATGGAGTTATAGAATTTGCCAATATGTTTTTCTAAATCGTGTCTATTTTGTAAATTATTGTATCTACTCAATGGGGGGAAATTCACTTATATAAGGGGAAACATTATATACAAGTTCAATGGGGGGAAATTTATTTATGTACTTCTCTTGTCAAGTTCTCATGTACAGAAACTTTTCAACACTAACGTTTCCTATTTCTGAATCATTTCCATTTCCAAATTGACCATTTTAAATTCTTCTTATAAAAATGATTATTCTATTATTTCCATCAAATAATTAATATTTAGATAAAATTCTTAATATTTTTTATATTTATGTATTTTTTTGCGTTTTCATTTTATATATTTTTACCCGGTGTCATTTTATCGTATTATTTTATATCTTTTTTAACTTTTCTATTTTCGTTCCGGTGCAACCAGATGAGGTAGATTAAATTGAGTTTGAAATATATGTACAGCTTTCCAATGTTGGATTATTATTTTATGCAAAAAAAGAAGAGAGCAAAAGGTTGAGTTAGAGAGATGTACCTAAGGCTTGTTACTTGTTCTTGATTTGTTGTAGGGATTCAAAACAAGGTTGCTGCATGTTTCTGGGAATGTCAAAAGTAGGACAATTTTCAAAATTTAGTCGACAAAGTCACTTCTTGAAGTTTGGAAACTCTTCTTTATATATGTATAGGTCATAGCATTAAAGATATTCTATCTTAATCAATGAGACAATGACTAGCTTAGTTATTGTACTATGTCTTATGGTATGGGGTTTTCCACTTTTAGAAGTTAACAGGTTTCTCGTGATTGTAGTATTATTGGGAGTTCCCATGCCCCAAAAGAAATTTAAAAAAAAAATTAAAAAAAAAAATAAAAATTGAGATTAGGTATAACTTATAATATAATATACTAGCATTACATAATAATTTAAATTTTTATAGAGATTAATTTTAATTTATAAAAATTTTATTTAAATTGTTCACTTTAACTAAAAAATAATACACGTGAAATAAAATAAAATAAATATAAATTGAGACGGATTAAATTCGACTGAGATTTCTCAAATATTGCTGTAATCCTTTTACTTAGAAAAAGGAAGTGGCCCTAGTGTTGGGTTTTATCAAGTAGAATTGAATTTCCCCCCCCCCCCTTTCAATATGAGATTAGTGGACTTAGGGGTATAAAGTAAGTCACATCTCACACAACTAATAACTAAATCAGAATTATTATTAAAATTTAAATTTACAATATTAAAAAAAAAAAATCCCCGAATCCTCTGATTGTGGCATTGTGTGATACTTTACCTCCCTTGATGTATGACAAAAGTTGGTCTTCTTGGGTTTGGGAACACAATACATCTTGTTTTTTTTTTTTATTTTTTTTTTTGGGTTAGACCAATTGGCATTGTGGTACCCATTTTAAGAGTTTACTCTCACAATGCATATTTTTAAATTTTTAAGACTCAAAATTAAGATTTTAATTAAAAAATTTATTTTCTAACTACTACACCCACAGAATGTTAGCATATGTTCCGTTTTCTAGTAAGCAGTATATGAAGTAGATTTAGGTTTCGGTACATGTTTGGATTGCTGTAATCTTGCACTTTACATTCAATTTTCTCACGTAGTATTGTATTAATCAGAGGCTTTTGTTGTTATTGTTGTCGTTTTGCCTTATGTTGTGAGCTTCTGTTTTGTGTTGTTGGGTGGGATCTTTTTTCCATAAAAATGCACATGAAGTAAACTTTTAAAGGTGATGGACGAGTTTATCTCATGCTGTGTCATAAACAATATATGATAATAAGAATATGCAAGAAGTAAAATGTTCAAGAAAAATGTCTGCCCTCCATGGCGATGGCACCCATCTTGGCTTTCACTTCTCTTCTCTTTCTCTGATTACCTTTGATTAATCGCCTAAATTTTAGGGGGGGGGGGAAATCTATAATGCACATACACATTGCTCACGTGTCAACTTATGGGACTAAATTTTATGGTCTAATATTGACCATGGAACTCACATGGTTGAAAGATTAAGCCCCATAGAGCCCATTCCACCATAGAGAGACTGAATCCCATGATTGGATATATTAAGTTGTAAACCAAATCTCCTACTTTCAATTACCAACTATGAGTCTAGTAGATTCAGTCCCATAGTCCAATAATTGAATCCCTAGATGAAGTTCATTTGACCATGGTACAAACAACTGAATCCTATGATCCAATTGATTGAATTTCTGATTTCAAGTTCGAATATTTCACCTACCCTTTTACTCCTGTACTGCAAAATAGGAAGACATGGAATCATATTCCTGATTTGTAAGAAATTGTGCCGCATTAATGTCCCTATGCCGGAAATAATAATAATAATAATAATAATAATCTCGGGGCTTTGAATAGTGGCCCTTTTAGGGGATACAACAAGGAACTAGCATGACAATGACTGCTCTCGTCCAAATTTTCTTCATCACCATGGAAAGAGCAATCGAAGCCCTTGATTTCCGTCAATCACAATCCGAATTTAGAAGCCAAAAAGAGAGAGAGAGAGCTTGTGCATGTACCCAAAATTTTCTACAGTTTAGAACTAAAAATGACCAAAGTGGCATTAAAACTATTTATTGTAGCATTGCTCATTTAATATAAACTTTAGAACTAAAAATGGTTGGAAAGCCGGTAAAATTCTACCCTCTTTATTTTTTTTTTTTTCCCAAAAAATAGAAACCTGATTTATAAGTATCATCCAATGAACAGATATATCATTTTTCAACATGGTATGGTAAAGATTGCTTATATGGGCCATAAGAGGCACAGAGAGACCAAAGCAAAGATCATTTTAGTATCTTTACCATGATTTTAAATTTCCTTTGGTGATGATTTTCTTATTTCATATATATTCAAGTGCAAATCCTTGATATTCTACAAGTTTCAAAGGAGCAGGACTAGAGCTCCTTGAAGGCAATCTTTCTTAGCACAAATCATAAGTGCCTAGTGTCTAACTCCCTTTGTTTCGACTTCGAATCTTGGAAATGAAAAAACAGGTATCAGGAAAACCAACCCCTAAATTGAGTCACACGGTACTCGAACCGAATTAGTTAGGTAACCCAGATACCGGTCGGTCAAAACCCAAAAAAAAAAAAAAATCATAAGTGGGATCAATCTGCGCACAAGGAATCCCAACTAGAATTTATAAATCAACCAGATCCTTTTTAGAAAGATTGAACCCTCTCTCTACCTCTTTTTTTGCGAAGCAATGACTTGTAAAATTATGAACAACGGTTCACTCTGAAACATGGCACAGGTCCAACATCTGAGAATCCAAGGACTAACAATTCAACTAAAAAATTCATTGAAGCATTTAGGTTTCCCCGGAGACAAATCAATCTAGTTCCTCCACAATGGAAGAATCCAGCTGGAAGAACAATGACACCCTCCTCCAGCTGCTAAAATAAAGGGAAAGAAAGTAAAAACACAAAAAAGGATTCACCCGGTATATAAAGTACTCCCCAACTTAATGCAAAGTAGGGGGAGGGTAAGCGTATATGTACGCAGCCTTCTCATTGCATTTTTGCAAAGAGACTGTTTCCACGCCTCAAACCCGTGATCTATAGGTCACGAAATGAGTAACTCCACTGTTGCACTAAAGTTTGCCTCAAAGAAAGTAAGTAAAAACACAAAAAGGAGAAAAAGAAAAAGATGTACAATGGCCGATGGCATCACATAACCCCACTCTCATTTCCCCAAGGAGAGAGAGAGAGAGGAATTGTGCTAACCATGCTTTATCATCTTATCGTTGTGCTAACCATGCTTTATCATCTTATCGTTGATTGAGAAGAACCATGACTAAAATCAGATCGACCCTTCTTCCACATGGCCTCAAATTTCTGGAAACACTTCAGTGGCGTAGCCTGTGAATTGACATTGCATAACCAATGTTATACTATATTAGGCACAAAAGAGAACCAACAAAATATACTTCGGGCACTTACAAAGTACAAGTGCACAAGCCAATCTACAATTTCCAGAAAAAAACCGAAACAAGTTTGCTGAACATCTTTTAGACAGCAATAAGAACGCGCAGGAGATGGGTAGAAACTTGTAAAACAACCATGTACTCCAAATTTTAAACAGTCCGAGCAACATATGTTTCTTAACATGCCCTATCACGTGTAGGCCTGTGAGGACTTGTAGAAAGGTCCCAAATACATAGAATATTAAATAGAATAGGACACTAATAAGATTATAGCTCAGATTCTCTTGCTCTTATTAAATAAAAAAGAACTAATTATTCCAAAAGCTAAAAGATAAAGGCATACTAACTAATTTTTGTCTTTAATATTGTTAAAAAATAAATAAAATAAAATAAAATAAAAATTACTTATCTAGCTTTAAAGTACAGTCAAAATCTTGTGTGACATTATGGACGGTCTTCCCTGCTTCACTAGGCAGTCCCATGCAAGGAGAAACAAAAGGCTGGAATAGGTTGGCAAATGTATTTTGGCGATGAGGTATAAAGATTGAGGAATAACCATGTGATTATATTTGTTTCCAATTGTCATAAGATTTATCTCGGCCGACCCCAAATTTTGAGATTCAGACTCTGGTTGTTGTTGTTGTTATAAGATGTTTATCGAAAGGTAACCCTTTTGTCAATGGACGGTTCCATTACTCTTGTAAATTTGTGGTCTATGAATATGAGTCGTAAAACCTACAATATGAAGACAGTCCAAACAAGGGCTCGTGCCCTGCAAGTAATGTGGTGCTACAATCCCGAAAATTCTTGGCTCTGCCTTTCATTAGAGCTAATAGTATGCTTTCAAACATCTCATATTACTTCTCAAAAGAAACTTAATGCAGTTATACCATGAACCATGTGGCATAGTTTTGCCTCATACAAGACAACTTTATGATAAGAAAAATGCCTCTGAACGTCATGGAAGACGTGCAAATACTCTCGTGCAATTAGGTGCACATGCAGAGATACTTAAGCGACAACTTGATATAATAGAGCACACAGATACCAAACCATCGGGCATCTACAAGCACAACAATAAAAACACACAAAAGGCATGTGGGTAAAAGGAATATTTTACTTGCACATAGTCGGTATTTTACATGCATGCTCGTAAAAGGAATATTACCTTCCAACTTTTCTTACGACCAAGACGGATGTTAATTTCATCCAACCTGGTAATAATTTCTCTAAATGTTGGTCTCTCATATGGCTTCTCACTCCAACAATCCACAATTAATCTGCAGAAATATGAAGTTATATATTTAAGAAAGTAAAACCACATTTGTATTAATCAAAAAAAAAAATGTTAACTAAACCCTCTCTTTCTTTTCTTCTGTTTTTTTGGCTAAGAAAATATATGTGTGTGTGTGTGAGAGAGAGAGAGAGAGAGATGAGTCTCCAAAAGAGAAACAAAAATAAAACAAAAATAAAACAAAAGAACAGGTCTGTAGGCAACATTTATCACCAGAAAATCAAATGATGTCCTGTTGAACCATAAATTGTAGATAGAGGCACAAGCTATATTCTACATATCTTATTTCTTTATATGTTAATAATTTGATCATTACTGAAAAGCAGAGAAAGTAATATGCATTCGACTATGACATGATCAGAAAGTAAAAGACAAGAAGAATATTATATGTATAATTTTAAAAACAATAATTCCAAATGTTATTTTGCTAAAATATATAGATTTCCCCTTTTAAAATTTGTGGTTGATACATTTCTTTCTGGAATAAAGATCATAAAATGAGTATGGAATTCTATTTGCCAAAGCAACCATGGAAAAAATATCTCAATGGATGATTTATAGCTTGTTAACACTAACATATTGAACGAAGACTGATGAAAGAGAAGGTATGTAAATCAGTAAAAAGGTTAAGTTACATGTTTGCCACAGTCACCTACAACTTTATGGAAAATAAAGAATTGTGCTGCAATATCGCATCAATTCATTTTCATACCTATTGACTATGGTGGAGATGAAAGAATCCAATGTTTCTTTTTTTCACTAGACTTTTGAATTTACTAGGGCCTCTAAGAAGCAGGAAATGGTGACTATTATACTAATCATCCACTGAAAATCTGTGCCTGCGCATTATGAATTCAATTAACTTTGGTGGATGTCAACCAAGAGCTAGGGGAAACCAACAAACACGTTTGAAAATGAAAGATAAAGATCACATAACAGTGACAGTGAGATATGGGCATTTCCATCAGAATCATTTGCTGAGACAATGTCTAAGCCAGTATTTTCAGCACAAGTGTTGTAAGACATAGGAACATAAGGACTAAGTTAACAGAATTTCAAAAAGGATCAGAGAGAGAGAGAGAGAGCCAACTTCTTAGACAAAATCAGGTCTTAAAATCAGCTAGTAATCTGTCCACAATTTTCAGGAACACTTTCCAAAAATTCAAAACTAAATTTATAAGAGATCATTTCTCAGAGGTTTTCCTTGAGACAGAGAGAGAGAGATGGCTAAGTTTTAAGGAAAAAGAGAGAGAGATGTCTAACTAAAATCAGCCAAGAAAAATCTACCTGACCTAAGCTGTGCACCATTTTTAGGATTCCATTCCAAAATTCAAGATCTAAAATCTGAGAATTCATGATTGAACATAAATTGCATCCATAGTTGTCAAAATGGGTATTATAGCATGCATCGATTTCCCTTTTATTAACAGTATCATATTCACTGGCAGGTATATCAGGAGTCTTTTGTTTTTTACCCTGGCATAGTGACAAACTGATTTTGTTTAATATATTAACTTAAAAATCATGTAAATAACATTAAAATAAGTAATGATGCTTAAAGTCAAAGAAATATAGAGAAGTGTGCTGCTGTTGTCAGCCTAAAACTTGTAAAGTTTTATCCACTTTGAAGTCCAAAAGCTGTTGTATCGTGAGATACATGCATGAACCCAAGTCACCTCCATTAAGATGCATACTATAAGACAAGTCTCATGTATCATAAGGTTTTGACAACTATGACTGGATCCATAATGACAGTACCAAAGCGAATGCCTAAATAACATAGGAACTCAGAATGACCGGACTGGATCAATATATTTAGTGTACCATAACCATATGTACATGCGGAAGGATATACGTAAACTAAACAAAATCAACCCCAGATTTGCCGACAGCTTGTAGGGTTTATCAAGATGTCTCAAAAGAGACCAGCCAATCATGAACAGAGAGACCTCAATTGAGTAATGTACGGAAATAACCAAATTTTTTAAAAAAAAATTTCGAAAACATCACAGGGAGGAAAAAATTTCTGAAAATGACCCACTTTTGTCGCATGTTCAACATGCGTGGGACAAATGAGTGGTTTATACTCTTTTCTCCTCTCTTCTTTCTTTCTTCTCCCTTCTCTCTTTCTTTCTCCTATCCTCTCTTCTCTCCTGCGACAAACCCTAAGTCCTCAACCTAAGTGTAGTGACCGTTTGAGCATCCCAGTGGAAGAAACAACATCCGACACTCTTATTCTCAAAGGCGTAACCTTCTGCATTGTTTTGTTGAAGCTTCTGCGGCAAGTCCTCACACGAATGTGAAGGTATAATATATGTTTGCTTTTGATTGGTTCAATTGAAATGTTTAATTTGATGTATCTTGATGTTTGCTAAATTATATATGTAATGCTCACTGTATGCATTCGTTGAAATTACATCAATTGATTTAGGTTTTAGGGTTTGAATATTTAGTATAAATTTAGGGTTTAGGATATAAATTTAGGGTTTAGAATGATGTTAATGAATTGATTAATTATTTTGTGTTTTATTAATTTAGATTGATATAAATTTAAAATGTTTGTTGAAATTATCTCAATTGATTTAGCTTTTAGAATTTCAATGTTTAGTATAAATTTAGGGTTTAGAGTGTAAATTTAGGATTTAGGATTTAGGATGATACTAATGAATTGATTAATTGTTTAGTATTTAATTAATTTAGATTAATATAAATTAAGTATGTTCGTTCAATATTTGTTTAATTGTTATAATTATAAATTTAAAATTTTAGGGTTTGTTAAATATTAAGTCGAAATTTAGGGTATGTTCGAAAATTTAGTAATTAGTAATATCTTTTTTTTTTCATCCTCGTCATGTTGGTTGCATGTTGAATTGTTAAAAGTATATGTTTAGGATTGTGTTTAATTTGTTTAATTTTTTATATTTAGAAAAAAAAGTGGATATGGTAAGATTGTTGTGCTATAGCAATAGTGAAATTGTGACGGGTGAGAATGGAGTTTGTTATGATCGTGGTCCTACAAAATTGATTAGGGTAAAAAAAAATGTAAACTTTGATGAGTTGGTAACTCTAGTATGCAAGGGTGTTCGGATAAATCGTAATATGTGGAGATTTATCATAAATGTCTCGTCTCATACATGCAACATGATTATTTACGGTTTAAATTGATTCCAATCAGTGATGATTACGATGTTTTGAATTTGATGGAGTTTGCGATGAAGATGGGAGAGGATACCAATCCCGAGTTGTACATCAAATCATACAATAGAGGAACGTCTGAATATACGGATGACTATCCGCATATCAAATATCGAGCGAATCTTGCTTTCGCAAGTGGATAATGATGTTAATGAGGAAGAAGACGCGGAAAAAGAGGCGGAAGAAGATGATGATGATGATGAAGAATACGATATAGAAGTTGGTGGTGATAGTGATCGTGGTGATGCAAACGAATTAATAATCAGACCCTCCTCAACCCATGCTAGTTATGGTGGTTATGGTAGTGGTAGTGGCTGTAGGGGATATACCTATGGCCGAATAGATGACTCAACTACATTCACGACGATCGCACCCAGAGGTGATGGTTATGTGACTTTTGAGCAATATTGTAAAATAGCATGCGATAGTTGAAGTTTTAGCGATAAATTAAAAAAATGGATGAGATTTGAGTCCAAAGATCAGCTTATTCATACTGTCAAAATGCATCATGTGGAGCACCATTATCAATTTCAGGTTGGGAAATCAAGTCCAATATTTTGGACAGCAATCTATACACAAAGGGATGAAAGTTGTAGGTAGAGGTTGCGTGTTAGTAGAATAAGACTTCTTAGTGACTTTGTGATTACTATTGTTGAAGAACCACACACGTGTGAATGTTGGGCTGATGCAAGGTCATAGGCAATTGGAGACAAATTTGATGGCTCGACATTTCCTTAACTATGTGAGGGAAGATCAAAGTATCAAAGTTGCTTTCCTCCGAACTACTATGAGTGAGAAAACCATGGATGCAGTTTCCCGTAAAAGAGTTTGGACAGCAAAAAAAAGGTTATAGAGATGGTATATGAGGATTAGGATGATTCCTATAAACAACTATCTCGACTATTTGATGCAATAGTTCAAAAAAATCCGAGAACAGAAGTAAGTTGAAATTTGAGTCCACCCAATACAAATGATAAAATGGTTTTTGAATGTGTGTTTTGGGTATTTGGTCCTAATATCATGACTTTTAGGAATTGTAAACCATTGAAAAGTATAGATGAGACTCACCTCTATAGGAAATACAAGCATAAATTGTTGATTGCATACAGTATGAATGGCGCAAATCATATTGTCCCGTTGGCCTTTGGGTTGATTGATGGAGAGTTGCTTCTTGGTCGTGGTTTTTGAGCTGTGCACGACACCATGTTGTTAGAGATAGGAAGGGTCCGATTTGTTTGATTTCAGATCGACATGAAGGGATAAGGGCAACAGTTGCTCGTCCTGAATTTGGGTGGTCACTTCCAAATATTATGTGACGTTTTTGTATGCGTCATATGGTCAGTAATTGCAACACGCACCACAAAAATCAAACTTGTAAAAAAGTTACTACCATTGCTGCATTATAGCCACAATGGAAGAAATTTAACATATACATGGCGATGATGAAGGAGATAAAAGAAAATGCTCTCGATTACTTTGCAAATATTGCCCATGAACAATGGACTCTTTCTTACGATGGTGGCTTTCGTTTTGGATACATGACAAACTAAGCGAAAGCTATAATACCGTGTTAAAGGATGCAAGAATTTACCTATTTCTGCCTTAGTATTGAAGACTTTTTCTCGACTTAGTGAGGCAAGAGTGGGAATGGGAAGGGGGAAGCGGTATACAAAGTATGCGAATGCCATGTTAGGGAGATGGATGAGCACAACTAACCTGCATACAGTTGTCTCATTTAGCAGGGAGTAAGGGATCTTTGAGGTAGAGACGGGCCATAGACATACACCGTATGGTCACAAGGGAGGCAACAAACAAATTGTAGATGTGACAAATGAGTATTGCACATTTAGGAAGTGACAAACTTATAGAATTCCTTGTTCGCATGCAATTGCTGCACTTAGATGGACTATGATTGATGTTCATATGATCATCGGGAAATGTTATATATGGGAACATCAACTTAGAGTGTATGAACATCATTTCTTACTGATGGGAGACCATTCAAGATGGTCTATAGGTTCGTACCCAACCATCATTCTCGATAGTTCACTTAGACATGAGAAAGGGAGACCTAAATCTCGATATCAGAACGAAATGGATTTTCGGGAATCAACTTCGCGTCCATCTTGTGGGAGTTATAGTGCAGAGGGTCATAATAGAAGGAGATGCGCGAGACAAATGAAATGTGGACTTTGTGGCAGACAATGGCACAATCGACAAAATTGTCCAACCCATTTGATTGTATTTGTATAACAATTAATGTATTAAATGTTTATGTATTTGTGAAACATTTCTTATGAATGCAAAGTTTGTTTTTTGTTTTAATACATTTCATATGAAACATTTTTGTGTTAATGCATTCGTGTTAATATGAAACATTTTTGTTAATGTCTTTTTCTTCTAAATATTGATGTGTTTTTTCTTCTTTCTCTTACTGATGGATCCCGAACCTACAGATCACACCCTTTTACGCTTACAATGACGGCACCGCTCTTTCACAGTTTGGGATGGAGATGACCAGAGATGGCTTGTTTGTCGTAGATGTGAGGCATCGTTACAACGTTGAGACCATGCTCATGACAACGAGCGAGTTCGTCCTCTCCTTGAGCAGTCAGGTTTTTTGGGTGTTGCTCAACTACGATTTATTTAGTTCGATTGGTATCTTATTACAGCCCTAGTAGAGTGATAGAGGCATGAGACGTATACATTCCATATGCCCCACGGATAGTTGACCATCACCTTGTAGGACGTTGAGGTACTCTTAGGTTTACATGTAAATGGGAGTCCTATAGTAGCTAGGACGACGATGGTCAGATGGGGTGATGAATGTGAAAGGTTATTAGGTGTGAGACCTCCACGTGAGGTCTTTCGATGGCACAGTTTGAGTATGACTTGGCTAGCAAAGGTTTTTGGTGACTTGTCCCTTGATGCAGATGTTGTTTATATTAGATAGTGGACACGGGCGTACATTTTGTTACTTATCGGGAGTGTCTTGTTTAGTGATAAGTCAGGATATTACGTACATTTATAATATTTATTACTTTTAAACGATTTAACATTGTCTAATGAGTGTAGTTGGGGTTTTGCATATCTAGCTTACTTTTATAAACAGTTTTGTATAACTACATGCGCAGACTCGCATGAGATGAGAGAGGGTCATATATTTTTACAGATTTGGGCATGGGAGAGATTCTCATACATAGCTCTGATTAGGCGATCTTTAGACGTACACGGAGATGGTCCACTGGCATTACAGTGGAAGGCAGATTTTAATGTCGCTAACCTTCCTACACACGTGGTGGGAGTGTATAGAGAGGCGTTTGATAGGTAAACTTTGGATCAGATCGTTTGGGTGCCATACACTGAGGAGGTATTGTCTTCCCTCCCCGACTATTGTCAAGCGGGGAAGCATATTTGGCATGCCCGCGAACCTCGTATGTGCTTTAGTATTGTAGAGTGGCACTTTCCAGATAACGTGATCCGTCAGTTCGGTAGATTTCAGTCTACACCGATTCACTATGACACTGAGAATCAACTCCATGACACTTCTACGCATGGTGTGTAGATGACTGATTGGTCGATTGAACATACTCGCTATATAGATATTTGAACTCACCGATGGATCATTTAGTACTACTTGACACTTCCTTCGAACCAGCCGTGGACCAGACCTACTTTGTGTGGTATCGCAGTGTTACACGTCGATTTATTGGCCGACGAGGAGATTCTTTGGGTTATATGATAATTGTACATCATCTTATTTTTTATTTATATCAATAGTTTGCATTTGTTAATTTAACTATTATATATATATATATAAATATACTTTTTTGTAGTGGAATATTTTGCACCAGATTCAAGACTCCAAGGGCACCTACGTACATGGGTTTGCGGATTCAGCCATCTCAGTCTTGACAACAAGCATGGCGTATCTTTTGAGATCGAGACCAGTTAGGCACGGTAACGAGAGAGTTGATGAGGGCCGAGGACGTGGACGACGCCGAGGGAGACCACGTCCTAGGAGAGCACCACGATGTGCATCACCACCATCTCAACATCCAGAGGATGTTGCGGGTCCTTCGAGCAAGTATGTAGAGTTTTCGTCTTTCTACACACCTGAGTTTGATTTCCCTCAATTTTCCACTCTCAGGGCTCCACAAAGGGGAGCTCGTCCCGGTATTCACATAGATGAGGGATTGACACAGGTTGAAGGAGATGATCATGGCCTGTGTATGATGTGCCTCCTCCAATTTTTACTGATACCCAGTACGATGATGTAGGCCTCTTCCAGATCACACAGATAGATGATCTAGGTTTACTATCTCATGACGAGAGTAGAGATTTTAAACCAAATTTAGGTGTTAGACACTATACTAGGAGAAAAAGACGTTAGATTTTCTTATGTATTATGTACTTTATATATTTTGTTTCATTAATAAAAAATATATTCTATTGAATGTTGGTTTTATTCTATATAGTTTGTTACATTTGATTTATTTTGTTACTTTTGTTGCACAGCTAAGACGTGGAGTTTATGCATTGTTGGTTTGGCTAAGACAATTGGTGTAGTTTGGTGTAAGAATGTTGCTTCTGTTTTGGATGTGGAGATGATGTTTTGTTGAGATTTTGGGTCTTACAATTGTTGTAGTTGGATGTGAGAATATTGTTGTTATGCTGTTCAAAGTTTGAGTTTTGAGTTATCGGAAAGGTAGGGTATTAGAATTGATGTATTTTTGGTATGAATGTATATAGAAGAGAGAGTGGGTGGGGGGCAGAACTATGTCGCAGGTTGAACCTACAACAACATGCAACAAAAGTGGATCATTTTCAAAATTTTTTTCCTCCCTGTGATGTTTTAGAAAATTTTTTTGAAAAGTCGGTTATTTACGTACATGACTCACCTCAATTAGATATGACAGATACAAACTCACAAATTTTGGAAAAAAAAATAATAATAAAAGGAGCTATTGGCCTCTCTTTCTACTAGTTTCGTTCGTCCTTATTCTAATTTTATAAAGAAAACCCATATAAACAAAGGCATCACGAAAGGATTGCTCATTAGGGAAAGAATTTTCGATAACAATAAATATATATATAAAAATATATATATATATAAACATCAAAGAGCTGAGATCAGGACTCACTCTCTCAACCCATGCGCATAAAGCTTCGCTGGAGCTCTGAGAGGAGGGCGCTCATTTGCCACATATGCCTGGGGAACATCTTTTTCTTTTTTCGAAGAAAAGGGAGGACAACCTTCAATCATCTAAAGCCAAAGCAGACAATTCATCAACTTTTTCCTTCTAGACTAATTAAGAACCCTAGTTCCTCATAATTTATCACTACAATAATATTAGGGGCAGCCATATTAAAAGAGAATAAGGAAATGACATGATGGTCCAAATCTTAGTGTAGCTCTAAGAACTTTACATTGTGTATGATCATGCAACTTTGTTACATAATTTAAAACACTTACACATGAACCACAATATCCTTCCATGAAGTTAGCAAATACATGAATCGCACATATGCACACTAGCTTTCCTCATATACTTTGCACTTTCATGTAAAATCAAACTATACAATTCAGTTAAATATGTCCATATCTTTTTTTTTTTTTTTTTGTCAGACTATATATACATATCATATACTGAATCAAAAGTCACAAATTTATCTTTAATAAAACCATAAAATTGAAAAACTAGTAGGTTACAATTTGGTTTTTTCCTGAACTTTATTAGAATTATTTCAACTGAATAATTGGACAATATTAAGTTTATATTAAACAATACTTGAAATATTAGAAGATAAAGGTATCAATTAGGATTCTACCGCCTGCTTGATTCACTTATATCAGAATATACAATTTTCAAAACATCATTTGGATCGTAAATAAATGCATAACAATAAAATACCAAAAGGGTAAAGTCGGGAGCTCATTCAAGTGTACTAGGCAAAATGGGTGTCGGAAGTGGAAAATGCCTCAAAATAAACCACTTTGAGCATGAGTGTGTCTCTGCACTGAAGGTGAAAATCTAGAATTGGGCATGGTACAATCAACCTCAGCTTGATAAGGGCTTAATGTTAGTTGCTAAATATTCTTTTCTACAATTTTAGGCACACAGCTATCAAAGGAAAAAATAAAATAAAATAGAGCCACAAGCGTTCACAAAAATTAAAAAATTAAAAAATTAAAAATTAAAAAAGAAAAGTAAACATGGCCCTTTTGGAAATGCCACGGATATCTATAAAGAACATGAGGAAAATGCCACACTTTATGGGGGGAAAGAATAATGCACATCATACAAAAGAAAAGGCCCTTGAAATTGGTACTGGTGGGGAGAGAGAGAGAGAGAGACTTACCTCTTGCAAGATCAGAGCAAATGAGAAAACATCCACTTTAGTATCATACTCCTCATTTCTGAACACCTCTGGAGCCACATACCGCCCTAATATTAATGAAGTTACTTCATTAGCATGTGTCTAGCAAACATTGTAAAGTAAGCGAAAGAAAGGAATAAAGTGAATTTAAGTGCTACCTTCTGCACAAACTAAAAGACAACAAAGGTAACTTCGTTGTTTTACAATTAGTAAAATTGTAAAATCACTGCTCAGACTTTAATTATAGTAAGAAACTAATACTTTTGTTGTAACAGATGGCAACAAAAACTGTAAAAAGTTGCTGCATTTTTTCTTTATAGATAGACAAAATCGGTAGATGAAGAAAGGAATCACATGGATACAGGATAAGAAGATTCCTTAAAAGGATTATGCAACTAATCCTTTAGAAAACCTAAAAGCAAACCTGGGAAAAGAATTTTGTCCCAAAAAATGATCATGAAACAAGAATCACAGGATGGAAATGTTTGATGGTCTCCTCTGAGATCATGATTGTAAAATCCCAATTTAAGTTACCTTAAAGACCACAAATGCATAAGCATGTGCTTGAGTATATGGTTCAAGCACTTTATTAATGTGTGTTTTATGATTTTATTTGTGCAATATATGATTTGAATATGCTAGGTTTAGTCGTGCCTTGGGACTAGTGTTAGCATGTGGCATTTGGTTAGAGGCTTAAGACTTGGCAAAATTAGAGAGTGAACTGGAACCATTGGATTAGCAAGCAAGAGAATATGTTAAGGATTTTAGGTGGTGGGACCCATTCTTACTCCTACCTCACACCATGTAAGCCTTGTTGCACAACACCTCATCACTTAGAACCTAGTGGAGAGCCCCACCTCTTTATGTAAGACGACATTTTTACCCAGTTTTCCACCATCCTTTCGTCATCACCATCTTCATCTCCTAAACCTTATTTACGTTTTCTCTTCCACACCCCAAATATCACCTTTATCAACACCACCAAACCCTCATATGACATCAAGAACATCGAGCTTTCCATAGCATAACCCATCTCTAGCATTTTGGAACATCAAAAGAGAGATTAGAGTGCAAAAGTGTGGTTAGAACTCAAAAGGAAGAGCTTTAACGGTAAGGGCTGAATTTGCTAGTATAAGGATGATATTAAGCTTCTGTATGAGTTGAATTTTTAGTTTAGTAAAGAGATTTCCAAGTATTGATATCATATGTTGATCATGTCTAGGTTTCTCCTGGGTTCAAGAGCAAGAAATGAAGGATTGAGCACGATCAGAGATTTGATACAAGTATCTAAGTGTGCTTGCATGTTCTCTTGTCCTAGAAACCAGTTTAGGCTTCTTACCTGTATATTTGAGATTAAAATGGCCTAAAACCAAAGAAAAGTGGAAGAAATTTCAGGTAAGACCTAGTTTGTGTGGAAGCTAATGAATTTAGCACTTAATTTGACAGCTTATACTTCTTCCATGCTTTAACTCATAGCTTTCTTTGGAGTACTCCAAATTAAGCAATGCTTTGTCTTCTGACAGCTAGACTTCATAAGCTTTCAAATGACATTATATGAAGGTTTTCATTGAGAACTGCCCCTGAATGTTCATGTGCAAAGTGACCGGTCCTGTAGCATAGAACTGAAATTTAACAGATTTAGTATGCCTCATTCCTTTCCATTTGAACCATTAGAAACAAGACTCCTAGACCTTTCTAATGAGCTATCATATGAGCATTTTCGTTAATAATTGATCTGTAATAACTATCTAGAGTAGAGTGTCCTGTATTGATGTCCTAAAACTGTGTTTTCATGTATATCCTTCATGCTTTTCTTGTGTACTTGACATGCATTTATCTATAAGTTTTTAGAACCTTAAAGATGAGTTTATAAAATGTTCATGACATGTTTGAGCTATGATGTCATATTCTTGCACTTTAAAAGAATAGGTAAGCATTGGAGAGAAAAAAATAAAATAATAATAATAATCAACTAAATTGAAAGAAAGAACTCTTCTAGGAAGGAGCCTTGGCATAAGGTAATCCCAGAAGGGGGAAACAAGTAAGAAATTCTAATTAAAGTGGAAAGACAAAGTAACCATCCAGGATAAGGCTCGCAGTGCTATGTGAACCCCGGTATGGGGAGCTCATTTTGGGATAAGGCTCTGAGTATGATGTGAATCCCAATTTTAGATAGCAGATAAGTTTCCTTTTGGGATAAGACTCACAGTTCTGGATGTAAACCCCACATTAGGAAAGTAGTCACCGCAATTAGAGAAAGGTGCAAAACAGTACTCTTCTCCCTCCAGAGCATAGATGAAGGGCTATGATTAGTGATTTTAGTCAGACTACTAGACCTGTCACTTAACTCTGGAGTCTTATCCTTTCATCTAATTGCAAGATAAAGAAAGAAAGAGAGAGAGAAGGAAGGGGAAAAAAAAAAAAAAAAATGAAAAAGATAGTCAAGTTAAGAATGGAAGAACAGGAAACCAGTATTCTCTGCTCATGATATCATGCATCACAACTATAATGTCTCATGCATTTCTATTTTTTACCGTGTTTTAATGTTTTAGCTACTTGCTTAGCCTGTCGTTTGGCTAATGCTTGCCTTTTCCACTCCTTTTTAGGTGAACGGGGAGAAGCAAAGCTGGCAGCGACTTCTGAACCAAGGGACAAGATTCCTTCTCTTTTAAAATCGACGCCTTTTTGAATTACTTGTTGGAGTACAATGATGTTGTATTTAGCCATTCATAAATTTCAGTAGCTGTTGACATGTACATATGCCTTTTGGTGGCCTAGAGATGCCACATGTGCTAACGTTTAGTTGTGTGGCCGTGAGAGACCTTATCTGATCTAATTTACATAGTCTCTCTATAATTATGTTATGTTATGATGTTTTGATGCTGGGCGGGCCAGGTGGTCCATTATTTGCTGGCTTACCAGTAGCTGTTGATTCACATACTTTACCAGGTTTTCTTGCATGCCATGGATGGTTTGACAGTCACATTTCAGGGAACATTATGCCAAAATTTTTGGGAAAATCAAAAGGAAAGAGATGTTTTAAATTTTCCCATATTTTTTTCCTTCCGTGTTTTCATACGCGTGGATAGCGACTCTCAAAGCCACTTTCCCAGGTGTTGCTTGACTTGTAATGTTGCTTCCACTTTTGTTATATTTCCTCTTACTAAGGATGCTACGCATGGATAGCGGGTTGTCACAATCATACCAACAAAATCATTGAAAAAAGAGTTTGAGTTGCCAATGCGGATTCTGCCTTTTAAGACCACACTTATATCATGAGTATAAAAACAGATAAAATACAGCATCTTCAACCACAAATAACACTTACAAGAAGTATCTTGAGATGTCATGGGTCTATCCTCTTTAACCGTCTTTTTGACTATGAGAATTTTGCTGACTCCAAAGTCTGCAACTTTTAGATGTCCAGAATCATCCCGCAGTATATTTCTGTTATCTTACTCATTAACAAACAAAGAGAAACCTCCGCAGTTTCAGATTATTCAAGTATAATCTCTACCACAAACTCATATACTGTTGATAGACAAATCAAAAGAAACAAAACATACGAAGGCTCCAGATCTCGATGAATTATTGCCTCAGGTTTGTGCTCATGCAAGTAATTCATCCCCCTGAAAAGTGTAGTGCCATTGTTATGAGAAAAGGCCAAACAAGACCAATGTTACATCAAACAAAATGACATGCAAATTCTATCACGGTGACACTGTAGAATCAACAAGGATGTCCAAAGTCCAAACAGCATATTTTAAGAATATTAATGCCTAATAGAACTCCATTGTGACCTTGAGGTCACCAGTTCAAGGCGTGAAAATAGTCTCTTCGCAAAAAAATGCAAGGGAAAGACTGTGTACATGTACGACTACCCTCCCCCTATCCTCGCAAGGTGGGGAGACAGGGTGAACTTTTTATTAATGCCTAACAGAAACAATAAATAAGTTGCCAAACACTGCAAGAGTATAAAACAAACAAGGAAAAAGGGAAATCCAGACATAAATTGTTTTCGTGTCTGTGGCAAGTTATTTTTCATTGCTTTGAATCAGGAAAAAAATGTAAATACACACACACACACACACACACACACACACACATAGATGAGAACTGTTATGTCCCTATCAAGGCTCAATAATGAAGCTATTACTTGAAAAACAAACTCAGAATTTCCAATGCATTTTCCAGATCAATTACAAACTCCATTTTTCT
This sequence comes from Dillenia turbinata, assembly GCA_037126225.1. Taxonomy (NCBI): domain Eukaryota; kingdom Viridiplantae; phylum Streptophyta; class Magnoliopsida; order Dilleniales; family Dilleniaceae; genus Dillenia; species Dillenia turbinata. Next base: position 10,427,306 of record JBAMMX010000021.1, read on the forward strand.
GTTGTAGAGCCTAAGCTCTCCCTTCAGCTCAAGGCTGCCCAATTTACAAAAAAATAAAACTTCCCTCCACCCTCAATTCTCACCCCTTTTAATCTCATTCTACCCCTGCATTCCCTTAACAACTTTAGATTCCTTTCGGCAGGTTGGTTGTCGCACCCTTCTTGCGCTGATATACCTTCAGTTTCTTGGATTCCACCTCAGCAGCCACCTCATTGTCCAGATGGCCTGCTGCAGAGTTGTCCTGGCCTTTCAATCCCTCCTCAGTAGTGACTTGTTCATCCCCAGGCTTCATGTATTCCTTAGCATTGTCCGCAACTTCTTGAACCTTCCCGGTCCCTAATTGATCCCCAATGAGTTCCTCCCTAACAAGAACACTATCCTCAAAGTCTCTAACAAGATCTAACATAAGAAGCTTCATAAGCAAATGCTGCAAAACCAATCTAGGAACCTCTTACACTCAACTATAAGGGCTCTGAGAAAATAACAAACAAAAACCTAAGTAGCAGACTAACAAATTCTATTTACCAGTGACCATCATTTGCTATCTGTAGCTGTGAACGATAATTGATATTGTTGGAATATGAAAAGCAATGATCATTGTTAGGGCCTTGTTTTTTAATGGGAATAGATCATGTAAGTTTCTGGCAATTGTCGCACCTCAACTAGTTGTGTTGGTTGGGGTCATGGAAACTTTTCCTTAAGTATATGTTTCTGTTTGTGCTATGTCAATGGCTCATTCATTCCTTCTTTGTTGTGTTGGGCTAGTGGAACTTTCAAAGTGATTGGTAGGAAATCAAGAAAGACTAGAGAGATCCGCTATTTTAAAATTGTGGGGTTCTTAACTTGCATACATCTTGTTGTAGTTTGGTGGATACAGTATCCTTCCTTGTATTTTCTTCTCCAATGTCCTTTAAATAAATTCCACTGCATACCCATGAGTCCTCTTCGCCATCCCTGTATGTTAACTCAATGAATGCATCTTTATGCAACAATTAATAACTCAAGGAGCAGATCCACTAAAGCACGAAGCTACATATGCCCTTCCACAAGAAAGCTCCACAACTTTTAAGAAACCTCACAAACAACAAAAATTCTTGAAATTAACCGCCTGCCTGAGATTTTTAAAACAGCAACCATAAGCATCATACACAAGCCAGGATATTCACCTCCACATCCTTCCCCCTTTCAAAATCACATATCCACGAACGACATTCCTCTCAAAATCCAAAGGCAACTATCCAACATACCCACCCATATTAGTTAGTAACACACTCCACTAAACACCAAGAGTCCAGAATGGGCAATCTTTTCCTAAATAACTTCTTTTATAAAAAGTTAGCACCAAAGAGATGATCCATCAATGCACATCGAAAGAGAAACGGAGTGTAAGAAGTCAACAACTTTAACTGATTCAAAAGATTTTGAAGTCAACCAGAAGCACAAACACTTCACAAGGTTATCCACAAGCTATTAAGAAATTCTCCACCCCCTTAAAAATTCTTTTGCTTCTTTCACATCAATCAAAATACGGCAACAACGAGCATCCTAACCAGTTTCCTTTTTGTCATTTTTTTAATAGAAAAAGAAGAATATATTAGATGTATAAAAAATGTCCAAAGAGTTCTAAGGATAAAAAAGGCTCCGAAGTTACTCAATTGTTACTTAAAAAAAGAACAAAACAATACAATAAAGGAAAGAAAATACAAATACATAATTGTTACTCAATCCCTCTTCGATTCTCCCAAGGAGTCACCTCAGAGAATTATAAAAAACAATTTTGTCTTATAAAAGAGAAATTTCAATACTTTGATTACGAAAGATTTACACCATGGAATTGCCAAAAGTGCGCATTTTCACAACAGCGAAGCATCTTTCTTCTCTCCAAAACCTTTAAATTTCGAGAGAAGCAAATCAAAACCTCTCATAAGGCAAGTCCAGGTATTGTCGCACATAGCAAAAAGGCAATTAAATATCTTTGTTGCAATAGAGCAGCATAAAAATAATCGATCTCTGGTTTTAAAACCCGTGAAACACGTGACACAAAGATATGGAGAGATAGCATTATATGGTTCCTTTTCTTAAAAACATCACTTGTATTAATTTTATTAAGCACCATCAAATAAAACCTCTAACTTTTGGTAGAAACCTATGTCTTCCACGTAAAATTAGTTAATTGAAAAGGAATTTTGGGGAAGATAAATAAGATGATGTAAGAGAGATCTCTATGTAAAATCCCCAAAAATCAAGACTCTACATCCTAGAGTCAAGAATACAATGAAAGGTTCATTACCCTGAAGGAGCAAAATCAAAGAAAATAAACTCAATAGTCTGTCTATTATTAAGATCCCTTGAAAAATGAAAAACCCCATAAGACAAATCTCCTTCCCAAACACAAAAATCTTTTGTAGAAGTGAAGTCTCGACAACCTATAGAGGCAATAAAAGAAAATGACGGGCAATTCCCCAAATACAGGAAATTTGTTGAGGAGTTCCCTTCTCAGCGACGCGTTGCACTGGATTCCGAGTGTAGTCAAAAGTTAGTAAGGGTCTCTAGGGTGTCGCCCAGAAGCAACACGCCACATTGCCGCCTGGATATAGTGTCAAATAAGCAAAGGTTCTCGCATTTATATGGACAAGTGCGAGTAAAGAAGTTAATCCATGAAGTTAGGATTCGTCTAGTCACTTGGAGCATAGGATTTTTAACCTGCAAGTTAGAAGAGATACGAAAAGTAATGACTAAAAGGAAGATTAATATTATGTGTCTCCGAGAAACTAAGTGAATGGGGGAGAAGACTAAAGTAGTAGAGCCTTATGGCCATAAATTTTGATACACAGGTAGGGATAGAACTAGGAATGGAATAGAAATAATTGTCCATAAGGACTTAAAAGAAAATGTAATGGAGGTAAGAAGGAAGGGAGATAGAATTTTGCTTGTTAAGCTAGTTATTGGAGAAGACGTAATAAATATAATTAATGTTTATGCACGATGCAATTAATAAAAAACAATTTTGAAAAGATTTAGATAAATTTATACAATTCATATTAGTGGGGAGTAATTATTTATTGGAGGAGATCTAAATGGACATATAGGAGAGACTAACGAGAGGTTTTGAAGCCATACATGGAAACTTTAGCTTTGATAATAGGAATGACACAGGAGATATCATTTTAGAATTTGTCACAGCATTCGGTTTGATACTCGTAAACACATTCTTTCTCAACAGGAGGAGTAATAGATTATAGTTATATATAGAAGTAGATCGAATGCCAACCAAATAGATTTTTTTCTCAACAGGAGTAATAGAATGGTTTGTAACAATTACAGGATTATATCAGAGGAAAGTGTACCAAGATTAAGCTAGTTATTCATAGTGTTATCTTCTTTATTTTTATTTTAAAATTTTAACTATATATATATATATATATATTCATTTATCATATATTTGTCTCTCAAATGATCGACCTCAAAATTTGGGATTAAGACTTGGATTGTTATTGCTGTATGAGTTCTATCAAAATAACACAACAAAGAACCATCAACTATCTAAAAGGGCACTAAAGGATGAAAGATATTATATAAATGAGAAATGAACTTCCAAGAACTGCAATGAGAAACTCACTCTAACATGGGTATGCCATCCATTCTAACAGAGATCATACTTACTCAATCCTATGCAAGAGGGAATTGGGTACAAAGGGAAACCTCAAAAGCCATTTGCTTGTGAAATACATATTCTTGGATACCACATTACCAAAACCTAACCACCCTAAGACTTAAGTTTAGACATCAGATCCAAATTAACCAAATGTTCTTTCTTAGCCAACTCATTCCAAGACTAAAGAAAATCTCTAATCAACTTTTCAGTTTTATCAGTTACCCCAACTAGAATTCTAAAAAGGGAGAGAAGATATAAAGGAACACTAGACAAACAAACATGAATACAGGTGATACACCCGCCTAAGTTAAATAAAAAAAAAAAAAAAAAAAAAAAAATCCCATCCACTCGTTTGGTCTTTTAAAGAATTTATTCATACAAGATCATAAAACTAAACACTCATATAAGAGTACCCCCAAAGGAACCCCCAATTACGAAGTAGGTCACTCTCTTCGTATAATTACTAACACCCACCAAATGATCATAGTCTCACTAAAATCTTTTATTTTCCCAATTAATTTCCATGCTCACTTGTGCCAAAAGAAGTTAAAAAATCAAAATAAATAAAATAAAAAAGTTTAAAAAATTAAAATACATAAAATAAAACAAAAAAAAAAACCTTCCCATTCCTGATTATTTGCTTGTTTCTTAAAATTCACATTTACAAAAGCAATGATCTCCATGGAATAGACCAACGAGCCAATTAACGCGTCTTTGTTCCCCAACAATTCTTTCATATAAGGGAGGGAACTGACTCTTTAGCAGACCGGAGTCAACTACGAATGATACCAAGAAATTCTTCACAAATTACCCACTTTAAATTCCACTGTGCTTTTCAAAACTTCCCACCCTCTTTCTATTTCCTTCTAAATTGCCACTCAATACAACGCAACAACCTAATTGGGCATCCAATCATTATGAGAAATCTCATATTTAGCTACAACAACCTCTGTTCTCATCTAAGAACCTCCCTAACCATGCCTTGTGAATCAACCATGAATCTAATGCTAAGACCCCCCCACTTGCAAAGGTCGTTTGTTAATTTCCCACTTAACCGAAATAAACTTCTCTCACCATTCCCATTTGCTTCCCCTTAACAGTCTTTTTTGAATTCTCTCTGATCTTTTTGCCATCAAAAAAAGGATAGGATGTACAGACATCAGGTATGCTCGAAGGTTTGAAAAGTGTTTAATAAGATCAAGCCTCCCCCTGGAGAGATACCCTTTTTGCTGCCCTATGGGTCTTTTCTCAAACTTCTGTGCAACCCTGACTTAAATAGCTTTCTCCTTGTTTTTTGCTCCAAGAAGCAGCCTCCAATGTTTTGCCAAGACTTCCCACCATACACCTTAGAATAAATGCCAAAATGATACTATTAATTCCTTCAGCCACGAGGATAATCTCACTTCATGACAAAGTACATTTAGTCCAGAGGTTCTCTCAAAGATGAGCAAAATACATTTGAGGAAAAGAATTTGCATGATATTATTATCTCAAAAATTATCCTATCACACACAGCATCCTGTTTCACACATTAAACTCAAGGATAATGAGAAAACAGAAGGGGATTTTATTTTCTTAAGGTTGGGAGCACTACAGAAGTAACACTTAAAAGAGCCATTGATAATGGTTGTGAAAATGCATTTTTCGATCCAACCTCTCCATTTTCTCCAAAACCTGTCTGCTCAAGTTATATTAACAAGAAAACTCCATCAAACATGAGCATATGCCTTCACCTTAACCAATTTGTACATAATACTTCCCCCTACTTGTTTCAGCTTTGCATCCACCACAATATTTGCAGTAAAGGTTGCATCTAAAATCAGCTTCCCAGCCATAAAAACATGTTAGAATGCACCCCTAATAACCTCCTTAAGTCTTCTGACTCCGACATCTGGCAAGAGCTTATATACACTCCTAATAGGTTTAAAATCTCTCAAGTACTATTTAAATTTCGTAAAAAATAATTTAAGACAAAAAACCTCAAGACAGAATTTCATTTATCTATTTTTATACAACCTTCCAATTTTTCTTAAAGAAAACCATCGAGAAGCCATCTAAGTCAATTGTCTTGTCCCCACTGCATTCTTTTAAAACTGCAACCACCAACTCATTCAAAAAAGGCCTTTCGAGCCAACTTATACTCTCAAAATACTAAAAGTCAAGCCATCAACCTGTGGCCTCCAAGAGCTCTATCTAGTGAAAGTGTTCAGTGTATAGCTTCTCATAAATTCTACAAATGGCTTCTACCATACAATTGCTCTAAGAAAACATGTTGCCATCTACAATACTAGAGAAATATATAGACATATATATTTATAGATACACATGATTCAGAATGGATATCTGCCCTACTGAAAAAACTTGGGTTGTCATCCACGTCCTTGAGCTAAAGAACTCTCAGCTTCAGCCTCCAAAAACTCTTTTTGTCTAAAATTTGTAAGAGCTCATTTCTGAATGCAACCCATCTCTCTGCATCATATGTCCGAAATGCTATGACTTAGGTCCAAATCATTAAACAGTTTTGTCTCTCCCAAAAGTTTCATCTTCTTTGCCAACAAATTTTCAAAAGGAATCCTGGTTCAAAATCCTCAGGTGAATTTTTAGTAACTTCAACTTGGTTACAAGAATATAAGTAGAACACCTGAACACCTCACCACTTCCTCCCACCATTTCTGGATCAAAATGTTGAACCCTTGCTTTTTCAACCATCCACAGAACTGAAAGAAATTAGACCCTTTTGCACACCTCCAATCTATAAAAGAACCGGATAATGATATCATATCAGCCAAAGTTGTTTTTCAATAGAACTAAGATAATAATCATCCCAATCTCTTGAAACAAGGAATTTATCTGGCCTTCATAGAGAGAGATTTTCTCTGAAATTCGACCAAGTGTACCAACCTCCACTACTAGGCAAGTCCATCAAACCACGTGAGCTAATGAAATCATGGAACTGTGTAATGTATAATATCCAACTAATCTCTTTGAGCTTCTTTCGTACACATAAAGCACCATATTGAAATTACCACGCATGATAATATCTGTCTCATAGACTCTACAAACTCATGCCACAAAAATCTCCTCAACTCCCTTGAGAGGCCCATTAACCCCTACGAATATTCACACATGTTCACTCTTATCCTACACCAAACAAGAGAGTAGGATCCAACAAAAGCTCTCTTTAACTTCCACAACATTCTCTTTCCACTCGCCCTTGTCAGAATAGAAATACTCCTTCCATCTCTACCACCCCATATGGTCCGTCTCAATCAAAAATCCCAAGTGTCCAATTTTGTCTTGTGCAAACACAATAAATCAACTTTCCATTCTTTCAAGAACTACTATAAATTGCCCTTTTATTAGGAATATTTAAATCCCTTACATTCCACATAAGAATATGCAATGTTGGGATTACTGCATCATCACATCATTTTATGGTATCACCCACATTTCTCCCAAAGGAACCATTCTTACGATAAACATATCTCATTCTAATTTTGTTACTTGTGACCACTCGCTTTCTTTCCCTTACTTACCAACTTCTCACTCTTTCCCATCTAATTAAGGAGATCAAGTAATCTATTCTCACCTCCACAAAGACTCCCAACACTTACACATCCAATCTGGTTGATCTTGAAGCATTGTGAAACACTCTCCAAATCTACTAAGCAAATCCCATCAACTGCTCGCATGATTCCATCATTAAATGCTAGTTGCCATCCATTACTGGAGGCAGAACAAAAGAAATCTCCGGTTACAACAATTTTGCAAACATATCCAACTTCGTGCTCCACCTGCAAAATTCCTGACCTCTACTAAATATTCTAACTAGAGCCTCTCCTTGATATCTTCAGCATCCACAATGATCAACCTTCAATGAATCATCCATATGGAGAGGTCTAAGAGGACTCTGCCACCCTGGGCTCCTTTGACCCCCCCCCCACTCTTAAAATATAAACTCTCTATCCAAACAGAAGATCCCCTACATTATATTAGTGAAAAGTCCAGAACAACCTCTCCCAAAAGGACAAGAAAGATGAAAAAGCAGATGCTTGGATCATTACTTGAGGTTGGCCAAACTGAAGGCTAGTCATTCTGAAAAGGTACATGTGGAATAACTTGGTTATGCGTATTAGTTGAACCTCATAAAATCTTGTCGCCCTCATATCAACACAGCCTTTATCGGGTCCATGTGGAATAACTTGGTTATGCGTATTAGTTGAACCTTATAAAATCTTGTTGCCCTCATATTGACACAGCCTTTATCGCTATTTCAAGTAGAAGTATGATTACCCAAAACAGAGAGAAGAATCTGAGACACCCATGGAATTTGAACATGTCTCCCCATTCAAGCCATTCAATGTCTATCACACGCTTCCTCTTTTAGTTATCCTCTCCAAAGCTCCATAACCCTACACCATTCCATTTAACCTCTTCCATGTTTTTCATTGTTAAATTATGACAAAACACTACATCTTTCACGGGCTCTTTTCAGAGCCTTGATCCAGCGTTCTTGGTTCCACTTGAGCCACTAGGACAGTTCACAGTAAAGAGTGACTTCCACCATTGCGTGTCCATCCTCATTATGATATGCGCACTAGAAAACCTCAAAACCATTTCACTGGAGCTACAGAAAGATTTGACAATTTACTCCGGCCACAGGCCCATTACCCTCTGGAAGATAATTTCCCATGTTCGCAATTGATTAATCTCCATTAAAGACAAAAATCTCCCAAATTTTCTAAAACAAGGAAACCGAAACTTTTAAAACAAGCTGAAAGAACAATCATGGCGTCTTATCCTTCTAAAAGAAGGAAACTCACCCTTTTCTAACTAAAACTTTTCCCCAAGCTTTCACAATCCAAGCAATCTCCTTGGCATAAAGAAAAAATAGAGATCCTCTTACTCTAACCAAACTCTGTGATGCAAATAATCCTCTCCTCCTTAACACATCTCAATCGCAAAATCAAACAATTTCCTCTCAATGCTTACACGAATGGAGGAGAAATCCCAAAAATTCCTCATCAGAACCACAGAAAAAACTGCCCACTAAAACTGTAGTGGAAGACATTCTCACCCACAATCAAACTTCAAAAACACTCCACAACCAAAATAAATATATAAATAAATAAATAAATAATAATAATAATAATAATAATAATAATAAAGAAATAAAATATCATAATAATAAAACTAATGATGATGATGATAAAAGATTTTAAAAGGTCGGGCACCACAAGATAGTGCATAATCATTACCATCTAACATTAAGTCAAACTCAACTTTAACCGGTTACTGACCTTGAAAATCAGGTTTAAGTCTCCCTGATATGCACTTGAATATCATTGGAAAGAATTATTTTAAAAAGTGTACATCATTGGAAAGAGATCTTTTAGAAGAATATTTAAAAACTAGTAAAAAGAAATATTTTGGGATTAAGGCTTATATTTAAAAACTACTAAAAAGTAAAAAGGAAATATTTTAAAAAGAATATTTTTTTAATTATCTTATATTTGTCTTTCACGATCGATCCCACATTTTGGAATTAAGGCTCTTATTGTTGTTATTGTTGTTGTTAGTAAAAAAGAAATATTTTAGAAAAATAATAATTTCCTTGTTTTAGTCGATTGCGATTTTTTTAAAATTAGTTGTTACCTTAAAAATTAGTAGTAATCTTGATCTTTTTAAAATAGTAGCTTTCATATTAGGAATGACTATTGGGATTTGTTTTTAGTAAGACTTCTATTTTATTGTGATCTCTAGTTTTTCTTATTTAAAGGGGATATGATCAATAAAGAGACAAGCCTAATTTCTCATAAAAGAAGTGTGGTGAGAAACTTATTAGAGAACAAGTTTCCAGCCGTCAAAAATAGGGTCTACGAGAGGGAAAAACTCTAGCAAGGAAAGAGAGGAATTCCGTGCAAGGTATCTATTGACTAGATGTTGTACTACAGCCCATATCACTCCCCCAACCTCAAAATTTTACCAAGAAAAAATAAGGCACTAACCTTGCGATATCAAGGGCAAGCTTCACAGCTGCTGATGGCTTTAATGCACCTCTTCTTTTCAAATATGCACGGAGATCTCCCTACAAAAACCGCCAAATGACAATGTTTAAAACACACAAGTCACATATAAGGAACAAACAATGTCAGAGGAAAACAATAATTTACAACTGGCCCCTTCTGAAGTACCTCCTTGGGCTTGGAAGGCAGGTAGGGAAGCACAATATAGTTAAGCTTGGGTGATTTTCAGCTGTGTACACGTACAAAATAGGCTTGGAGTAGCTTGGGGCTTGTACAACAAGTTGCAGAAAGAGAGACTTGGGGCCTGCCCCGAGTTAGAGCCCGGAGCCAAAGCTAGAGCCAAGGTCCTCTATCCAAATTCTCTTTCAAATTTAAGTGATTTTCACTACACCACATTTAATGTGAGGGAGAATGCTAGGAAATATATTATATATCAAAATCAAATCAATTACTGATTTGATTTTGATACATATATATCTTTACTTATTTTTATATTTCCATATTTGTATTATTATATTTTCACATTTGTGATAAAGGGTTTTCTATATAAACTCAATTTATTGTAATAATTAATTGAAGCCATAAAACATTAGGGTTCATATTATTTTATATTGCTTTCATCTCTCTAACATGGTGTCAAAGCCATGTTCATACATCCTTAATATGGTGTCAGAGCCAAATTAAAATTATTTTATCAAAGTGAAACAATGTCTAACGTGTAAGAAGGATGAGGAATTCGTATGTCATCTTCTTTTATGTTTCCAGTGGTCAAGAGCCTCGTGGAAGAGTATTATTTTGAGTTTGCACATTTTTTACAAGAACAAAGTATTTGGGACTAGAGTCAAACTTGTGTTGAATTGTACAGTTAAGAGAAGATAGTTCTTTTGATCCCTTTAGCTGCTTTATGGGTAGTTTAGAGGGAACAAATAGACGAGACCGATTTTTAACATGGAAAAATTGGCCACTCATTTTTTTGTTGGTTTCTCTCATAGAACTCCTCACTTTTGGCTCATTTCATTTCCTCCTCCATGTTGCCGATTCCTCTCTCTCTCTGCATAATTACTAAAGGGAGAGTAATTGGAGCTCTTACAAAGCCATTTATCATCAATTAAAAAGACCTTCAAATAAATTAATGTTCTCTACATTGTAAATCAATTTGTATGCAATAACTAAATCAAATCTTCAGGAGGGTGAACACAATCAAAAGGTCCTTGAATAATATAACTTATTAATTATTTTACAACTCAATGACCTTTATTTGGTCCCGGTCATCCTATATAGATAATGAAAGTTGCTTCAACATAAGAGCCTGTCTCTAGATAATGGCTAAGCAAGCTGAATATGAGGAACAAGTTGCAGAAAGAGAGACTTTATAGCAGTTTATCTCCTAATTTTGCATTCACATTCATGCCATCAGATCAGTGAATTTGTAGTCCTTATTACTTCGTTGCACAATCTCTGGGAAGTCATGGAACAGAAGGAAAATTCAGATTTTTACGAACCAAGTCCTTCTGTCTTTGTTATGGGATGTAATTTTTTTCAAGCATATTTGTCTTTTACTTAAGGGAAGAGCAAGACCCAAACCTTCGACCTATTAAATGGAGGATAAGTAGGTACCACTAGGCCGAAGTTGGGCATGGCTAGATTACAAGTACCAGTCAAGAATCTCTATTGTCTAGTCTTTTGACAATTAAATAAGTAAATTTGATCATACAATTTCTCCATTTTATGTTTCTTAGGTCATCTTTCTTTCGATCACTGAAGGATTTCTTGTTTCTTTCTTAGATGTTTCTCCTTTTATACTCATGTGATAAAATTTTCCTTTCCAATCCCGTGATCTATGTCATTCATGATAGTCTACTACCAAGACTTTATATTACAAGTCTTCCAACTGTTTTAATAAATTCATTAACTATGCCTTCTATTAAGGGGAAAAAATAGCAATTACACCTTATATCATGAAGCTTCGCCGAATAAATTGTTGATCATACCATATAATAAAGTTCAAGTAATGGCTTCATTCTATGCAAATTTCAGTATTTTGTATAATTTAGTAGAGAGCAGGTTTTTCTTGTACTTACAATAATTACACAAATCAAACAGTAGCAGATAGATTTATTAACAAGTTCAGCACATTGGACAATAATAAGTGAAGCTCCTAATCTCAACTAACAGAAAAATCAAGAGAGAACAGAATGCACAAATCAATGCTATTTTGTGAAGTCATCAAGCGAACCTTTGGTAAGTATTCTGTAACAATCATCATAGGACAACTTTGTGTAACAGCAACCAGAAATTGGACAACATTTGGATGACGTATCTTCTGCAGCAATGCTAGCTCATCCCTGAATGCTTGCCTGGAAGAGGGAAAGAGAGAGGGGGAGCCAGGGAAAGGGTTTAAATAAAATTTAGACAAAAGAAAAGTTCAAAAAAAAAAGCTCAAGTGCTCCGCAGATAAGAAATAACAACAAAAAAGAAATCATGAATCCAAAGAATGATCTTACACTTTTTCCTCATCTGTAAAAACTTCCTCCCCAAGCCTTTTAACAGCTACTTGAATTCCACGCCACTTCGCAATACGAAATGTTCCCTGTTCAGTTTTTATAGACAGATGAATAAAACATATACTTCCCCAAAACACTTAAAATTTAGAGGTTGAACCTTAATCCACCCTCCAAAATCATAACAAGCAAAAGATATAGACAGTAGGCATGCTAATTGCGAAAATTAAATATATATATATATATATATATTTCACAACAACTTCCTCATGGGATAGTAGGGCACCAAACCAATAAGGCATAGTCTTAACAAGTGTGTCATTGTAAAATAATAAAAAATGAAAACACTTGAAACCATGATGTGTGCCTGTGCACCGGTATTTCATTAATTTTGTTAGAACTGACAGAAATTAAACAAGAAATAATCAATTCCACTCTATTTGATTGGTGAAAAAATTCTAAACTTCGATGAATTTTTTTAAGAACTTAATGCTGATTCCCATATAAATTGGAAGCTTAAGGAGAAAGTTGTGCACATAAAAAGTTGATTGTTTTGCCTTTACGTCTAGAAATATTTGGGTCATATTTGCATGAAATTAGCGTGTGAAATGTCAAGGGACAGAATTTTCTAATCATACAAACACATTTTGATTTTCCTGACACAGATAGCAAAATAATTTAAAGTGCTACAAATTATGAAAAAATCAAGCATAAAAAGGATTGAAAATCCTACGAGAGCTCAACTTAAAAGTCCTTACTACTCCCCCAGGAAACTCTAAAATACTAAATGTTGACAGAAATCTCACAGGTGATGACACATGTTAGATGAAATAGAGACCTTAGGGTACAGGCTTTTAATGCTCCGTGCCCAAATACCAATACTACAGAATTAAAGGAAAGATCATCAAGGTCTTCAAACCCATTCATTACAATCTGATGAAAAATGATCTAATCTTTTGTTATCTTTGCTCATGTATGAACAGGAAACCAAATTTGCTTTAGAATTCAGTGAGTCCATGAAATATTAGTCAAAATGCCTGAGTTGAAAGGCTTCTACACATTATTAATCATAGCAAAGCCAAGTAAAGCAGGTTCTACACATTGTTAATCATAGTGAAGCCAAGTAAGGTAGGTTCTACCATTTTTTGCCAGCTGCACAGAACTAATTTACACATCAACTTGACATACATTTTGTTGAAAAAGGAACACACATAAAAGGGAAAAATCATAGCCAGTTATATGAAGGATAGCATTTTATAGCAAACAAGTCACGCATGAAAAAAAGCTTAATCGAAATTGAAGGCCTTCCATTTGATAAGAGAGTAAACTTAATCTAAGAAAGGTCAAAGAAAACTTCAAACATATTACAGTCCACAGTCCACATTCTCTGCATTCTATATCCTTGACGATTAGCTATATCTTCATTATTGCCATGTCTTGTCAGCAGGTCATTCAAGCCCAAAAGATATGTGATCTAGATAACTAAAACACGGTACTTTAGCTAACTAGATGATTAAAAATGCCAAATTGAATGATTCGAACTTAATGTAGATTCGACGAAAATCAAAATATATTAAACACAAGTAGAAAATTTTATTTACTCGAAAAGTATGGTATTTAAAAATACCTTGTTTTCTTTTGTTTACTTGTTTTAGTATTAGTTAAAATCTGTTTTACTGTACTTATTTGTCAAAACCACAACTAGAAATATGTGTAGTTCTTAAGCGAAAGCTAACTAACACATAAAATAATAGTATAAGGATCTAACTAAACCTGTCCCCCAGTGCATGGAAGCTAACGTACCTCGTTCCCATACCTGAATTCGTAACCCATACCATACAAAACCACAATCTAGGTAGCATTCCAGAAGACAAATCATAATCATTTCAAAACAAGAACAGCGAAAGCAGCACAAATGTGAGTGATCAAACTTAAGACAATTAATGCACTAAGCAATAAAAGGGCTCATCCGGTACACAAAGTGCTCCCTGGTTTAACACGGGGTAGGGAAAGGATGGACGTATATGTATACAACCTTCCCATGCATTTTGCAAAGAGGCTATTTCCACGCCTCGAACCCGTGACCTCAAGGTCACCAAAGGAGTAACTATACCATTGCACCAAGATTCGCCCTCAATTCATGCACTAAACAATAAGAGTGATAAACAGGGGGTGCAACAGATTGATTGATTCTTATGGGCTCAGAATAGTATTGCATGGTCAAGTGGTAGCCTAGATAACAGTACATGTAAACCAAACATTTTTATCACCTTGGTTATGTCCACGCTGTTCGTAAAATCAAGTTCACTTGGATCAATCTCATACTCTGGCACTTCGCGAGAATTTTGGACATGCATAGGAGCCACCTGAAATTGAAATTGAACACTAAACATTAACCACCAGCAAATATTCAACTACATCACTAATAAACAGGGAAATGCTAACAAGGCTGAAGTTACAACATGCTTGACATAAAACAAACGTCACTTACTGGTGGTTTTGCACCATGGTTCTCCAACAGCTTAATAACATCATTATTTTTGTAGTATATAGCATCAGCAAGTGGCTGTTCAACAAACAACAAACTATCCTTATTAGACTAAAAGCTCAACAGAACAAGTTATTGAGTATATTTTCCTCAGAATTAATGATGCAAACAATATACCCAGCCAAAAATGGCCGCAATAATTAGAAACAACAGTGTGCTTAATCTAAATTTAATATTAAAAGATTGACCTAAACCACAAATATGTCCGTAAGCTTTATGCCTACTTTCAAATCACTCACTAAATTTTTGTTGCAGTCAATTACCCCTAAACCTTCCAAAATTAAAATTCAACAACCCCCTTAAGCGCATAGGATCAGCTATTTGGCGAGATTCCCTTTAAGTTTTGATTTCTTAGTTCTCTGACCATAATTTTTCACCAAATTTGACTACAAAATTTTTTTGGGGAATTACAAATCTAGTTTTCAAATTTGCTGCATGGCTTCATATACAAGGATTTTCAACTTGTGTGAATTATGCAATGCTAATTAATGAAGGATTATAAGGTAGACCAGAAAACAGAGTTCAAGGATCATATTTTGTAGAAGATCACCAAAAGCGGGAGAAATCAAAACAAAGGGCTCGCCAATCGTGAATTGTCGGCCAAAAAGTTAACGTTGTTCAGCTGTGCAAACACTGAATTTTTATTTTGAAAATTGAGAGAGTCATCAACTGAAAATTAAAGCTCAGAGGATAATTTGAAAGTTGACATAAAGTTCAGGAGAGTATTTGTAGTTTTAGCAGAAAAAATAAAAAATAAAATAAAAATAAAAATATGCCCAGAACCAGGCCAACGGATTATGAATACTTTTAGAGCATTAGTAGACAACTAACTAAAAAGAAATTCCATAAAGATTAGTAATGCTTTATAGTTTGAACTGGTGTTTTTTCTTCTTTTTTTCTGTTAAGAAGTTTGTGATGGTGGTTGGCAACCGAAAAACAAGCCATGAAAAAAAGAATTGAAGTCTTCAGATGTTGCAAGTGGGATCTAATCAAGCTACAATCATCCTTCACTTACAAAATAAAATTACAGAAATATGCAAATACACCGACAGCTTGCACTCTTATTTTCATATTACTATCTAATGTACTTCATGGTCCAGCCATCTTGAAGGGCATCAATACATTCTATTTCTGTGTATTACCAGGAAGAAAACAAAAACAAATTCTCTTCATCTTTAAACAATTTGTATTGTATTTTGCACCTTTTATTCAGATGCTCACAAAAAATAAAATAAAATAAAATAAAAGGAAAAAACTAAATTTAAAAGAAATGCTTTTCCAAGTCAGGCCTCTTCATTACTATGACCAACATATCTTCCCCAAAAGCATCCTAAAGATATTTCATTGACAAAAAGGTATTAGCTCTATTGAAATGTGTTATCCGATACATGCTTCCATTTAGTTCACTCCCCATAGCACTGGACGCAGAAACTACTTTTCTTGCTAGGCTTGAATAACGTTCTTGAACTAGCTTATTGTTGATTATTGATTAAAAATAACACGGAGAGCAAGGATGGATCTAGAAATCAAGATTTTGGTCAGGCACGAGAATAACTTAATTGTAAACCATGAAATATTGTAACTTTAAAAGGGAAATCTTGTCCATTCCCGTGTCCAACGCCATATCAAAAACCCTACTTGGCATGTCTAATATTATTATTCTATTAAACACAGAAAACTTATCAACCAAATCATTGAGCACTTCTTGCACACTTTTAAAGTAGATTATAGTAATCAGCCACGTGTGTGATAATCTTTCCAAACCTTATAGTCCGAACTAATTAAAGTTTCGATAGAAAAGAAGAACGCACAACTGCACCAAAATGAAGCAATGCGTTTAACCATGTCCTAGCATGTCATTGTCCTTTTTTTTCTTTGTCATAACACCATTTTCAAACCATGTCACATGTTTTTCCCATGAGAGTGTTGGGCTTCTTAGTTCTAAAAGCGATAAAGTGGAAACCAAAAAAAATTGTAAATACAAACAAATTTCTAAAAATTGAGGGGGAGCCAAGGGCCTTTCACAACCCCCACCCCCATCCAAAAGACGAACAGTTAGAGGGTACTAGGCTAATGCTTATTTTGAGTGCTTATAAGATGATTTTGGAGCTCATAAGCACCTACATTTTAATTTTAAAATAAGTTGTTAAAGTGTTTGTATAGAATAAGATCCAACTGCATTTTTTATTGTGTTTGGTAACAATAAATGCTTTAATCTTCCACAGTAAAGTGGTTTTCGTGATCTGAACCATGGCCTTCAAACAATGACGGGGTAACCTTAGAGGGGATACCAAGAAAGTTCACTGATGCCTCTGTTTATAGCTTGTTGATACTTCCAAACTAGTGGCATAGGGATTTTCAATAAACTTTATTCTAATGGATTGCAATCGAATTACCATAATTTAAGAAATATATATAAATGAGAAATTTTCTCAGTTTTTGGCATATCATATTATGGCAGAATAAAGACATTAAACCAATGTTACTTGACTCAGCTGGAAGGAGCTCCCTTAACCGATCGTGAGTTCGACTAGCGATGGGTACGAAAAAAATCAGACCTAAGGGCCTTCGGATTAGTCATGCTCAGGATATGGATGGAAAACCAAAAAAAAAAGAATAAAGACATTAATCCCACTTCAACTTGCTTCAGAACTAGAGTTTCCCAATCACTATATTTTCGGTAGCAGTTTCACTTGGACTCACTGCATACTCTACTAACCAGTTGAGCAATATAAAAGTGAAGTCCAATAAATCCAAAAGACGTTGTAAGGATTCTTGATTTTGGTTGCTGCAAAACACAGAAAGACGGAATTTACCGTACTGCCCCAGCAGTCGCGAGAATCAACATCTGCGCCACGTCTAAGCAGCAATTCAACAACATCAGTTCGCCCCTGACAAGCAGCGACATGCAAAGCAGTACGGCCATCAATGTCCTTGAAATTCACGCTAACTCCAGAATCCAAAAGCTCCTTCATTCCTTCCAAATCACCGTCATTTGCAAGGTACATCAACCTGATCCCCGGATCAATCGCCTCCACCGCATCACCGTCGATCATTCCAGCCCCTCTGTTGTCGTCATCGCGATTCGGCGCCAGAGAGGATTGCTTTCCCAACTGAAACCGAGGCTGTGATCGAGAGTTTTGCCGCTCCATTGAGGTGAATAAGAAAAACAAACCCTAATTTGGAAAAGACGAATGAGCGGAATGGAGGGATAAGAAGCGCAGGAAAGGAAGGACTGCTTTTTGACTCTCTCCGAGCTTGAATGGGATTCGTGGTCTCTGACAGTGACTTTCGATACGTCGCCGTTTCGGACTCTCGAGCCGGAATGCGTGCCGGAATTACGTGGCGCTCGTTGCATGGGAAACAGATCTTAACTCGAAACCGTTGGTCAATAATTTTTTTAGACCATTTTATATTTATTGCACCGCTAACCCCGACAGAACCTCTGTACTTAACTTTTATGTATACCAATAATAAATGTTAAAAAAATCTTATTGTTTAAAAACTTAATTTGATTCAAATTATTTTTAACCAAATATAACGTAAAACTAATAATTTATACAAAAAAATATTTATTTACAACTCTATAATAATAAATTATATATTCGAGTTTAAAATTTTTACTATATTAAGTTTTTTATAATACTTATTCAATAATAATATTTTTTTATTTTGAAGAGAGAATTAAATAATATTTAATAGAAAATTAGATTATGGAATGCATTATCCTTCTAGAATATTCGATAGCAATTTCCTCAATATATTATTTCAACAAATATTATTCAAACTCTTTTATCTCTTTTTCTGTTTTTCTTACCTCTTAAATCTCATAATGACTATTTTGAAAAATCTTATTTTAATAAATATCTTTCAAATGGTTTTATTTGTGCGCTCTCTCTCTCTACACTCATACTTTAATCTAATTTTTAATATTTTTAATTTTTAATTGTTTCTATATTGAGAAAAATTATTTAAAAAATATTTCATAAAAAAAAGTTATATTTGTCAAATATGTTCATCAACCTTTTTTATAAGGAAAAGTTTTTTAAGCATGTTTTTTATTATTTTTAATATTATTAAGAAATGACTTTTATGATTATAAAAGATTATATGAAAAAATACTTTATAATTTTACTTTTCTAAATTAATTTTTTAAAAACCTCTTATTAAATATATCAATAATAAAGATATTAAATTGAAATCCTAATGACTCATGTTTGACTTACGATCCTATATTTTATATTTAATTTTAGGATGTAAAATTTTTTTTGGAATATATATATATGGACTGCAAAGTTAATTTTCCATTTTTGTGAGATAATTTGATTGTAGTTTTTTCTTAATTTTGCATTTGCATTGTTTGTATAATAAGAAAAAGATGAAAGAGAGTAGCTCAACTTATTTTAAGAAATTCACAGTAAAAATTAATATAGGAGAAAGTAGGTTTTAAGGCATAAAAAAAATTACAAAAGAAATATAATTTATTTTAAGTAGTAGTAAAATAAATTGCAACAAAGCAAATCATATACGTGGTTTCAATTGAAAAGTTTCTAATAATATATGGCCCAAATCATATAGAGGTCAGGTTAGTTATGCATATTAATCAACCCTCTTGATACTTGTAAATCATATTCCTTTTGAAAACCAGCTGCTCGGTGTCGGGACCAATCGTTCTACGGTGCTTGGCATAGGCCACTCGATTTGCTAAGATACTATTTGTTTCTCCTATAAATGCAAAGAGAATCTTACGAGAATGGAAATGAACTCTACAACCATAATTAATAAGGGAAAGAATATCCACGATGATCTGAACTTTTCATATTGATAAGATTTCACAATTTTTGATAATTTTGCAGCATAATACCCACAAATCTAGTGACACCTCCGTAAGGAAGTTAGGGTTTCAACTTCCCAATGGCACACGACTCTCATAGGTAAAAGTTATAAAATACATCGCCAACCGAGCTACCTAGGTAAGTCATTCTTTTCTCCCCTCAATTGAGACATAGCACACAAGAACACTCCGAATATTTTCTCTCAGTTTATTTCTTCCCTTTTCAAAAATCACTCATTGACTTGAACGTCGGAGTCTGCCCCTATCGAAGGCCCCCGTCGGAGCACCATTCGATAGTTCTTTTGCAAGGTAATTGCATCAAGATCGTCAGTCGAGATCGTTTGAGTCAATAAAGCCGCTATCTGTGGAGTTCAACCTGCCTCTAACAGATTATCGTCGTTGTCACGCCCCGACCCACACCCGAGCCGGGCACGTGACCAGCCCGCCGTGGCACCTCGATGCACGGGCACCACGTCCCGCACATCGAAGCACCGTAAGGCTGTCGACATTCACAAAATCCAGGTTTCCAAATCACAGAGATCCCCAAGAAATAAAAATAATACATGTATGCCTCAATGCAAATTAAAACAAGTGAGAGTTAACCTTATACAGACCAGAAAAATTATAAATACAGTCATCCCAATTTAAACAAATATAATGATCATCCTAACTTCCTCAAATGATACAATAACCTCAATATATATATAGCGGAAGAGCGGGTAGTCATACCCCGGCCCAGTAGTCTCCAAGAATATTCAATACAACAATGCACACAAATCTCTCAGTCCGAGTCTACACCTGTAGGAGGGAAATGTGAGGGGTGAGTACCGTAGAGAGGGGGGTTGGTACTCAGCAAGTCGGGGGGAATGACATGCTACAATTAATTTTTAGGTGAATTAGGAGTGTCAAAATTATGTCCTAATAAATCCATGGTATGCAAAAATATTATGACATCTCAATAAATCATTCACGGCATACGTATCAAATCAAATATGCATCCATTATGCATGTCCGTCATATCATGTAGAGCCGGCCGAAAATATCCCGGCAAGGGCCAACCACAACCAAGGACGGGCAACGTTGGGGGTTTTCACGATGCAAGAAATAAAATAAGGCTCTCTACCCCAACGTTAGCTACAGACTACTCCAACTAGCCTGTATATATATATCGCACACGTATCAAGGATCAAGCGTGTATGGAAACCCGCCGTGCTAGACCTACCAAGGTCCTCCCCGAAGTGGTTCAACCGACGACTGTCCGTACAATATGTATGACAATCTGGCGGATACCCCCTGCAGAGGCGTATCCGGGCACAATAGGTGCCTCTACCAAATGTCCTTCGTAGCTACGGAATGTCATAGGAAGCATATCATCATCATCACAGTATCCACAGGGGCATCCAGCCCAAATCACATATCTCAAGCCAAATCTCAAACCATAACATGTCAAAATCATGTGCCAATATGCAATGGAAGCATAAAATCATGTGGATATATCAAAGTGTGGCACAATCATTAAGTGTCAAAATCATGGATGCATATCGATATAAACAAGTTTGGACACTCCATATATCACAAAACATTTTTATAAATCCAGGGAAATAGGTCAATCATACCATTTTAAATCATGCCTTCGAAAGCTTTTTAAAACATGGTATCAATTAAAAGTAGATGTCAAGTCCCACTCATAGTTAGGGGAGGATAATGCACTCCCCAATATCTCCACAAAGCGTAAATCAAGTGCTCCCTCCGTTCAACTCAAATAACTATTAGGGAGACAGTCTGCAAATTTTTTTTTAACCTGCGCAGTCATGGAAAATAGACTATAACTTTGGCTATACCAGTCCAAATTAGATAGTTCTTATCTCATTTTAAAGCTAAGATATAGCACTATAACTTTCATTTTTCACACTTCCTCAGATTCAAATCACAGAATTCCCGGTAAGCCTCATTTTGTTACTATCATATTTAAGTTTTGGATTCTGTCCAGTTTTTGTGCAGAAGCCATAACTTTCATTCTACTCACCAAAGTCTAATGAAATTTTAACATGTTATAGCTAAGATATAGATATACAACTTTCGTGTTTTGAGTTTTATCCAAATATTCCTGGAAGGGGTTCAACAAAATTCATGAACAGGACTGATACGTTTTAGTGAAACATAAAGTTTCTGTCAACACAGTTTTAAGGAAAATTGTCTAACTTTCAATTTCCTCGTGCGAAATGGCTGAAATCTTAATATGTTATAGGCAAGAAGTATATCTATAACTTTTATGTTTTGTGTTTCTTCAAACTAAGACTGAAGAGGGGTCGTTTTTACTCACTACTGTCAAGGTTCGAAACATGACACTTCTATGTTGAGTTTCAGGAAAAGTGCCATAACGTTTGGCACAGGCATCTGATTTTGGTGATTCTTATCTCGTTGGAAAGATAAGACTTTGATCTACAATTCATATAACTAGCACATTTTCAAATTCTGGCTCTAAGATGCCTTAAAATAGAGATGAAATCACGGACAGAAATAAAATTTAAAGTGAGACAGGATAAAATTTCTTACCTCACTTTCTTGGTCTTCCTCTCTTGCTTCTCTCCTTGTTCTCACGAATTGGGAAGAATGAACAAGTATTCTAAGGCTTTCTTCTTTTATTATTGTGTTAATAACTCACCACCCTAGGATCAAATCTCCAATTAATCTAAACCATAGGATCATTTTGACTATTGCATGTGTTCTCATTGGTTTTCATGTGCATGTGTTCTCATTGGCCCACCTTGCCTTTCTCATCTCCATTTGGCCAACACTTGTCCTCATCTCTATAATACTTGTTCAATACAAGAATACACTTGTCACATTTCATTTAAGTTTTGTTAATTGCTAACAAGTCCTTTGACTTATAAAAATTCTAATTTGACCCCTAAAATTTTCATAATTACACACTAAGCCCAAAATCTTATATTATACCTAATTAAATTTATTTAATGTGAAATTAAGGTTTTGAATCTCTTTGAGTCAAAATTGATCCGATTTGTATTTTATCGTCAAATATCTAAGGTTGATTTACCGGAAAATTTTTCTTAGTGAAAATTTATGAATATAGTAGTAGAAAGATAATATATATATATATGAAATGGAATTCACTATAGAATACACCGAGAGTCGGTGTTACAGTCGTCTATGAGAACAGACTAATATTCCGAGTCCTTATCATCACCGTCACTATCTCACAATCATGATGTCGGTTAAAAGAAAGAGATAGGCGATGGGATTCAGTAACGATGATTTAATGGTCGATACAAGTCGAAACGATCCACTGATCATCACCACAGGAATAGGGTCCTACCTTGACAAAAGAGTGTTCCTTGATCAGGGGCAAACCAAGACTTCCTATTTTGGGATGTCTTCCAACGAATGAGTTTTGTTTCATCCCATCTCCAACCCCAACGGGCCCATAAAGGGATTTACTAATGAGTAATTGCACCCGAAAGGTACCATCCCGCTTACCGTGACGCTAGGGACAACTCTTCATCACGCCACTACTGAGAATATTTTTCGTGTGATAAAACTCCCATCTCCCTATAATATAATTTTGGGTAGACCCAGTTTGGACGGTCTTGAAGTACTTCCGAGTACGAGACACATGAAGATCAAATTTAGAACGCCCTTAGGAGTGGCAATACTTCATGGGACACCAACCCACCAACTACTTTCAATGTTGAAGAGGGAAAAAAAGTCTTTTCGATAGACACACTTGAGCTTAGAGATACACTCTAACACCAGTTTAAGTCACAATCTGGAAAGGAAATACTTGAAGTTTCTGTTATTGATACACCAGGCTAGACGATCCAAATGGGCACCCCCTACCAACAACCCTTCGAAATGCAATTGTGGACTGTCTTCAACGCCACTCTATAGTCTTCACATGGTCTCCAGAAGGCATGTTCGGTATTCACTCGTCAATCATAGTTCACAGATTGACTGTGGACAATAGTCATAAGTCGATCAAGCAAAAGAAAATAGTATTTGCATTGAAACGTCAGCATGCAATACAAGAGGAAGTTCGAAAGCTGCTAGCAGCAAGATTTATTCAAGAGGTTAACTACCTGGAGTGGTTATCTAACGTGGTCATAGTGAAGAAAGCCAATAACAAATGGAGAATGTTTGTGAATTTCACCGATCTCAATAAGGAATGCCCAAAAGACTACTACCTACTACCCAGCATTGACAAGTTGGCATATAACTCCTTAGGCCACCAACTTTTGAGATTCATGGATGCATACGCTGGACATAACTAAATATGCATGGTCTCAGAGGATGAGGAAAAGACCAGTTTCATCACTGAGTTCGACACTTACTGCTATAAAGTGATGCCATTTGGCCTCAAGAGCGCTAACAAGACTTTCCAATAGTTAGTCAACAAACATTTTAGTGATCAACTTAGCAGGAACACAGAGAACTATGTTGACGACTTGCTAGTCAAAAATACAGAAACTGAAAACCACATCGCAGATCTAGAAGAAACGTTCCAGATGTTGGAACGCTATAATATGAGATTGAACCTGACAAAGTGCATCTTCGGAATCACCTCAGTAAAATTCATCAGCTTCCTAATCACCTATAGGGGGATCGAAGTGAATCCAAAGAAAATACTAGCCATACTGAACATAACATCACCTAGTACAGTCAAAGAGATGCAGCGCTCATTGGGCGAATTACAGCCCTAAATCGGTTCATGCCAAAAGTGGGGGAGAAATAATGCTCTCAAGAAGTCCCAAAGGTTCGTATGGACTACGGAATGCCAAGCGGCATTCGAACAACTCAAAGAATATCTTATGTCACATTCACTCCTCTCTCAACCAATGTTATCAGAACCGTACCTATATCAACCTATAAATTTTAAAATTATGGTTTAACCGATTCAACCGTAAGTCAATATGGTTGAACCGTTGATATTTTAATAATAATTAAAAAATATATAAAATTATTTTTTAAAAATAAATATATATTAATTTTAAATTTCATATTAAAAAATAAATTTATATATTAATTTTAAAATAATTTTTTAAAACATCGGTGTATTAGTCCACCAAAGGCAATCATGTTGGAAAAATTACTATGTACTACTATGCATCAATTTGTACCCTTTGTCGTGGCAAAATATCATCCATACATGGACTGAGCATACTGTGCACCACTTTGTATCCTGTTTTCGAAGTGACTGCTTCTTACAAACCCATGATAACACCAACTCTTTTTTTATTCTTGAGAAACAAAGGGAGCAAAGAGAGCAAATAGCTGAAACAAACACCCCCAAGACCTACAAGCCCATGGAAAGCGCTACAGTCTGACTCCTTTGACCCCTTCTTTATCATCCTTAATCAGCTAGGCAATCGAAGCAGGAGGCTGAGACACCTCAAGCACCCTTTCCGCTCCTGCATGCCCCATCACTGCTAAATCTCATCTCTATCTCCATCTCAGTCACCCTGTCTCTCTTCGTCTCAATCTCTCTCTCTCTCTCTCTCTCTCTCTCTCTCTCCCCCTCCCCAAAACCCTAATTCTTCCTTTTCTTCTATCCAAAAAACCACTAAATCAAAGAAATATGTGGCAGCGATTGAAAAAATAAATGAGTGAGACTTCTTCCCCAACATCGCAAAACTGCAAGACCAACTTGATTGGCTTGAAACGACGAGAGCGAAAGTGAGATTGAAGACAAAGGGTCCAAAATCATTTTTTTTTACCTTTAATTAGACCATAGTTTTATTTAACCCGCGGGTCACATGGTTAAGGGTTCAACCGTAATTGACCTGCGGTTTGCTCCGATTCAATACACAAATGGTATTTTAATCCTATCAACCCGTAAAATTTCTGAAAGAGGGGTTGAACTAGTCCAACCAGTAGGTCAGTCCGGTTTTAATAGCACTGCTCTCGACCCATTCTTGGTGAAAAACTTTATCTTTACCTTTCTATTTCTAAACGAGGACTCTGCTCCGTTCTCATGAGGCAAGAATTGGATGCACAAAAATCAGTATACTATGTGAGCCGCATACTCTAAGAAGCTGTAGTCAACTATCGGTCCATCGAGAAGATGGCCTTCGCCCTGGTCATGACCTCTAGATACCTTCGGCCCTATTTTCGAGCTCATACTGTCATGGTATATGTCACGCCTCGAACCGGGAATCATGAACAGCCGCCCGTTGACCTGGATGCCGGCTGTATTTTTACAGAAAATTGAACAGAACCTTCCCATAAATCGGAGGTCTCCCAATGTACAAATAACCTGTATAAACCTGTATAAATTTAAAATCATCCTGTACATTACACAAATGGCCATCCCGGCCTCTCCAAAACAATCCACCAAATCTCACAACCGACATCCAAACAACGCAAGGCTAACAAATCACCAACAGTCCTAGCCACAGACCTCTACTGTCATGCCCAACTGGAGCATGAGCAGCCGCCATACCGAGCGGGCCTAATTTTATACAAATACAATAATTTTCCCAAGTATTACTCAAATACGTACAATTTCCTCAATGCAAATGAAATATGAGAGTTTCGCAAATAAACATACATAAATTATACAGTCATCCCAAAATAAGTACACGGTCAACTACGGACCTCAACAAGACCACGCAGGGTCGACAATAAAATATGAAATTCATCTTTTAAATTAAAACTTAATCTCACCGTCGTAACCACCAAATCCGCCAACGAGCTATCAAGCCCTCGAGCCAAATACATCGCCCTAGCACCATAATCCTGTCTGGGGAGGGAAAGAGGAGGGGTGAGTACACAGGGAAGAATACTCAGTGAGTGAGTGGGTCAATGTAATCGTGTAATATGAGGTGTGAAACTAGAGTGTCAAAGCATAAGTATACAAATCATATTTCAAATCATCATGCTTTTCATTTCAACAATATATCATTTGCACGCATCAGCAAATCAAATATGCATCCAAAATACTGTCATTAAAATCATAGAGGCCAAAAAAACTCCCGGCAGAGGTCTACCACGACCTATGACAGGCACACCGGGGGTGTTTTATGCGATTTTTATTTAAAGTGCTCTCTACCCCGGCGTTGGCGACGAACCTCGTCCAGGTGCTAGACTTGGAGAGTGTATCCAAATCCTCCCCCTTTCGGGTTCAACCTGGCTAGTACCGTGTCGTAAATCTCATCTCGACAACTCGTGGGATACCCCAGGCCTAGGCATATCCGGACGCCACCAAAGCGCCTCTCACGGTGTCCTTCGTAGCTACGGAACAATACATATCAAAGTCCTCAAGGCCAAAATCAATATCATATCAAATATGTGCCGTAAATCAGGTTCATAAACCAAATGCAACATATATCATAAAATGACACATTTTACATTTCAATCACATGGATGCATATTTCATAATTCAACCACATTTCCGGACACTCCATCGGTTCACAAAATCATTTCCAAAACCAGTCAAAACATTTTAAACACACGATAAATCATGCTCATTTATAAAACTGTTGTAAATTAGAGTTTACATATTAAACGAAAACATTGAAATAAAACCCACTCACAGTATACGGGAGGGTCAATCACTCCCTACAATGCACAACAAGTATCGAAACTGTGCTCCCCTCGATCAAGACATCCAACACTTACGCATGTATAAAATCAGCAAGTTTCAAACCTGCGCAGTCATGGGAAATAAGCTATAACTTCTGCTATACAAGTCCAAATCAGATGGTTCTTATCTCAAATTAAACATAAGACTTAGACCTAAAACTTTCGTGTTTTGGTCTAATAGTGAGTCAGATCAGAAGAGGTCGCTAAATGAGTCACAAGGTCACTGCTAAAAACAGGACAGAACAGAAATTTTTTTGTAAATGATCTGACTTTGAAAATCCACTAAAAATTCAACCATCTCCAAATCAAACGGTCATATCTCAAGATGTTTAGAATCCAATGCAGAAAACCTCATATCATTTGGAGTTATGTTAAGGAAGTTATGATAAAAGAGTACATGCTGTCCCAATGTCTCAAAAGCATGTATTTTCCTTCCTTTACAAGCATGAAATGGCATCCCTTTGATACACACAATAGTGCAAAAATTTCTGCACATTTACACACACTTCTCAAGTCTCTAAAGGTACAAACAAACACTCAAACGCTATTACTAATTCAAGCCAAATTCTGCACATGTTTGCTTCCCATTTCCATGCCATAATGCATACACTTTCACATCACTTACATACCAAAAGTCTGCACACTTTTGCATCTTATTCATATGCCAAAACACACATAATTTCACACCATTTTCATACTAAAAATCTGCACATAAGACCATGCCTCCAGCTCACTCAAAATGCCTCAATTTCACATACATATAGTCAATAACACACCACACTTCAATGCCTAAAACACAAATACATCAAATCCACATTTTAACACTCAAAATCACATTAAAACCCATCTAATTTCATATTCAAAGTTCTACATTTTCCTGTACATGTTTCCTTAGGGTTTCTCTCCTCAATATGTGCTCATTTAGGACTTAAATCAAACATTTACACAATCATCTTTCTAGATTCTCATTTCATCAAATTCATTCCATTTATAACTAATTAATCAAATCAAAATCAAGTCTGATTCAATCCTAAAACCAATCAAAATTGAAAATACGCTTAAAATAAATAAGTTTCCTACGAACTGGAAAATCTTTGAAAAAATCATACACTTTTCAATTCTCATCCGATTTATTCAACCCATATGTCATTTCCAAGGTATTTAAGTCTATTTTCATCATACGGAAATAGTATTTTGATTTTCTATATGTAGGACAACTTATAATGAAAAGACTGCATAATTTCTTAAACTCAAATCCCAAATTTTGACTATTTTCATACATATGTAAAATTAAACTCTAAAGGAAAGTATTCAAATCAATTCAACTCGATCTCATTATCCTTTAATATGCTTCTTCCATACTAAGCAATCTAATTTGCGTAAATTTTTAAACTTAACTCTCACATTCAGGCATATTCCAATCAATTTTCAACTAAAGCTATACACCGAATCAAACAACCCTCTATCATTATCTAACACATTCTATTATGCAACGCAGCCCTATTTATATCAAATTCTAAACTTAACATAAATAATTTCATATGAAATTGCAGGAAAGTACATTTCCTTTTAATCTAACTTATTTCAAAGCATACATAAAATTTCCAATTCTAATTTCAATCCTAAATTCGATAAAATAACTCAAATATCGAAAGGATTGCATTTCCCTCACCTAGGGTTCACTGCGGTCCAAAACCCTAACGTCCATGCGACATTCGATTCCGTCCGAAACCTACAATGCTTCCAATTTGAAGCAAACTCCATCAGTTGTCCAAATTACCGAAGGAAATCAAACCCTAGAGCTACTGTTCAAAAGAATGGCCTTACCTGCGCAGAGGATGAAGCATCGTCACAGCCTAGGGTTTCTGAAGGTCACCTACTACGCTGCAGTAGAGGTTGCAGCAAGTCTGTGCGCGCAGAAAGAGGCCATCGCGCGCTGGAGCGATCGCATGGCGGCGGCGGCTGGGAGCAAGGCGTCCTTGGAGAGCAGCGTGCGATCGAGAGAGAGCGACAAGCGACGACCCATGGTGGTCGCGGTGGCTGCTGGTGATCGCGGGTTGGCGGTGGAGAACGACCAAGTCGCGGCGGAGGGAGAGATCGCGAAGGAAATCGCGAGCGGGAGGAAGTGAGAGAGAGCAACCGAGAGAGAGAAAGATAGAGAGTGAGTCCGAGGGAATAAAGAGGGAGTGGGTGGTCGAACCACCGTGGGGTGGCGGAGCCAAGCAGCCGCGATGGAGGAGGAAGCCGCGGGAGAGATGGCGGCGCGAGAATGCGAAGAGGCGGAGGGAGAAAGAGGGAGAGAGAGAGAGAGAAGAAAGGAATGAGAGAATTAGGGCTTTTGAGCCCTAATTCGATTTTTCAAATTTTTTTTTTTTTATATATATATATATCTATAGATTTTTATAAAAATAGATTTATAAATATTTAAATGAGTAAATAAATAATTTAATTAATAAAGGAAATATATATATATTTTTATACTCACTTTATTTTACAAATCGGACATACGGATATTTTAAATATCCCAAAAATTTCAAATTACATACCTCAAAATCGAAAATTAATATAATTAAAATTTTCTCTCTCTATATGTAAACGGAGAAATATTTTATTTAATTTCATGAAAAGTATACTTGTACGGACACCGCAATGTCGGTGTTACATTTTCTAACCTCCTAAAAATAAGTTTCGTCCTCGAAACTGAAAGAAGGCTAGTTACTTCCTTAGTACTGAGATATGAACAGTATGAATACGGAATAGTTCACTTGGCAACTCAAATCTGTATGCCACACTTCCGACCCTCTCAAGGATACGGAAGGGTACAATTATATCTGGGACTCGGATTGTCCCGCTGCCTGAATCGTATAACTCATTTTAAAGGAAATACCCTCAAGAAAATCATATCTCCTGTGGCAACTCAAGGTGTCGCCGTCTACGATCGGCATATACCTTCTGCCTATCCTGGGCGGCTCTCATCCGCCCACAGATGACCCTAACTTTATCTTTCATTTCCAAATCAACTCAACATTGTTGAGATGTCGTTCTACGACCTCACCCTAACATATCGGGGTGCGGCACTCCCTGTCATACAGTGCCTCATATGGGGCATCCTGATACTGGCCTAACCAGTGGAAGATGCCGATCCCAACTACTCTGGAAATCCCTAAATTCTGGACCAAAATCTAGAAATGAATCTGGGGTCTCTGTCCGATGCTATCGACAATGGTACCCCATATAGTCTGACAATTATGTCAATATAAAGACGTCCCAATACCTCTAAAGAAAATAAGCACGAATCAGAATGAAATGTGCAGACTTGGTGAGTCTATCAACGATCACCCAATTAGCATCGTGTCGTGCTAAAGTCCGCAACAATCCTTGTCACAAAATCCATTGTGACGTGTTTCTACTTCCACTGGGGATGGGAAAAGGCTGCAAGGCGCCTGTGGGTCACTGATGCTTGGCCGTCATCTACTGACAAACCAGACATCAAGCAACGAACTCTCTCTTTATACCAGACTACTAATAACTATTTCGGATAGTTAGGTACATTTTTGTACCTCTCAAATGCATAGCGTAAATGGAGGAATGATCTTCCTCTAGAATATCTCTACGAAAATTAACTGTCAGCGGGAATGCAAACCCGCTATCGATATACTACTAGTCCGTTATCACGGACTCAGAACTCTCTGTCATCATTTCTACAGATCTATCAAGAACAACTTGGAGCTCCTCATCTGCTCCCTAAATCTCTCTAATGCGGTCGAGCAAGGTCGGCCTCATTTCAAATCAAGTTAGAAATGCTGCTCGATCATCACTAGTCAAATTGACTCCTAATACGCGGAGTCCCATCAATAAGAGAGATAAGCACTCTCTATATACTGAATTTCAAATCGACTGCTCACTAAGAGGAGTGAAAATCAATAGCTCCTCATCTAGCGACGATAACAGTCTACCCAACTGTCGAGCGAAATAATACTCTCACGTAAGAATAATCTGAACCAGTGTCAATAAGAACACGGGCATCGACTCTGAATATTTTCATGATACTCATGATGTGAGAAATCGAAAGAGATTCGATTTAGGATGCGCAAAAAAATATACATATATATATATATATATCAAGTAGTCAAGCCTCTAAGGCTTTAACCAGTCATAACCGTACACATCATCATGAGATGCATGGTTTCAAAAGAGGATCACAATAGTTAAGCTTCTAGAGCTTTAACTAGTCAAAACGGTACATAGGTATCATGATATACATGATTTCAAAAAGAAGAGTATCTATAAACTCCTAAACAAAAGAATCTACTGGAGGATTACCCATTGTCGTATCTGGGTTCGCCTAAGCATCCTCCTGAGTCGTAACATACACGTGGGCCTGTGCCCTCGGCTCCTATAGTGAAGAGCCTAGTGCAGTGTTGCTCCCGGCTGCAGTCCATGGAGCGGTGTATACTGAGTGTGCAGGTACTCCCTGCTGACCTGTCCATGGTCCACCCATGCGTGTCTGTGACACCTGACCTCTGAAACCTAGGTCAGGACAAGAGCTACAAATATGTCCTTGCTTCCCATATTAGAAGCATCTAAAGGGAGCTCCACAAGCTCCAAAATGACATCAGCCGCAGTCGCGACAAATAAAATGGTGTCGTGCTATGGACTAGCTAGAGGCACTAGGGGCCTGTGCTCTAAAACTCTAGGGACGTGGTCCCTGTCCAACCTGTGTTGATGAAAAGTGAGATAGGCTTCCCTAAAAGTTAGAAGTCCTACCCCACTTCGAGCTCTGGCTCGTCTGGGTCTCAACCCTATATGGTCCTGCTAGGACTCCGTAAAATATCTGCGGTCGTACTCCCTCAAGAAGTCTTCCTACCGCAGTGAGTCAATAGTCTCGTCACAAATAGCCTCCCACCAAGTGAGGGCATCACCGTCGAGGAGTCTCTCAACAACTCTCAATCTGAGCTCCTCAGACAATCCCACATCAGTAAGGATCCTGCGAATCCTATAGATCCAGTGCTTCGCCGCTACAGCATCACTAGATCCTGAAAAGTCTGTATATCTAAGCTGTCGTAACTCTGTCACCAACTGAGTTAGCTCATGAATACACCTCAAAGTAACCGACATCTCATCGGTCGAAGCAAAAACATAAGGACCGGCCACCGGAGGAGTAACCGGTGCCGTAGGAGCAGGTACGGCCGCAAGTGCGGTCGTTGAAGTCTGTAGTGGAGGTGGCGGCATCTGCACCCCATATCTACTGAACCACTCCTGTCACTGTCTCAAGGCGTCGAGTGGTGGTGGAGGAATCTCAGCTATAACAGCCGGTGGAGGTGCCGAGAGTGGCACTAGTGAAAGTGCGTGAGTAGAGGAAGCATCCTCTGGTACTCGTAAAGTCTCGAGTGCCACAAGTGCATCAAGCACTAAAAGACTCTCTAGTGGTGCACCGCGCCTACTACCTCTAGGCGGCATAGTTCTGCAAACAGAGCACCTTTTCATTAAGTGGCAATCAAGGATTAGGGTTAGTTACGGAGTAACTAACCCCCTAAAAAGAATTTGAATTATGAATCAAGGCATTCGAATCCAATGGGAGGTGTATCACTCATACACCTGCATAAATGCCTCAAATGATGGTAATGGAATCGTGGCTATAATAGCCGGCTGAGAACATGCAAAAAGGGTACACCTGACGAGGAAGCATCCTCGAGTATTCTAGATGTCTCAGGTACAAATCTAGTACCTTGTCTAGTAATCATAATCTTACAAACGAAGAACTCAAATCAGATATGATTCAAAGAGTAGGGTTAGTTACGAAATAACTAACCCCCTAAAAATGAATAGAGTTACCGGTTTAAAAACCGCTGAAAATGATATGCTAGGTTAGATACGCACCGTATCTAACCCCCTAAAAAGAATAACTCATATGCCTATGACCATCTATTGGGACTTTCATGACTGTATGAAACACTCATGCATTGAGGACTTTAAGCACAACACACTTGGGAATGTTTTCAAGACTCTCTTCCTACATAGCTCTCAACCTAGAGCTCTGATACCACCCGAACTGTCACGCCCCGAACCGGGAATCGTGAACAGCCGCCCGTTGATCTGGATGCCGGCTGTATTTTTACAGAAAATCGAACAGAACCTCCCCATAAATCGGAGGTCTCCCAATGTACAAATAACCTGTATAAACCTGTATAAATTTAAAATCATCCTGTACATTACACAAATGGCCATCCCGACCTCTCCAAAACAATCCACCAAATCTCACAACCGACATCCAAACAACGCAAGGCTAACAAATCACCAACAGTCCTAGCCACAGACCTCTACTGTCATGCCCAACTGGAGCATGAGCAGCCGCCATACCGAGCGGGCCTAATTTTATACAAATACAATAATTTTCCCAAGTATTACTCAAATACGTACAATTGCCTCAATGCAAATGAAATATGAGAGTTTCGCAAATAAACATACATAAATTATATAGTCATCCCAAAATAAGTACACGGTCAACTACGGACCTCAACAAGACCACGCAGGGTCGACAATAAAATATGAAATTCATCTTTTAAATTAAAACTTAATCTCACCGTCGTAACCACCAAATCCGCCAATGAGCTATCAAGCCCTCGAGCCAAATACATCGCCCTAGCACCATAATCCTGTCTGGGGAGGGAAAGAGGAGGGGTGAGTACTCAGGGAAGAATACTCAGTGAGTGAGTGGGTCAATGTAATCGTGTAATATGGGGTGTGAAACTGGAGTGTCAAAGCATAAGTATACAAATCATATTTCAAATCATCATGCTTTTCATTTCAACAATATATCATTTACACGCATCAGCAAATCAAATATGCATCCAAAATACTGTCATTAAAATCATAGAGCTGCCAGCCGAAAAACTCCCGGCAGAGGTCTACCACGATCTATGACAGGCGCACCGGGGGTGTTTTATGCGATTTTTATTTAAAGTGCTCTCTACCCCGGCGTTGGCGACGAACCTCGTCCAGGTGCTAGACTTGGAGAGTGTATCCAAATCCTCTCCCTTTCGGGTTCAACCTGGCTAGTACCGTGTCGTAAATCTCATCTCGACAACTCGTGGGATACCCCAGGCCTAGGCATATCCGGACGCCACCAAAGCGCCTCTCACAGTGTCCTTCGTAGCTACGGAACAATACATATCAAAGCCCTCAAGGCCAAAATCAACCAAAATCAATATCATATCAAATATGTGCCGTAAATCAGGTTCATAAACCAAATGCAACATATATCATAAAATGGCACATTTTACATTTCAATCACATGGATACATAGTTCATAATTCAACCACATTTTCGGACACTCCATCGGTTCACAAAATCATTTCCAAAATCAGTCAAAACATTTTAAGCACACGATAAATCATGCTCATTTATCAAACTGTTGTAAATTAGAGTTTACATATTAAACGAAAACATTGAAATAAAACCCACTCACAGTATACGGGAGGGTCAATCACTCCCTACAATGCACAACAAGTATCGAAACTGTGCTCCCCTCGATCAAGACATCCAACACTTACGCATGTATAAAATCAGCAAGTTTCAAACCTGCGCAGTCATGGGAAATAAGCTATAACTTCTGCTATACAAGTCCAAATCAGATGGTTCTTATCTCAAATTAAACATAAGACTTAGACCTAAAACTTTCGTGTTTTGGTCTAATAGTGAGTCAGATCAGAAGAGGTCGCTAAATGAGTCATAAGGTCACTGCTAAAAACAGGACAGAACAGAAATTTTTTTGTAAATGATCTGACTTTGAAAATCCACTAAAAATTCAACCATCTCCAAATCAAACGGTCATATCTCAGGATGTTTAGAATCCAATGCAGAAAACCTCATATCATTTGGAGTTATGTTAAGGAAGTTATGATAAAAGAGTACATGCTGTCCCAATGTCTCAAAAGCATGTATTTTCCTTCCTTTACAAGCATGAAATGGCATCCCTTTGATACACACAATAGTGCAGAAATTTCTGCACATTTACACACACTTCTCAAGTCTCTAAAGGTACAAACAAACACTTAAACGCTATTACTAATTCAAGCCAAATTCTGCACATGTTTGCTTCCCATTTTCATGCCATAATGCATACACTTTCACACCACTTACATACCAAAAGTCTGCACACTTTTGCATCTTATTCATATGCCAAAACACACATAATTTCACACCATTTTCATACTAAAAATCTGCACATAAGAGCATGCCTCCAGCTCACTCAAAATGCCTCAATTTCACATACATATAGTCAATAACACACCACACTTCAATGCCTAAAACACAAATACATCAAATCCACATTTTAACACTCAAAATCACATTAAAACCCATCTAATTTCATATTCAAAGTTCTACATTTTCCTGTACATGTTTCCTTAGGGTTTCTCTCCTCAATATGTGCTCATTTAGGACTTAAATCAAACATTTACACAATCACCTTTCTAGATTCTCATTTCATCAAATTCATTCCATTTATAACTAATTAATCAAATCAAAATCAAGTCTGATTCAATCCTAAAACCAATCAAAATTGAAAATACGCTTAAAATAAATAAGTTTCCTACGAACTGGAAAATCTTTGAAAAAATCATACACTTTTCAATTCTCATCCGATTTATTCAACCCATATGTCATTTCCAAGGTATTTAAGTCTATTTTCATCATACGGAAATAGTATTTTGATTTTCTATATGTAGGACAACTTATAATGAAAAGACTGCATAATTTCTTAAACTCAAATCCCAAATTTTGACTATTTTCATACATATGTAAAATTAAACTCTAAAGGAAAGTATTCAAATCAATTCAACTCGATCTCATTATCCTTTAATATGCTTCTTCCATACTAAGCAATCTAATTTGCGTAAATTTTTAAACTTAACTCTCACATTTAGGTATATTCCAATCAATTTTCAACTAAAGCTATACACCGAATCAAACAACCCTCTATCATTATCTAACACATTCTATTATGCAACGCAGCCCTATTTATATCAAATTCTAAACTTAACATAAATAATTTCATATGAAATTGCAGGAAAGTACATTTCCTTTTAATCTAACTTATTTCAAAGCATACATAAAATTTCCAATTCTAATTTCAATCCTAAATTCGATAAAATAACTCAAATATCGAAAGGATTACATTTCCCTCACCTAGGGTTCACGGCGGTCCAAAACCCTAACGTCCATGCGACATTCGATTCCGTCCGAAACCTACAATGCTTCCAATTTGAAGCAAACTCCATCAGTTGTCCAAATTACCGAAGGAAATCAAACCCTAGAGCTACTGTTCAAAAGAATGGCCTTACCTGCGCAGAGGAAGAAGCATCGTCACAGCCTAGGGTTTCTGAAGGTCACCTACTACGCTGCAGCAGAGGTTGCAGCAAGTGCATCGTGCGCAGAAAGAGGCCATCGCGCGTTGGAGCAAGCCGGCCGGGCGAAGCGATCGGGGGAGGCAGCAGCAGCCAGCACTTGTCTTGTGATCAGGGCGCGCGAGCAAGAGAGAGACAAGCGGTGACCCATGGTGGTCGCGGTGGCTGCGGGTGGTTGCGGGTTGGCGGTGGAGAGCGACCAAGTCGCGGCGGAGGGAGAGATCGCGAAGGAAATCGCGAGCGGGAGGAAGTGAGAGAGAGCAACCGAGAGAGAGAAAGATAGAGAGTGAGTCCGAGGGAATAGAGAGGGAGTGGGTGGTCGAACCACCGTGGGGTGGCGGAGCCAAGCAGCCGCGATGGAGGAGGAAGCCGCGGGAGAGACGGCGGCGCGGGAATGCGAAGAGGCGGAGGGAGAAAGAGGGAGAGAGAGAGAGAGAAGAAAGGAATGAGAGAATTAGGGCTTTTGAGCCCTAATTCGATTTTTCAATTTTTTTTTTTTATATATATATATATCTATAGATTTTTATAAAAATAGATTTATAAATATTTAAATGAGTAAATAAATAATTTAATTAATAAAGGAAATATATATATTTTTTTTTATACTCACTTTATTTTACAAATCGGACATACGGATATTTTAAATATCCCAAAAATTTCAAATTATATACCTCAAAATCGAAAATCAATATAATTAAAATTTTCTCTCTCTATATGTAAACGGAGAAATATTTTATTTAATTTCATGAACAGTATACTTGTACGGACACCGCAGTGTCGGTGTTACAGTATAGACTAACTAGCCTTTGACATAGATTCTACAAAAGAGGGACATCTCAAGTCGACTAGTTAAGTGGAACATTAAACTCGATGATTTGACATTGAATACCAACCAAGACCCGTTATAAAAGGCCAAGCCCTAGGCAACTTCATACTTGAATGTACACTTTCACTGCTCACTGAACAGGCCCTCAACGAGGACCAAGAAGAATCCTCATCACCCGAATGGACCTTCCACATAGATAGGTCATTGAATTCTTTAGGAAGTGGATCCAGACTTATCCTCGTAGGACCATATAACTTCAAAAGCTGAATACACTCTCCGTTTTGACTTCTAAGTGATGAACAATCAAGCCAAATATGAAGCCTTTTGACTGGGTTACGAATAGACGCACCATTAGAAGCCCAAAATGTGCAGGTCTTCACAACAGTTAGATAGTCATAAAACAAATTATGGGAATCTACGAGACTAGGGACCTCACAATGGCGAAGTATTTGACCAAGCTGTGAGAAGCAATGAGCAAACTCGACTAGGTAAATATACAACAGGTCCCTCGATTAGAAAATGTGCAAACCGACACCCTCTCAAAACTAGCTAGCTCTGACTTGGTAGCAACCAGTCGGACCATCTATATTGGAAGCCTACTCGACGAGCCCAAATAGATCTTATCGACGGATACCCTATTGAGCTAAGGTTTATTTAAAGCACGAATAACTGCCGATCTCCCCTGTAGTGGCAGCTAAGCTAAAGCGTAAGGCCAATTATTATACCATCATCAACGAATAACTCTATAAGAAGTCCTACACCCATTTGTACTTGAAGTGTCTGATACCAGATGAAGGAAACTACGTGCTTAGGGAAATCCATGAAGGGATATGCGGTTATCACCTGGATGCTCAAAATCTAACGAACAAATCTCTTCGACAAGGGTACTATTGGCCCACCATGAAAGCTGACGTGAATAGTTATGTTAAAATATACGACAAGTGTCGATGCTTCTCTTTAGTTCCTCGTCAACCTTCCACAAACTCAATCAATAATGAGCCTGTGGCCATCCACATAATGAGGGATAGACATCCTTGGGTCGTTTCTACCAGCCATCAGATAGTGGAAGTTCCTAGTCGTAGTTATTAATTACTTCACCAAATGATTAGAAATCGAACTGCTAGCCTAAATCACTATCGGCAAGATGCAAAGCTTCGTGTAGACATCCATCATAACGAGATTCAGTATACCTCACATGCTTATCACTGATAATGGTAGGCAGTTCAACAACAAGAGCTTCCAAGACTTCTATGGAAGGTTGGAGATTCAACATTACTTCACCTCCATAGCATACCCCCAAAGCAACAGCCTTATCAAGGTCACAAACAAAATGATCCTACAAGGACTTAAGGCCACCCTAGATAAAGTCATGGGTCGCTGGGTTGATGAACTCTACAGCATTCTTTAGACATACCGAACAACACCCCAAAAGGTGACAAGAGAAACCCCATTCAATTTGACTTATGGATCCAAGGCGATGATACTGATGGAAAATGACATCCACTTTCTTCGAGTAGATCGACACGAGCCTGAGTGGAATGAGCTAGTGTTGCACGAACGACTAGATTTGATCTCCGAGATGTAGAAAACCGTGTCTGTTCAAACAGCAGTCAATCAATAGCAGATCGTGTGATATTACAATTGTCAAGTTTGGGCCAGAACATTCAAACCCGACAACCTAGTGCTAAGGAAAGTGGAGGTCATTGGACAATCTCAACTAGGTGTGAAGTTAGCGCCCAGCTAGGAAGGGCTCTATCCAATACACTTAGAAGTCCGCCCGGGGATATATCGTCTCAACAGTTTGGATGGCTAGATTGTACCAAGAACTTAGAACTCTGGAAACCTACGAGTTTACTACCAGTGACGATTACCACTCTATCGAGTAACAACGTTCTGTTCCATGTCTAGTTGGGTCAGGTAAGGCTCCTACACTCTTTAATCTCGCTACACTATTTCACTCACTGACTATTATGCTTCCCGCCAGACGACGTGTCATTAATAAGGGATTTATCTCCCTAAATAGTCCTCCCGAACGGAGCCTAACAATAGGAATTTATCTCTCCAAACAGTCCTCTTGAATGGAGCCTAACGATAGGAATTTATCTCCCCAATTAGTCATCTCAATGGAGCCTAATGGTAGGAATTTATCTCCTCAAACAGCCCTCCTGAACGAAGCTTAACGATAAAGATTTATCTCCCCAAACAGTCCTCCTAAACGGAGCCTAACGATAGGGATTTATCTCCCCAAAAGTCCTCATGAACGGAGCCTAATGATAGGGATTCATCTCCATGAACATGCCTCCCGAACAGAGCCTAATGATAGGGATTCATCTCTCTAAGCAGTCTTCCGAGTGGAGTCTAATGATAGGGATTCATCTCCCCAAGCAGTCCTCTCAAACGAAACCTAACGATAGGGATTTATCATCCCAAATAGTCCTCCCGAAGAGAGTCTAATGATAAAGATTTATCTCCCCGAATGGTTCTCCCGAATAGAGCTCAACGTTAGCGATTTATCTCCTCGAACAATCCTCCCAAACGAAGTTTATCATTAAGGATTCTTCTCCCTAAATGGGCGAATGCCACCCAGTCTGTCGAACAAACACGCTAACAGTAAGAGATAAATCCTCTTGATGGGAAAACATGACTCTTTCACTCAGTTAAACTCCCCAACGAACGCAAAAGAAAAAGGAAAAGGACCCCCTGCTTGGGAAGACTCACTCTATCGACAGAACCGTAAGAAGGCTGTGATGCTTCGTGCCTAGCGATTAAGTTAAGTTTACCAATTAAGTGGTCTCCTGTTAATCAAATCCTACTAGACAAGTTACTCACTCGGTGGTTCAGTGCTCCTCATACATATTGACGACTACTAACAAATGAGATGATCATTCGAGAACAAGATCGACAAGTAAATAACAATTTTTTTTTATTTCAATACGCCGGATACATAGCAGAGTACACAGTCGAACACAATACAAAAGGAAAATCTACAAGTCCCTAAGTCAGACTGAGTTACATCGAAAAAATGACATGAGGAATCTATAGTAAAAAGAGAAGACAACATAAGCCTCCACAGTTCGTTAGACCGCTCTTGAGCAGCGGAGATAGGGGAACAAAAGCTGCAAACCCTTTCCAACAGAAGCTGGAAATGACTTGAGAAGGAGTCGAGAAGGGTACGAAAGAGACTATAAGGATGCATCAAGCCTCTGGCCATCTCTTACTCCTATCTGCCCTACTGGAGGATCTAAGGAAATACCCCAGTCACCTATTACACTTGGGGGTCATATGATGTCTCTGACCCTGAGAAGAGAGCTTACTTCAAGAAATATATCATCCTCCTCAAGGTCGAGAACCCTAATGAGAGCCCTGACAAGTTCCACCCCGACATCTAGACAGTAGACAATGTGATGGAATCTCGCGTCAACAGCCCCATCCTTAATGGAATCTCGTATCGGCAGAAATTCTCTAAACCTTTAGGGTTTTGTAGCTCAAAACCCATACTTACAAAACTTCTCGAAAATAATAACTCTCAATAGAAGAAATTCACATAATCGCTCTCAAAAGTACTTCGTATCACTGATGTGATGGCGCAATCCTCCATCCCCTATTTATAGCCGCAAGAATGTGATCTCTACTATCTTGAGCAAGCAAAATGGCCCAGCGAGGAGTATGCACAATAAATGGGCAATTTAAGTTCTTCAACTTACAACATAACATTTATTTCAGAAGTCATTTATTTGACAGTTATCAAAATTTACACCTTCACGACCTTTCACAGAACTGCTCTTTACTTACTCCTTACACCTCTTATTCAGAACGACATAAGGAGTAGGGGACAAGTGATGGTACATGACCCAAATCATATAGAGGCCAGGTTAGTTAGGCCCACTAATCGACCCTCTCAATACCCGCAGATCACATTCCCTTTGGATAACCAATTGCTCGGCGTCAAGACTGATCATTCTATAGTGCTCGGCACAGACCACTCGATTTGCTAAGATAATATTTGTTTCTCCTATAAATGCAGAGATAATCTTACAAGGATGGAAAGGAGCTCTACAACCGTAATTAATAAGGGAAAAAATCTTCACGATGATCTGGACTTTCTATATCGATAAAATTCTATGATTTTTAAGAATTCTGCGGCACAATACTTACAAATCTAGGGACACCTCCTAAGGAAGTTAAGGTTTCGACATCCCAATGACACACAACTCTCGCAGGTAAAAGTTATAAAATACATCATCAACTGGGTTGTCCAGGTAAGCATTTTTTTCTCCTCTCAATCGAGACATAGCATACATGAACACTTCGAACCTTTTCTCTCAGTATGTTTCTTCCCTTTTGAAAAATCGTTCACTGACTTGAATATAGGAGTCTCTCTCGTCGGAACACCTTCTGACGGTTTTTTGTAGGGTAATAGCATTAAGACTATTAGTTGACCATCCAAATAGTTCGAGTTAGCAGAGTCAGTATCTATGGAGTTCAACCCGCCTCTAATAGTTTTGAATTCAAGAAAAGAGTAATGTAAATGTGAAGTGAGAGAATTCGAAAAAACATATTATATATAAATATATATATATCATTTTGAAATAAAAAATTGAGAAAAAATAATATACATGTATAGTATTGAAATGTAAAGTTTATTAAAGAAATAAAAATAACTGCTCATTACTCCATATGGTAATTATATTGAATATTGAACATAATAATTAAATTTAACAAATTGCAAAATACCGAGAAAAGAAATTGACATTATTAGCATTTCATTAAAGTAATAGAAATCAAATACTATGGAGATCAAACACGCCATTGGTTAACTCCAAACATGCTATACTGGGTTAAGCAAGCCAAATTGGGCCGAACCAGCAAACTAGGTTAAATTATTCAACCTTGATTAAGGTAGGTCCACATGAGTCAAACTAGGTTAAATTGGTTAACTCCAATCAAAGTAAGTCAACATGAGTAAAACTATGTTCACTAAACCAAAGTAAGTTAAATTATACAACTTAGAGTCCAAGAAAACACAATCCTAGATTTCTAGCTCAAGGGTCATCGTGACTACGATGGCCTCACCAAAATCACCAAGCAAGGGAGACAACCTCCCTTATTGTGGCTACAACAAGCGTATTGTATTCATGATACTGACTGTAGCCTTAGGTCAGACTTATCATAATCATGACAAAGCTATCATCACTATGATGACACTTGCACAGAAAACACAATTCAATTTCATGGCTTCTTCTCTAAAGCCACATTAGAATTTCAACTCCATAACAACTCTAGAAACCAAAAAAAAAAAAAAAACACTTAGATGAAACCAAGAGGTATAAAGAGAGGAGAAACTTATAGGTAAAGAGGTGAATGGAATAACAACATCATTACCTTCAAACCTTAGGCTAAACACGCAAGACAACTATCGTATTCTCAATACAAAACAAAGATTAAACTATGATCATATTATGAGCAAATGAGAAAGCAGACTCAAAACTTATCTCATAACCAATAGAGAAAGTGATGAAACAGAGGGAAAGGTGACAAAGAGAGAAAAAATAAGAAACAAATGAATAAGATTCTTTTAGTATTAATTTAGAATAACATAAAGGGGAATGTAAAAGGGTTTAGATTTTTAAGCGGTCGCATGGGTTTCGCCCAATAATTGGATTTTCCAAAACTCTCCCACACTTAAACCTAATTAGGTTTGAACATAAATTAGGGCTTGAACCAAAACAGGGTTAGGGAAATAAATTTGGAATTAAACTAAAAAAGTATTACATTTGGGTCCTTATTACCTAAAGAGGGGCACAACACGACACCCAAAACATCAAAGAGGACAAAAAGATAAATTGATGTAGTACTTAAGACAAAAGGGAGTTTTCAAACTCAGAAAACCTTCTAAAATGGGTTGAGTGACATCCCTTATTCTTATGTATGTCCCTCAACTTGAAAGGCACCTACAAGAAAATTTGGGGTGTTACATCAACAACAATGTATGTGGCATTAAGATTGTCACGTCAAACAATAGTATGCCAAAGAAGTGAAATGTTATATCTTTGAAAAGTTGTTGCAATCAAATCATCTTATAAGTGCATTAGCAATTTTGTTGTATTTAGATTCGGTGCTAGATCGAGCAACAATAGTTGCTTCTTTGATGACCATGAAACCAAATTATTACTCAAAATAGATGCAATACCTACCGGTGAAATTTTTATTATCAAGATAGTTAGCACAATCAACATTAGTAAATGCTTAAAGAATAGAAGTTTTGGATGGTTTAATTTGCAAATGCCGGTTCCTTTAAGAGTTGTAAGATTCTTTTGATGAGTTTAATGGGTCATAATTGGTTAGTATATAAATTAGCGCACTTGACAGAAAAATAAGAAAGTCTTGGTAAGGTGATGGTGACAAATTGAAGAACACTATTAATGGTGTATTATAAGGTGGGATAAGGTAGAGGATCACCATCACAATTGAATAACTTTCGAGTTAATCGGAACTCGATTAGCTAAGGGGCTTAAAATGATATAGTAATTTGATGATGTATTTGAATTCAGATAAGTGTAGCTTGCCCTAGGTGGAGGTAAGTTGAACAACCACAAAAAGGGAGAGTAGGAAGATCCTTGAAAACAAATTGAAGATGAAGATGCTTGATCAACTTAAATATGACTCAATAATTATTATTTATGGCTATTATATTATTAACATAGATCAATAATTATAGTGTGAGAGTTTTAAGTGTCAAACAAACCTAGTGTAGGCAAAGGTTGAAGTAGAAAAACTTATAGCCTCATCATCGAATATTGAAGCTTGCCTGTGAGCAAGAGTTTGTAGGAGGCAAGCTTCTACCATTCAATAAAATTAATGGGCTACAACTATGAGCCCCATGGCATTTTTCACCGGGGTGGTGGCAACAATCACAGTCACATCTCTTCTAAGTGTGGGAGAGAGGTTTAGCAACGAACGCTCATCGAATATAGAGAGAGGCCAAGTTAGAGTAGGGAGTCATCAACCACTGCATGAGAAGGCTAAAGTCCCCCGAACTACACACTCTATTGGTAACTACAAGGGGCCATGGATGCTTAATAGTTGGCACTTGAAACCACAACTCTTTTACTTCAGCCAAAGGTTGAGTCAACAGGCTAAAAAAATATTGGGACTATTATTATATCTCCGGTTCGCACTAAAAATTAATTAACAACTAATCAAAGTTTGAGTTATTTAATTCACATTTAGCAGGTTAACTTAAATTAAAGTTGAAGTAGCATATGGATGAATATGGTTATCGATTCCACGAGAACTGGTCAATTATTTCGATTAATATCAAGTGATGGAGGTAGATTTTGCTCCATAGATAGATGCTTTACCAATTTGAATATAGAGCCGGTGTTGAAAGGTCTTCTAGGTATTTGTGAATGACGGGACCTACAAATATGCCAAAGCATCTCCAACGGGGGAGGCTCCAACGCTAAAGTTAGAAAAAAATAGTTATGAAAGAATGAGAAATAGGTTGAGAGGAGTCGTAAGATAGCCATGTGTTGTCTCTGTGAGATAAGTGT
Source organism: Dillenia turbinata (assembly GCA_037126225.1). NCBI lineage: Eukaryota > Viridiplantae > Streptophyta > Magnoliopsida > Dilleniales > Dilleniaceae > Dillenia > Dillenia turbinata. The sequence goes on from JBAMMX010000021.1 coordinate 10,472,255, forward strand.
AGAGTTCATAAACATATGTGGCCAGTTTCCTATGTTGAACATATATAGTATGTATGTATGGCAAGTCCCATACTTGTTTAGGGGTATAGAAACTCTAGTTTTCTTATAGAGACATCATTAAAAATCTTTCGAGATTACTGAGACTATAGTCAAAGATCTCTAAGAGATTTAGAGTCCTGTTGGTTAAGAAAAATTCAAGTTGACATGGAGATCCTTTGTCTTATTGGGAGTGATTACCGAGATCCGTTTTCTCATTGAGAAATACTTCCCTGAGACCAGGGGAGAATCCTATACAATTATGGAAGGTTTGAATTTGTTAAAGATTTCATTCCTTACTAAATGATTTCAAATCAAACTTATTGCACAATGGAATTACTTTCGTATTAATGAACCATGTCCACTAAAGAGTGGGATAACAAAGAAGTATGGGGGCTGAGAGCTAGAATGAGACCGAGAGGATAAAGAGTAGTAGGCTTCCTAAGAGAGTAAGACCGAGAGGATCAAAAGGCATAAGTTAGCATTCTCAACTGAGAGACCGAGAGCATATTCGATCATTTATGGGCTGCATGGCCTGATAGGCTTGAGTAGTTTCGACCTTGTGGAATGGGCCATTAGATCATGTACCATCGTTTGCCCCCACTCCTAAAGCTAGTTTGAAGAGCTAGTATTAGGAGTAGGATTATGATGATAAGGGTTAAGTATCTTGAAAAGACCTAAAGAGGAAGCAGTTTCGGGTAAGTGGAATAGGCACGAAAGTAAAGCATTAAATGCAGTACGTACCTTTTCGGTTTTTATAAATCTTTTTTAACACGTTTATTATTACTCGTTTCACAATTGGTTATGGGTACTATTGTGTGTACAGTCTAAGCAGTTTCTTTTGAGATAAAATGAACTCAGCAATTTAGGGTTTATGACATTTCTAAAGAGATTGAAATGGCACAAGGTTTTGGTTCTCACAATAATCATAGTATTGGCAAGAATAAGAACATGATGACAGAGAGGGAATTGCAAGTTACATCAAAAGATATAAGTTTAGGTGATAGTTTTCAACGAGTTTACCCACAGAGAAGGAGAGAGCGAACCAGACGTTGGAGGGTTATGTTTCCATGTATATGGAATACATGAGGTATGGTCCATGGGTGCCCTATTTGGGATCTTTGGCTATGGTTTTGAGGGGTTAGAATATATTTTCGATCCTGTTGATTCCCAATACGTGGCAGTTGGTGGTGGCTGTAGCTAGCTTGTTGAGTTTAATCGTCTAAGGCTCGATTTTGAGATTCTTTCCTCAGTATTTTGTTTGAGAAGTTACGTTACCAGAGGTCCCACAGAAGATTGATATTGTGTCCAAACACGGTGAGAGTCGAAGTGGAACTTCTTTTATAGGGAAATTATCGATAAGTTATAAATGAAAAAATTCTTTTTTCTAGAGTTTGCAAATAAAAATTTGACATCGTCTTTACCGAAGGCTGATATAGAGCTTTCTGTGGGATTGAATGTCTCTGTGTCTTCCTGGCATTCAGGTTTTATTAAGTCGATTGGTAAATTTTATGTTGCAAAGGACAAAGCTATCTAGGTAGAGGCCTTGATGAAAGATGAGATGCTAAAGTTAGCCAGTCTTTTGTTGAGCGAGAAGACTTAAATTTAAAGGCCGTTTATGTTGGAAAAGAGGGCGAAGAGGCTCATTGATGTCGTTGATTTTGTTGAGATGGATGATCTCTATAGGCGTTATTACTAGAAGATTAATGAGGGCTCAATTAAAAAAAGGATGTCGAGGATGAGGGGGTCCATCTGAGGACACCATCCTGGAATCTATTCCAAGGAGGAAGAGAAAGTTTGATTGGATGCCAAGCAGTGAGAATGAGGGTGATAAATCAAGCTTGGTAGGTGCACTTTCCCCGACATGTGGAAAATCAATTCTTTTATTAGAGGATGCCTAGGGAGAGAAGGCCAAAGTGGGAGCTTTCCGTGGAAGGCTATTGAGATCACTGACCATCGAGGAAGAGAAGCAAGTTGATGTCCCCTACTCCTAGCATTAAGGAGGTAAGGGAAAAGAAACAAGTTCGGATTATCGAAGGCCCTAAGACGTCGGATGCTAAAGTTAGAGCTCTTGGTTTTGGAGAAGATGATACTTCCTTGAAAGCCCAAGACATGGGTCGAGAGGAAGGGATAACGAGGGCTGAACTGGGTTCTTCAAGTGCCCTTCCAGAGTATCTATACACTCAGAAGGGTAAAAGGGTCATACCCGAGCAAATAGCCCATCTTCCCCCATTTTTGTTAGGTCCTTTGATCATTCGAAAGATCTAAAGGAGAAGGGGACTATGACAATTGGCTACGACAATTTTCTGCAAGAATAATAATTTTTGTCGCTTAGATATTGTCAAGGCAAAGAGTTTGCTGATAGACCGGATTTCTATCAAGCCGAGTCAGAAATGAATGGTTTATCGGTAGAGCAAGGTGATGAGGCAGTGATAGCCCTTGGAATTATGATATGTCGATATTTTCAAAGTATAAATAGATCTAACATTTTCGTTATGGAAAAGATAATCAATTTTTTTTAGGCACAGACTGCTGCTATGACCGAATTTTAGAGGTTGAGAAAGAAGCAGTTAGTTGATCATTTGTAGAGTATATTGGGTTACTACGCAGAGGAACTTGCTCAACTTTGAGCCAGACAGGCCCAGATGGAAGTCAAGGATGAAAGGGCGCAAATGCTACCTTAGAGAAGAAGAAAAAGGAGATAGAGTTGTTGCACGCTAACCTAGAAAGTTCATATCAATATACTGATGCTGCAATTGTAGAGTGCGAAAAGGCTAGAGAGGATGCAAAGAAATAGCGAGGCAGAGCGAGAGACCACTGTGAAATTGGCAGAGGAAAGAGGGCAAGCACTTGCAGCGAGGAAGGTTGCGAAGATTTAGGAGGGTTACGAATGCTACTACCGAGAGCTTTCCAAAAGATTATAGCAAGTGGAAGAGATTATCCACCAAGCCATATTAAAGAGAGGCTTAGCTAGTGATACTGATGGTGAAGATCCTGAAAAATCGGGTCAAACCTTAGTTGGCATTCCTATTGCTGTCTTTTCTTAAGAGATTATTAATACGGGCTCTTGCGTCACCGCTCTTCAGGAAAGTTTCACTTGCTTGCAATAGAGGCCTCTTCATCCTCCTTTTCCATAGTCTCTATCTCATATGTATTCATATTCCTTAGCCTCTTTGTGCATGTATTGTTTACAAAAAAGTAATAAAACCTCATCGGCTTTGCTTTGTCCCCATTATCTTGAGTACTATTTAAGATTAAGTCGTTTTTTGCTCTCCTATATTTCTTGTGTCTCCATATTGAGGCTCTTGAGAGTTATAAAATACAGGAGTAAGAACTACATTCAGTTATAGTTCTTAAGCCATGAAGGATAGGTTATAAAAAGAACATCAAAGTGATATTTAGGTCTGAGATGAAGGAGATGGGTACTGAACCCCTTAGAATTGTAGAGCTAAGAGAATATGCTATGTTTATTTGTCAAGTCTCATGCTCAGTGAGGTGTCATACCAAAAGAATTGTGATTGTGTTGCACCGAGAGGACTTACTGTCGTTGTGCTTAAATGAGAGTTTTGTAGTGTTGCATCCAGGGGTTCATTGGCGTTGTGCCAGATGAGAGATTGGAAGCATTGTGCCTGAATGTACTCATTGCATTGCGCTAAGAGTGAGTTTAGCAACATTGTGCCGAGAAGGCTCATTGGCGTTGTGCCCAGAAGGCTCATTGGCATTGTGCCAAGAGGCCATTGATGGCATTGTGCCAAGGAGACTCATTGGCATTGTGCCAAGGGTGTTGATGGCATTGCACTGAGGAGGCTTGTTAGCATTGCGCCAAAAGGATGTTGATGGCATTGCGCTGAGGAGGCTCAGTGGCATTGCACCTAGAAGGTTGATGGCATTGTGCCGAGGAGGCTTGTCAGCATTGCGTAAGAGGGTGTGGTGGGCCATGTATACCCAGTCAGGAGTTACATCCCATATCAGTAGCATGTTTGAAGATATTTAATACCCGCGAGCTGTTTTCAATTGCATATACTTGTTTCGATCATGATGTTACGAAAAGACAGTAAAACATAAGAAATGAAATGAAAATGTTATTGCAAGAACAACTATGAAAACCTTGAATCAACTTATTTAATCAGCAACCTAAAGTCGTGAACAAAACAATAGCAACTAATGAGCAGAGATTACTAGACTGAGGTAATGGGTGACTCTGGGTCACATACGAGTGTCCCAATTTCGAGAAATGTTTTGAATTTGATTCTCATGTACCTGGTACTCAATAGCGCTTCCAAAGTATTTAGATTGGGGTGACCCATGATGGCATTATAGGCCGACTGCCACTTGACCATGTTGAATGTCACGGTAGTAGTTGCATGATTAGGTGATGTTCCAAGAGTCATAAGAAGAGGGATAGTACCGTCAGGGTAGAGCTACTCGCCGAAGAGTCACTTTATGAGTCCAACATAAGATTGAAGATGTTTGTGATCAAAACCCATTTGTTAGAATGCATCCTAGTAGAGGACATCACAGCTTGCTCATTGATTAATAAAGATTCTCCTTGCTGTATATTGGCTGTAATGACCAACGAGTAATAGTGGCTTGGATTAACCCCTGCTAGATCGTTATCATCAAAGTCTATCATGGGTCTTTTCTTCTTCTGTTTTTTCTCAACATGGACTATGAGAACTTCTTTAGAGGTGGGTGCCCTGACCCTCTGGAAGATTAGTGCGACTATTCGATCTATTTGGCCTTGTTGAGTGTCCATTCGAGCCGTTAAACTCAAGATAAGAGAGGCTTCACTAGAAGAGGCGGATGTTGAAGAAGGGTGTCTGCCTTGTATCTAAAGGATTACTCCGTTGGCTTGGTTGTGGGCAGCTCCTGGGAGTGGTGGTTCGTTTGGCTCGTCCGCTCATGTTGCTGTTGCGAACTCTGAGGAGGATTGCTCTCTCACTCCATACTGATAAACTTCTAGGCCCAAACTAAGACCTCAAGCTCATGCTTCAGCTTTTTGCATTCGTCCGTTAGATGACCATAATATTTGTGGAAGTGACAATATCAAGTCTTGTCCTTCTTGGAATTATCCCCTGGGAGACATAGGGCCATCTAACTAAGAATTGTTCTTGATCTGTATTAGGATTTGACTAGACATGTTATTTAGGGGAGTATAGTTAGTGAACCTACGATAAAGAGGAGGTCCCAGTCGGCTACTCTTGGGTAAGGGTTACCGAAGTGAGCGACTGTGTTCATTTTTCCTTGCTCTGTTTCAACATTTATCAAATGTCTCAACTTCTTCAGCGGCGATGTATTTTTATGCTCGAGTATAGAATTCTTGAATGGTGGAGAGGGGATTCTTTGTTATAAAAGTCTTCATCCCCGAGGGCCATAAACTAGTAAGTAATACTGCCAGCACAATGGAATAGTATAAACCAAAGATTTCCATCATCTTATTCTTGAACTTATCTAAAAAATCTTATAAGGGCTCGTCATCCCTTTGTCGTAGAGATAGAGAGGTTGATTTCTCTTATCTCCCTGACTTATCACGAAATGAGTTTGGAACTATTGCCAGAGTTAGGAAAAGTTTTTTATGCTGAATGAAGGGAGTAAATTAAATGATGTCAGGGCATTGCCCTTCAAGGTTGTTGGAAGTACTTGCACATAGTCGCGTGCATGTCCCTTGAAATCATAACTGTCATGAAGTAGGTCATGTGGTCTTGAAGGTCGATAGTACCGTCGTACATCTCTATAGGAGGGAGGAGCACATCTTAAGGCGTTGGCTCAATAGAGAATTTGGGATCAAAAGGAGAGAGGCTGGAGGCATATTGGGTGGTGTCTTCTTTGTTTGCATTTGCACGCTTTAATTTGGCGGCCATGAGCTCCTCAATCTGCTTCTTCAAGTCATCCGGATCACATTGGGTGGTGACTGAGGGTTCTTGGTGCCTTCGAGGTTGGAGTCTATGCATACACAATTGTTGGATGATCCTTCTTGTCGATGAATGCGATTAAACTCTTCCAATTGCTTACTCATCCCTTATATCTTTAATTTGAGCCTTTCCATTTCTAAGTAGTGGACTTTGTCAAGAGAGGCCAGAGTAGCAAGTGGAGCTAGCTGGTCCTCAAGTTGGGTGGCAAGTGAATAAGAATTTTCCTAGGGGAGCATTTTTGTCTTATGCTAGCAATGGATATCCGAAGTATCCAGTTGATTTTTTAGGGGTGTAGATATGGGAGTGTTTGCTGGATTGGGCGTTTATCCTCCCATTGCAAACATGACCTTTGAGGTGTTTTCGTTATTTCTTCTTGGCAGCATGTCGATTGAAATGACAGTGAGACATGGCATGAATATGCTAGCTAAGAAATTAGTCTGTTTCTATGGACGACGCTAATCTGATAGATGTGGGTTTTGCTCCACATATATCTGCTCCGTTACTCGATTGTGGAACCGGTATTGAAGGGTCATTTAGGTCTTCGTGAATGATAGGACTTGTAAATACCATCGAAGGGTGCTTCAACAGAAAAGGTTTCGATGCTCAACTAAGAAAGAATGGTTATGAAAGATTGAGAAACAGACTGAGAAGAGTCGTGAAGTAGCCATGTATTGTATCTGTGTGATAAGTGTAGAGTTTATGAACGTATCTGACTGATTACCTATGTTAAACATATATAGTATGCATGTATGACAAGTCTTATATATGCTTGTGGTGTAGAAACTCTAGTTTCCTTATAAAAAGATTACTAAGAATCTTTCAATATTATCGGGATTGTAGTCAAATATTTCTAAGAGATTTAGAGTCCTATCAGTTAAGGAAAGTTCAAGTTGTCATGGAGATCCATTGCCTTATTAGGAGTTACTACCAAGATCTATTTCCTGATTGAGAATGACTTCCTCGAGATCAGGGGAGATTCCTATCTGATTATGAAATGTTTCAATTTGTTAAAAATTTTCTTCCTTATTGGATGATTTCAAGTCGAACTTATCACATAGTATAATTACTTCCATATTAATGAAACTTATCCACTAAGGAGTGGGATAACCAAGAGGCATGGGGGTCGATAGCCAGGATGTGATCAAGAGCATAGGGAGTAGCTGGCTCCCCAAAAGAGTAAGACTGAGAAAATCGAATGGCATAATTAGCGTGCTCGACTGAGAGGGTACTTGATCAAGAGACTAGAGCATATTTGATCGTTCATGGGCTGCATGGCCTGATAGGCTCGAGTAGTTCTGGCTATATAGTAATGGGCCATTGGATCATATACTATCATTAAATTATTCTAATTACCTAAAATGATATAACTAATTTATTAAGTGAGACTATGAATTAACTTCTAAATCTATGTATATAAAAATTTAAATAAATAAATAAATAATCAATGAACTCATCTAAATGAATACAAAGTCTTAAGAATTATGTCTAAATAAAGGAGAAAAATAATTAAGAACTACTAAAATTCTTTACCTAAAAAAGTACCAAATTAATCAAAAAATTCATATGACCTAAAAGTAATATTTATTATTATTTTCTAAAATTGGAACTAAAATTATGAAATTAGGGTTTTTAATCTCCCACAAAATATTAGCATATCTATATTTTCTATATCTAGAGCTTGCAATGATGCAAACTGCTTCCCACTTAATTTGATAGGTGTGTGAACTTGGATTGTTTGAGGTTTTTATTTTTATTTTTTAGGCTTTTCAAAAATGTAAAAAGAAAAGGGCAAAAACAAAAAAGAAAAACATGACAAATTATGAAAAAGGGAAACACGTTGCGCTATAAATTAAAGTAAAGGAGCGGAATCATGTTGGAGACAAAGGGCACAAATCCTAAAATATTGTTAGGGTTTTCTAAAGGACTCTCTCTCTCCTCTCCCTCCAACTTACCTTCTCTCGCTCTGTTGTCGGGATCTTGGATTCCAACTTCTCGCAGTTTCCGTAACCCTACTGACCATCCGCTCGCTTCAACTACACTCTCAAATCCGTATGTATTTCCTAAAACCCAATTAACCTCCTTCTCTAGTTTTCTTAATTTTTTCATGTTGATGCTCGAACATTTCAAATAACTAAGATTAATGATGGCCTGGACTTCATTTTCCCATTTTTGAGTTTGAATCCGGTTCGATTGAACCGAGAAAGCTTCATTTTTGAAGTATATCACTACTAAGTTGTTGAATTTCATATGTTGGTATTTGGGTTTTAGGAGGTAGATACATGCAACCGAAGATCGTGTTGATTCGATTGATGTTTTTGTGACCTAATTCAAGTTGACAAGACATTGCCTCAAAAGGTTATGCCTGGTATGGAGTCTGAAGTTGCCCATGCTGAAGAACTCAAACTCTTAGCCAATGAGGCATTCAAAGGTATTCTATATATATATATATATATATATTACTGTTTTTCTCTTTGTCATATACTATGCAATTGTTGGTGCATTTATTCTAATTCATTATATTTGTTATAATTATTTTTGTTAGCGCACAAATATGCTCAAGCAATTGATCTATATACTCAAGCAATTGAACTAAATACTGAAAATGCTGTATACTGGGCAAATCGTGCATTTGCACATACGAAACTGGAGGAATATGGGAGTGCTATCCAGGATGCGACCAAGGCTATTGAAGTTGATCCTAAGTATTCAAAAGTATATACTTTCTATCCTGAAATCATTTTCTTTCTTCTTTTCATAGAATATGTATGTCTTAATTATTTGATATGCTTCCCAGGGGTATTATAGAAGAGGTGCCGCATATCTTGCCATGGGAAAGTTTAAAGAAGCACTTAAGGATTTCCAGAAGGTACTTGATCAGAACTATTGACCCGGGTTTTGCCATTCAAGGGCCTTTATTGCCTTTGCTCTTTGATACTTGTTTACCACTTTGTGCAGGATTTGTATGGAAACCTTTTTTTTTCCCCTGTAATTTTCTACATCCTAGTTGAGGATGACATATAGTTCACCGTACAAAATATACATTGAGAACCTAGGTCCCCCAACAATAAAAACAATAACAACAACAAACTGAAACTTAATTCTAAATTTTAGAGTCGGCCATTTGAGACTAATAAAGGAGAAAGGAGAGAAAAAAACTATTCATAGAAACTTAATAATAATAATAATAATATAAACAACAACTCATTCGGATTCTCCTACGTCACTCATTCCTATCTAAAGCTATCTTCACAACTAAACTCTTTACACTCATATCTTTACGGATAATTTGTATTCATATTTTCAACGGTCTATTCCAACATTTCACTAAATTTTCTATATTTAAGATCTGTTTTCCCCTAATTGGTATGTCTTTGTATTTTCATTGCATATGTTCAAACCAACAATATTCTCTCATCTTATCTATAATTAAATTTATTTTTAACTTAGTTTGTATCTTTTTTTTTTATTGTAATTTTATCAAACATTCATCTAAGTATGCTCATTTTAGTTATAACCATTTTATATCCTTCTTGTTATTTAATGGACTCACACTCAGTACCATACAATAATACAACTCGTACTATGGTTCTATAAAATCTCCCCTTCAATTGCAATGACATCGTGTGATCGCAAGATACACTTCTCTATTTCATTCAATCCACTTAGATACCATGATTCATATCTGCATCTATATTTCCATTGCTTTGAATGAAGGACGTAAGTGTCTAAAAAGTTTACTCTTTGGTATAACCTGTTCCCTTTATTTAATTGTTTCATTGTTAACTTGATGACTCTCATTATACGTACATCTCATATATTGAGTTTTTGACCAATTAATATAAATCTTTTGGATTCTAGTGTATCCCTTTATAACTCCAATTTAGTGTTAATACTCTCCTTAGTTTTATCGGCTAAAACTATATCAATGGTAAAAAGTATATATTATGGTGTTTTATCTTGAATGTTTTTTATTATTTTATTTATCACCATTGTAAAAAGGAGAGGGTTTAATGTTGAATTTTGGTGAAATTCAATGTTAATTGATAATCTATCTTTTAAATCCCACAGGTTTTTACATTGATAACAATATTCTCATGCATATTTTTGATGAGATGAATATATTTTAAGAAGATTTTCTTTTTTATCAACGTCTACCACAATATGTCTGTGGTATCATATCATACGCCTTTTCTAAGTTAATGAATATCATATGGAATTCTCTTCTCTGTGTTTTAAATGTCTTCATCAAATGTCTAAGCTAGTGAATGACTTTAGTAGTGGATCGTCATGGCATGAAGACAAATTGATTCTAAGACATTTATGTCCGATCTCAATATATGCTCCATCATTTTCTCCCATAACTTCATTTTATAACTAATAAATTTAATTTGCCTGTATGTAATTGGAAAAATCTTGTATGTCATCTTTGTTTTTATATAGTGGTACAACTGTGTTCTCTTTGTATGCTTGAGACATTTTCTTGATTTGCCAAATTTTGTTAAAATATCCATGAACATTTCTATTCTCATTTTACTCATACACTTTGGCACTTCAATGGGGATGCTGTTGGATCTTATGGCTTTATTATTTTTCATTTTCTTTAAGGCCTCCCTTACATTATGAGAATGAATCTTGCATTTAAAATCTCTGTTGACCTCCTTTACAGGTATCATGATATCTTCAATATTTTTTATGCCCTCATCAGCGTTAAAGAGGTTATCAAAATTGTCCCTTTATCTCTTTCTTATGTCCTCATTCTTTACAACACACTATTGGTTTTACTCTTAATACACCTTATATCATTTTGGTCTTTTTCCTTCCAATCCCTTAGTTTAACAATTCTGTGAAACTCTTTTTCTCAATCTTTAGTTTTTAATTTCTTATATAATTAATTATATATCTTGATCTTTGTCATGAATAATCTTTTTTACCTTTTTTTTTTTAAAATCATGTATTTTACAAACGTATCATTACCTTTCCTACTTTTAAGGTTCGTATAACACCCTTTTTGATTTGTATAGCAGGTTGGATGTTTTTTATTCCACCACCATGACTCTTTGCCTAGTGACACTCGACCTTGAATACACCACGAATCTCCTTACCTAATTTCTTAATATTACTAAACATTTTCATCCTTATGGTTTCTGAATGATTATATGTAGACTAGGTAGTTTCTTGAATTAACTTATCTTTAAAGGTTGTCAATTTTTCCTCTTTCAAGTTTTACCACTTAATTCTTAGCTCTATAAATTGACAATTTCTTTTGCCTTTTAGGCACACATATATCTTGAACTAAAACCCATGTTGAGTTGCTACACTCTTACCTGATATAACCTTGCAATCCCTATAGGTCATTCTATTGCCCCTCTTGGTGAGAAAAAATCTATTTGGCTGACATTCGACCCACTCATGTATGTGATTATGTGTTATTCTTTTTTCTTAAAGAAAATGTTTACGAATATCAAATCAAATGTTATGATAAACTCTAAAATAGGAATCCCATGGCCTCATTACTGTTGCTAAAGTTTCCACATATGACTTTAAATCCCTCATTATTTTTATCTAAATGCACATTCTGATTTCCTTTAATAAATAATTTTTCCCCACTATGTATGGTTTGTATAAATTCATCTGGATTTTTTCAAAATTGCTGTTTACAAATTGCATTTGCGCCTATTTGAGATGCATAAATGCTGACTGTATTAATTACGTCTTCTCCACTAACTATTTTGATAAGCAAGGTTCTATTTCCATTCATTCTGATCTACACTACATTTTCTCGTATGGACAATTATTTCTACCCTATTCTTAGTTTTATCCTTACTTGTATACTAAAACTTATGACAATAAGGCTCTAGTTCTCTAGCCTTCTCCCCGATTGACTTAGCTTCTTGGAGACATATAGTATTAATTTTTCGTCTAATTATTACCTTTCCTATCTTTCCTAACTTACCGGTTAGGGATCCTATATTCCAAGTGGTTAGACGAGTTCTATCATTGGGGACTAATTTTTTTACCCACACCTGTCCATAGAAATGTGGAAACCTTTGCCTACTTGTCATCACATCTAGGTAGTGATGTGACGTGTCACTTTCGGGAGATGCCCTAGCTACCCTTGCTAACTTTTCACTACACCTAAAATCCGATGCAGCATGTTCCTGAGAAGGGAATGCCACAATGTATTTTGATCTCTCATGGTATTGACAAAATTTTTATGCTAACTGTCAATCTACGACAACTCTCCTGCATTATCTAGGGCTGGGGTTAGTTGCATTAAAAAGATGTTTACATTTTGAGATCAAATACAAGCAGAGTTAACATAGGTGCCCATGCATTTTAGAATTTTGTTGGAGGCTGCCAATAATTTTGACCCATTAAGTTTTCTTAAAACTAGGATTCTGCTGATAACTTTTGAGCTATGATTTTATTATAATTATATGTTGCATTTTGTTATCTGCATCAGGTCAAGATAATTTTGTGCAAGTTCAGCCTTTATCATTTTCATCATAAGGGTGCAGGGTCTCTTTCCAGCATTTGATTGCTGATTCTATTAACTATTCTCACCTTTGTCAATTGTACGAAGCTGACATAGTATTTAAAATTTTTCACATGCTATAGTAGCTCATTTAAATGCGTTGTTTTATTGTGCTTTCAGTACATACCCTGACCTTTTTTTCCCCTAAAAAGCTCATCATGAGTGTTGGATGATTCAAATCACCGGACTATGATTGAGAAAAGGGATGATTGAGAGAGGGATTCGTATTAATATTTTCTTTGATCTTAAAGTCGGAAATGATGAGGTTTATGTATCTTATCTTCAGTTTGCCGATCACACTATCCTTTTTCTTAAAGAGGATCGTAAGGTTTTGGAGTATGATTGCACTTCTTAATATTTTTGAGAGAATTTGTAGCTTTAAGATCAATATATCCAAGTGTGAGTTTCTTGACATAAATGTTTCTACTGAGCCTATTGATTATTTGGTAGGTATTAGTAGTTGAACAAATTGGGAGTGACCAATTTCCTATATAGGAGTTCTCTTGGGGGTAATCCTGCGAGTTTTCTTTTGGGACCATGTTGTGAATAGAATCCATAAGATATTATACCGGTGGAAAGGAGCTTTTTTGACCTTAGGGAATGTATCACCCTTATCCTTGCATGTCTATCTAGTATCCTCTTATACATATTTATATATATATATATTTATATATATATATATATGTATATATATATATAATCATAATAGTTAAAAGCGAAAAGCGTAAAAAAACGACAGACCCTCTTAGGGCTTAAGCGCAAAGCGAAGCGTGGACTTTTTCATATAAAGCGCACTTAAGATATAGAATTAAAATATATATTTGGATATACAATAATAGCACATGAAATATGTTATAATACTAGAATATCAACATATATAAGAGTTAACTTTTAATGACAAGAAAATACACTAAAGATTAGAAAACTTAGCACAAATAAGTTCATTAACAAGGTCATTTTTTGCATTAAACTCAAAATAATAACAGATAGAAGATAAAATAAAATGAAAAAGGAAAGGAAGAAAAAACAATAAAAGATCGTGAAGCTCCTTGTTACTCATCGTCTTTGTCTTCCTCCAATTCAATCTCATTATTCTCCTCATCATGAGCTGATTCGTGGTCCTCCAAATCCTCCTCTTCAACATCATTATCTAAATCTAACTCTTCATCTGGTATGTGAACCCTACTAGATGAACTTGCAACAGCTTTTCTTTTTCCTTTATTTTGCGATGTTACATTGTCCCTTGCACTTACTTGAGATCTAGATGCATAACGACTTTCTTTAACACCACTAGCTATACCAACTTGACCCCAAGTTAAAGCTACTAGGTCCATTTTCCTCATTAACAAGGTTATTTTCTGCATCTAACACCTCTGTCAACCATTCATTACTTTCATCAATGTCATCCAATGTAATAGGGTCTATTCTATCATGTGCTTCATATCGACGCCTCAAAGCCCTATTATACTTGATATACACCAAATCACTAAGGCATTTTTGGTCTATTCTGTTTCTTTTTTTGCTGTGAAGCTGCAGGAATTATAAAATATATAAATATTAACATCAAATTGTTAATGTATTAACTACTAAGAAATTTACTAAATTACATTTATCCACATGTTCAAAGACACTCCAATTATGCTCACAACCAGATGAGCCGCAAATCAAACTAAGAATCTTGATGGCAAACTTTTGAAGAATTGGTGTACTTGCACCAAATGTATACCACCACTCAGCTATTAAGAATCTAAATGAAAAATTATTAATGTAAATATACCATCAAATTCACAATAAAATTGATTCATTTTATCTTTTTGAATTTACCTGGAGCTTTTGTTGTTCTCTTCCTTACGGCCATAGGACGACTTAATATGTTTTTTGCTTTCATATAAATAGGCAACTCCTTACTAATTTTATCTCGCTCTTCAATAGATGGCACCAATCTTTCTATGCAAGTATACAAACCATCCATAATTTCACCATTTGACTCAATATCTGGGGTTGAACAGAAGAATTCTGGATTTAAAAAATAATCAGCTACATGTAATGGCCTATGGAGTTGAGCATCCCATCGTAAATCAATCATCTTCCACACCTCTTCATAGTTGTGTTCTTGACCATTAAAAGATTTAGCAATAGTTTCTTTGGCTCTATCCATTGCCTCATAAATATAATCCATTGGAGGCCTTTTTCCTCCATCAACCAGCCTTAAAACTCTTACAATAGGTCCTGAAATCTTAAGTGCATCAACAACATCATTCCAAAAACCTCCCGATAATATTTTCCTAACCACTGCTCTCTAGCTTGGTCATTTGAATATTTGTTGTTATTCCACTCCTCAGATGTAAACATCTTCCTCAATGCTACCTTGTGAATATGAAACATTCTCAAAGTCAAATAAGCAGTTGCAAATTATTTTTGCTGGTCTAACCATTTTCCTTTGATTTGTAAACTTTCTCATCATATTTAGAATCAAAATATGGGTGTAAATGAACACATTCTCCTGAATTGCTCTTTCAATTGTCTTCTTGAAAATTGGTAATTGAAAAATGTCTTCAAACAACAAATCAAGGCAATAGGCAGCACAAGGTGTCCAAAACAAGTGCTGAAACTTAGCCTCTAACAATCTCCCTATCCAAGAATAACATCAAAAATTTGTATGTATTAGATATAGATATTGCCTAGTCAATTAATTAATGATATAAAAGATAGAATAATACAAAATTAATAGTAAATTCTTCGCACGTGCTAAAACATTTTCGGATGCACTGTCTGTCGGCCCAATTTGTTCAATGTATGCCTTAAGTAATTCGTACATTCTTTCTCCTGTTTTTGAGTAGCTAGAAGTATCAATGGAATCATAAAACATGCTGCCCCTTGGACAATTGATCAAGAAATTGATCAAAGTTATTTGTTTTTTTATCTCTCCAACCATCAGCCATCAAACTATATCCATATTTTGTCCAATCTTCTTCATGGCTTTTCATCAATGTCTTCGTGTGTTCTAATTCCTTTTTCAAGTATTTGACTCGAACTTCATGATATGACAGTGGTTTCAAATTAGGACCATATTGACAAACTCTTTCAAGAAAACGCTTAAAACTATCATATCTAACAGCATTGAAAGGAATGCTTGCATCATACATCCACCTAGCAGAATTTTGAGCCACCCTTCCTCTCAATTCCTTTTTGCATGCTTCCAAAGAGACTTGATCATTTTTGTTTTTTCCTTTTTCTCCAGTAGTCTTAAAATACAAATGCATTGGCCCTCTCATTGTAGAACTTAATTTCATCCTTTTATGTGTTTGTAAAATGCCTGAACTTGGTCCTAAAATTGATTTACCACCTTTACGTTTACCACTAAGATCAATTGCATCCTCTTTTTCAATCTCTTCAACTTCATCGGCTATGTCATCAAAGTGAGGGATTCCATGCATTTGCTCCTTCAGTTCTTTTTTTGAGCAACATATTGTATAACTTGTTCCCTTACTTCTTTTGGACACTTTTGACAAGTAGTAACATTTCTATAACCCCCAATTAGATGTTGTTTGTGCCTAGAGATCCCTCCATTTGTAATTTTTGAACAATAATAGCATTGTACTGAGGTAGTGTCCTTAGAATCTGGAAAAGCCAAACAACCATGCTCCCAACCTATATCTTTTTTAGTCGAAGCAGTGGAGGTATCAGATGATGACATTTTACCTACAGAACAACACAAATTATTGCCTTAGTCGTTGCAGCTTGCAGTAGACAGAGGAAGTAAGGGAACAAAGTAGTCGTTACAGCAAACACTTTCAATAAATCACAAAACCCCAAATTCAGAATAATCTAGGAGACTTTATTATGTAAACCCAAAAAAAAAAAAGAACACAAACAAAAAAAAAGGGTAGAACAGAGGAAAAAAATTGTAGAACAAAGGAAAAAAATTAACTTCAGAATAGGCAATACATGGATTGAATACATATTAATTGTTGTAAGATAAGTTCACATCAATTGCAGAACAAACACATATTCCTTGTAAGATAAGTTCACATCAATTGCAGAACACACACATTATTGCCATAGTCATTGCAGCAGACAAAGGAAGTAAGGGAACAAAGTAGTGGTTGCAGCAGACACTTTTAATAAACCACAAAACCCCAATTTCAGAATAATGTAAAACCAAAAAAAGAAAAAGAGCACAGACAAAAAAATGGGCAGAATAGTGGAAAAAAATTGCAGAATTGAGTGAAAAAAATTGCAGAACAGAAGAAAAAGAAGAAAAAAATTATAGAATAGCAATTGAAAAAAAAAAAACAGAGGACTGAAAGAGGATGCAGGAGTAGAAGACCGAAGAAGAAGAAGAAGAAGAAGAGAGACGCACCTGACCTGATAGATTAGATCTGCTTTCCACAGTTGGCCGAGAGAGCAGAGAGAACGGATCTGCATTGCTTTGCTTCCAAATAGGGTTCCCAAACACTTTTGACTTAAAAAAATAGTACAATCCAGTGCATGTCATCAATGAAACATAGCATAGACTATCACATCTTCACCATTAATAACATCTGACGGTCAAAATTATATTAAAGTTATTAAATTAAAAAAATAATAAAAAAATGAAAAAGCCACGCTTTTCGCTTTTTGCGCTCTCTGCGCTTTAGCGTATTTTATGCGTGCTTTTTCATCTCCACTGGGCTTTTTGTAGAAAAAGCCAAGAAGCCTCGGGTCGTTGCGCCTTGCGCTTAAAGTGCGCTTTTAATCACTGTATATATAATATATATTTTTTCCTTTTTATGATTCTAGTTTGAGTAGCAGAGAAGGTAGAGAAGTTGATGAGAATTTCTTTGGACCGAAAGTAGGTTGGCAAAGTGAGATCATTTGGTTAGTTGGAATTTGGTGTCTAAACCTAAGTTTGAGGGTGGTTTGGGTCTTGGTAACATGGTATCCTACAATATCTCTTTATCAAGCTAATGCCTATGAAGATTTGCCCATAACCCAATTCTCTTTGGTATAAGGTTATAAAGAACAAGTATGGTTTTCATCAAAATGGATGCAATGCTAGTATTGTAGTGAGGGTTTCTCATTGCAGTCATTCAAACTATATTTCTCATTTATACAACATTTTCTTCCTTTGGTGTCCAAGGTAAGTGATGGTTCTCGTGTGTTACTTTGGGAGGATTCATAGATTGGTAATTCATCTTTCTCCCTTTTTTTCACTCGACTCTATAAGTTATCCAGACTTAATTCTGTTCGTATTAAAGATTTCTATATTTGGGAGAAACATTCTTTTTTTTTTGGGATATTTATTTTTATTTTTTTTGAATCTTAATGATAAATAAGTTGTTGACTTTATTTCTTTGATCTCTCTCCTTTGGATGATGAACTTTTTCCTCATATTCTTGACACTAGTATTTGTAGTGTTGATTTTTCGTAGGGTTTACATGTAGATCTCTCTTTCATTATCTAATTAGCCTTCGACAAAATCCTCATTTTCATTTAAACAAATTTATTTGGAAGGTAAAAGTTTTTATCAAAAGGCTTTTATTTGGTATGTGGTGTTTAATAAAATTAATGCCAATGATTTTCTTCCAAAGAGGTGACATAGGACATCTATGATGAAAGCTGTCTAGTAGGGATTCATTGTGGGATTAGGGTTTAAAATTAAGGTAAAGGTTTAGGTGTGGGGAATTAGGGTTTACCATAAGAAATTTTAATCTGAGCAAGCTATTATTCTTGAAGTGATTTCTAGGTTTGTAGAGAATAAATAAAAATTTAACAATTAAATTGAGAGAAAGAGAGCAATACATGAGAAGAAAGAAGATAGATTTTCTAGCATCGCACTAGCAGATCCTTAGGCATCACACCTTGGGCAAAAAAGTATCATACCTTCAGGGTTTGAGATAACCTAAAACATAAATTCAGAGTTTTAATCTTCATTTTCATAATATGGTTACAAGTTTTTAAATAGAGAATTAGTCTAAAAAATAGAAACTATTAGTAAGATAAGAATTTTAAAAATTTGTAAATAGTCCTAGTAATGACTCTACAATGATTAAATAGAAATAATTTGCTAAATAATTAGATGTAAAAAATAGAAACTAATTTAAATAATATTTTTTAAAAAAATTAAAAATTTTACAAACTTCTGACATAAAATAAATACTAAATATGATTTATTCAAGCTCAACTAAGCTACTCATCATCTGACGTGTGCCAAACTGAAGTTTGAGCTTTGGATCCACTCTTAGTAGACTTTCTAACAGGTTGCTGCCAACGTTCTACATCAAGAGGAGACCCTATAGAGGTATTTTGTTGGATGTATGTGTCATGTGCTACAGTAATTTTGAAACTAGAGATCAACATTTTTTTTTTTTTTTTTACATTGCTTTATTGCAAGGCAGATGTGGAACTGCCTCTTTGATGTGTGTAGGTTGAATTTTCCCCCGGAGAGTTCTTGATTTATTTTTCATCAATTTTACAGATTTTGGAGGGTCAAAAGATACTTGGTTGTTACAGAAATGTGCGCTTTTGGCCTTCCCATTGTGTATTTAGAGAGCTGAATGTCAGAATTTTTCGCAATCAAATCATTGAACATTTTGTTTGACAAAATTCTTTTATACTTTTTTGTGGGTTCATGTCTAGGGGATTTATAAAAACTATAAAAGTTTTGAAAAGAGACAGGAGAGAAATTGTGTATTAATGTTTTTTTTTTTTAATTAATTCTTTTGTTCTTTTATACTTCTAAGGAGTTCTCATTCTTGGGAGTCTTTGTAAAAATCGCTGGACTACGATAGGTCGATTCATTTGCTTCCTGAAACTAACAAAAAGAAATAGCATCACCTCATTCATATGAGCAAGCATGATAATGATAGTTGGACCTGAAATATTTGCATTTGAATGACCAAAATATTGGTTACTTACCGTGTTTATATATGTTACAAATAGGAAAATGTTTTTTCACCATTGGTTTTAGATATGGAATTGTCTTATCTTGTGGGAACAAGCTGTTAAAACATGTTATTTATACCATGATTGTGCTATTGTTTACTGCATAATGTGGAGTTTAATCCACCCACAAGGTGCTCCAACTGCCAAAAGAACAACTTCTCAGTCTTCCCGTGCCTCTCTTTCAGTTGCACACACACAAACGCACGCACACTCACACTTACATATATTGGACAACTTTTCTTGCACCATAGGAGGTTTGATAGTCTTGTCTGTTCTTCCATTTAGCACTATCCAATTTTATTTGTTTCTTTAACACAGCTGACAATTTCATGTGCTATGTTTTACTAATGTAACATAGGTCAAGAAAATCTGTCCAAATGATCTTGATGCTGCCAAAAAATTGAAAGAATGTGAAAAGGCCGTCATGAAGCTTAAATTCGAAGAGGCAATTTCTGTACCTGATTCTGAAAAACGGTCAATAGCTGATTCGATTGATTTCCGAACTATAGGTATCGAGAATTTATGTTTTTTTTCACATTTGGTTTTTATTTTGTGTATTTTCCCAAATAACTGGTTTCCTACCCTTTCCACAAACCTAAATGTTGTCTCTGGAGTGTTATTGCCTAGGTTGATGATTGTCATTTTTATGTGAACACTGCTAAAATTTGAGGAATAATCTTGTTTAGTCAGGTTTTACATGATGCCAAACACACTTGTAGCCTAGCCAGGCACCTACTGTGAAGTAAAATAAGAAAAAAGAACCTAGAGGAAAAAGAAATTGGTTTATTGATAATGAATTTGGCCATCAGTATTTTTCTATACTCTGATCAGTGGTGGCCTGACATAATTTTGTGTTGCTTGTTTAGTCTTGAATAAATAACGTTAATGTTTTCTAAACTGACAGTAAGTGGGAAGACTGCATGGATTAGATAATGTAGATTTATTATGTTCAATATTTGGAGGGAGAGCAGGGTTGAGGGGTTTTGAAGGTGAAGGATTAGGAGATAAGTGAGCTACAAGGTTTTTATTAGAAATGACACTCATTTATTTCTAAGATGAAGTAATTGCAGGACAAAGATATGAGAGCATGAGGCAGAAATTCGTAGGCATGCATTCCAAGTAATAAAATGATCAGTTAACTCTCAATAATGTTGAGAAGGTGTATCTGCAAAAGGCTTGTAAGTCTAAACCTTGTAACATGGGAGTTCTTTTTGGAAATTAGATGATTTGATAGGGATGCTTAGATATATTGATGAAGCATAAGAATATGCAAACTCCAAACTACTTGAGACAACCTATCAATAAACTTTTGAAACTGTCCTGTCTGTCTTGAACTTTAAGTGATGCAAAATTAGCTTTATCAATATGCATTATTGGTTAAGTAAATTAAATCTTGCAGCTACAAATTATTCTCTTTCTTTTGCTTTCTTTCAAGCTTTACTTGAGAATGAAAAGATTACAACAATAATAACTTGTGCCTTAATCCCAACAATTGGGATCGGCCATTTGGAAGACAAATATAGAAAAAAAAGTATTGGTTTAATTTGTTCGGATTCTTCTACGCTACTAATTCCTATCCAAGGCCTTTTTCTCATCTAAACCCTTAACTATCATGTATTTACGGATAACTTGTATTCAAGTTTTTAACGGTCTATCTCAACGTTTTACTGCATTTCCTATGTTTAAGTTTTGAATCCTCCTAACTGGTGCGCTTTTGGGTTTTCTTTGCACATGCCCAATCCACCTCAGACGATAATCTCGTATTTTATTCACAATTGAACTAACTCCCGACGTATTACAAATCTCTGTTTCTAATTTTATCGTTTTTAGTTTTGTCACATATCCATCTAAACATCCTTATTTCTGCTATAGTCATTTTCTGTTCTTCTTGTTGTTTAATAGTCTAACACTTAGTGTCATACAATAGTGCAGGTATTATTGCAATTCTATAAACTTTTCCTTCAAATGCAGTGGTATCGTACGATTGCAAAGAATTTCAAATGTTCTTATCCATTTTATCCTACCCGCTTGAATTCTATAATTCACATACCCATCTATATTGTCATCTATTTGAATGATGGATCCAAAATATCTAAAAAGTTCATTTTTTGGTACATGTTTTCCTTCTAACTTAATCGTTTGTTCATCATTCTGATAATTGTCGCTAAACCTACATTTCATATATTCAGTTTTTGATCTGGTCAATCTAAATCTTCTAGGTTCTGGTGCAACCCTCCATAACTCTAATTTAGTACTAATTTCTCTCTAGTATCAACCAATATTATATCATCTGTAAAAAACATACATCGTGATATTTCCTCTTGGATACTTTTTGTAATTTCATCTATCACTATTACAAAAAGGATAGGACTTAAAGCCGAACCTTGATGGAGGTCAACGTTAATAGGGAAGCTATCGTTCAGACCCCCGCAAGTTCTTATATTGGTTATAGCTCCCTGATACATCTCTAATGAGATTAATGTATTTTAAGGAGATCCCTTTCTTCATCATCACCCACTTCTTCTTTCTTCTTTCTTCTTCTTTGAAAAGTTTATCGTACACTTGGTGCCCATCCTTCTCAAGTTCTGTACCTTTGGGTTTGTAAAGGGCTTGAACCAACTGATACATCGTATGACCACAAAGGATATTCATTTCTTTTGATTTTTATTGTTAGTTTCCTTTTAGGATTTTGTAGTTCATTGGGAAAGAAAAAAATATTTGGTTTTAGATCCCTCATGAAATTGTGATTTGGTTTTGGTTCCAGAGGTGGAGCCTCAGTATTCTGGTGCAAGGATGGAAGGAGATACTGTAACTCTGGACTTTGTGAAGAGAATGTTGGATGATTTCAAGAATCAGAAATGCTTACACAAAAGGTGTGTCAAAAACTGCAGTTTCAGTAATAAAAAATAAATCTTATTTTGCTTATGGTTGTTTTCTTAATTCTTCAATCTGAATATTGGTTTCCCATCTGCAGATATGCATTCCAGATTGTCTTGCAAACAAGGGAAATGTTGCAAGCCTTGCCTTCTCTAGTTGACATTGATGTCCCTAATGGAAAACATTTCACTGTTTGTGGTGATGTACATGGTCAAGTATGTGTGCTATTTTATAGTGTGCATTACTATGTTCTTTCTCTGGATTTGCAATTCAGGCCTGGAACTGGATTGTTCAAATCTCTTACATAGATGTAGAAATTATGTGTAGCCTCATGCTATGTGAATCTTGTTGCTATGGTATATGAAACCCAGGATTGAAGAACATTGCACATTATCATTTCATATGAATCCTTATGCTCTCATGTTGTGTAATGGGTTTTTACATTACTGGTATGCTTGACCATTTGGGTTGTGTCTAGTAGAAGATGAAATCCAGTAATCAGTGATGTGACTGATGAATAGGGCATGTTTGTTCTTTAAGGGTAAGTTTGGTTCACGGAGGGGGATGGGGAAGGGGAGGGGAAGGGGAAGATTTATTTCACCTGATGGAAGTAAATTGATTTCTTTCACTTTTGTTTGGTAGGAATAGAAGGGAAGTAAATAGGTGGTACTTTTTTTGTTTGGTTTGAATGAAAAGTGAAAGGAAATACTACTAATTTTACTATTATACCCTAGTGAAATAATTTTTTTAATATTTCTTACCATTTTTTTTATTTTTTAATATTAAATATTTTTCTAAAAGTATAATATTTTTCTAAAAAATAGTTATTTAATATATTTTTCTTATTTTTATAAATTATTTTCATTATTATTTTATATTAAATAAAATTAAAATATTAATGTAAAAAAAGGTAAACAAAGTAAAATTAGAAAAAATAATTTGTCTAATAAAATTGATAAATGAAATTAAATTTTATTATTTTATATTAAATAAAATTGAAATAAAAAAGGATAATTTCGTAAATATGAAAGAATGGCAATGACAAATTTGTCAAAAAATCTCATTTTCTTTCATTTCTGTCCACTTTAGGATGGAAGGGATTGCACTCTACTTGTATTTCTCATCCACATTTCCTTCCTTACCAAATGAATGAAAAGTGGCATTTCCTTCCACTTTTACTTCCCCTCCCCTTTTCCTTGTACTTTTCACCCCTAAGTGATGTAAAGTGTAGAAATGTTGGCAATTTTGATAACTTTACAAGGTAGGATTTTAATGATAACCTTTTATTATAATTCGACATGATATATTTGGTGAAAGATGATTTGTACTGCTTTTTTGAAATTTATACAAGTGTATATTTAATTTGAGTTTCACTACTGGTTTATTATAATTTATTTGAACAAAAGAAATTCTGCGCTTGGGTTAGGTTATTCTACCTTCGAATTTACTGCCTATGTTTGTTATTCCAAAAATTACCAAACCTTTCTCTGTAAAATTTTTCTAGTTTTTGGTTTTTCAACATCAATGTCAAGTTTGCAAGGATTTCCATTTTCATCTATCCATAAGGAAAATGAAAGCTTATCGTACATTGGAAAAGGATGATGTAAAAATGAACATCCCAATGAAGATATTGAGTGTCATTTTCTATTAAGTAAAAAAGAAAATATTATCAAAAGAATTAGATTTCAACCTGCTTTGTTTAGATCATTCCTCCCAAAACGGGTGGTGCCTTTTAAATAGCTTTAATGACAACAACCTGATCCAAGGTTCTAGAGTAGAGGAACTGATAGTTGCTTATGATATACTCTTGCAGTTCTATGACCTGTTAAATATCTTTGAGCTCAATGGCCTTCCCTCGGAGGAGAATCCGTACCTATTTAATGGTGATTTTGTGGATAGGGGATCATTTTCAGTGGAGGTCATCCTCACGCTGTTTGCCTTCAAATGCATGTGTCCCTCAGGTTGGCTTTCTTTTTGCTGTACCCTCTTCTTGCAATAGACTTTCAAATTCCATTGTATTTACTTTGATATTGTACTTAGAGTAATTATAAATTAAAGTGTCATAGAAAGAACTTCACTGTTGGTTCTCTTCTTACAATTTATTGGTATGCAGCATACTGATTCTTGTAAAAGATTTAATTTTGTATATTCAAGGCTATCTACAAGAACTTTCTGGTTGTTTGTTTATTTATTTGTGTAGTCTTTACATACTGGAGCATGCAAGGAATTGAGGAAGAATATGCAAGACAAGATTGGATGGTTGAATAGGAAAACTTAAAAGAAAGATTGATGGGTCCTATGTTCAAGAATAAAGGAGTCCTCCAGTGTCCCCATTCTTTGTTGTTGGTCTTTTCTTGTGATTAGAAGTTTACTTGGATTTTTAAATATTCTTCACTTGCTTTAATTTTGGATTTATCCTGGCAATGTACTAGCTTCAAACAATGTGCATCATTTATGACTTGAAACTTCAATTATTAGCATTTTCCTGCCATTACAAATACTGCATCTCCATGGATAAAAGTAAAGTCTTTCTTTGTTAATAATTTTCAAGCATGTAGCACATGGTTGCAACATCCTGGCTTTAATCTTCATCTGGTCTTGCATGTTAGTGACCTCAAACACCCAGTTCTGGAAAAGTGGAACAGAAAGGCTTGCCACCTGTATTGGTTTTGTTATAATTTTGTGTTTTCCTTGACTTGAAAAATTTTTATTTTTCTTTTTCAGCAATATATCTTGCCCGAGGAAATCATGAGAGCAAGAGCATGAACAAGATATATGGTTTTGAGGGTGAGGTCAGGTCAAAGTTGAGTGAAACATTTGTGGAACTCTTTGCAGAAGTCTTCTGCTGTTTACCTCTGGCACACGTGATAAATGGGAAGGTCTTTGTAGTCCATGGCGGTCTTTTTAGTGTAGATGGGGTGAAGCTGTCTGACATACAGGCAATTGATCGGTTTTGTGAACCCCCGGAAGAAGGTATGCTGAAATCCTCTCAATTTTGTATTGAAATGTTGAGATCCATGATGCCCACACCGTTCCGAGAAATGTTTTTGCTTGCTAGGAAATTGTTTTAACATTCTGCTTCTTGGATGTCTGTCACCAATATATTGTGTTCTTTAGCATGTTCTTTCCAATTTGATTTGCTGCTCGAATTGTACAAAGCTTTCTAGAAACCTTTACATTCATGGTGATGCTTTGGAAGAATGAAGCTGAATGCAGCACAGACAGTCTCTGATAGTCTTAAGATTTTGCCCCATCTTTGCTTTTTATATGATGGTCCTGAAGATAACCTACTTACTCATGAACTAATATCTGCACATTTTAAAAATTTTATCAACTAAAAATTAAAATGTATCAACAAGATATATTGTGCGTAGGTTTAAGCAATGGTTTTGATGGTTGTGTTCATATGGTCCGTA
Organism: Dillenia turbinata; assembly: GCA_037126225.1. NCBI lineage: Eukaryota > Viridiplantae > Streptophyta > Magnoliopsida > Dilleniales > Dilleniaceae > Dillenia > Dillenia turbinata. The sequence continues at coordinate 10,497,958 of JBAMMX010000021.1, forward strand.
AGGACTCGGGCAATAAATGCTTAATGTGCTAAAACTCCCCAAAACATGGAAAACTAAAAGTGGTTGCGAAACTGCTCCTGTAATAAAATGGGAAGTCAGAAAATTTGTGATCTTGTCCCCTTGCTTAGTGGTCACAAGAAGAGAGATAAAAACTTGACCTTGTCACAGGTCTGGGTTTCAAGCCACCTTTCCCCTTTGCTCACCTGATTGGAGAAAGGAGGAATCTGTCAAAAAGTGGAAGAAGAAGAAGAAGGGAGCATGGGTCAAAAGCTGAAATACTGTATTTGGTATCTCAACCGTAGTGTGACATAGCATGTGATACTTGTATAGAAGTACCTTTTGGGTCCAGTATTTTGAAAAAGCATGACTAATTTTACTTAATGCATCACATGGCATGGCTTAAGCACATGGTAGAGGGTTAGCTTTAGGGCCAAGAGTCTGGGTCAGAAGGGAAAAATACATCTTGCTGTCCATGAGAGGTGACAATTAAAAGGTATATGAACTGAAAAGTGGTTTTTATTTAGTTGTCAAAGGGTTGAAAGTTTCGCACGAAAAAATGGTTTAAATGCATTACTCTATTATTGTTATATCATGAGTGTGACTAATTTCCATGGTTCTGACGTGAGTTTCAAAAGATGATCAAAGATGTTTGTGAGTGCACCGGCATTGTGGGAACAGCCTTTCCTTGGTGTTCTGTTTGAGTATTAATAGTGAGGATGATTTATAGAGCTCCTAAGAGGTGAGTAAGGGTTTCACTGGGTAAGTTAGCATTTGCATTTTTTTTTGGGGGGGGGGGGGAGGGGGGGTAATTTCTGGAATGATTGGGGATCTCAGTTTCTCCCCCCCCCCTCCTTTCTCTTTTGGTGTCAATGAGCTTATTTTATATATTCTCAGATGCTCTAAAGTTGATGGAAATGTTAGTGCAATTCTATTGTGAGCAGGCTGTTTTCCATGGGTCAAAAAATTAAGTAGTGTAATCGAACTCTTCCCTTCTGTTAAAGTTTGATTCTTTTGGCCTTAGTTGTCAATCTGGAGACTATTACTGGGAAACGTCCTTTTTCCCTCTCTGCTTCCGAAGTGGTCTACTCTAGCTGAATAGTGGGCGTAAAGATATGATTTTCCCTTTAATGTTCACTGACTGTTGAGGAGATGCAAAAACAATCCTAAATGGGAATATATTTTTTGATGTGAGCATATCTTCAAGTGTTGCTGCATGATAATCATCTTAAATATATCTGCACCATAGATTTAAATATCTGGTTGATCAAGGCCATATCGGCTATTACATAGTAGTATCGGCTTGATGCTATCTTATGTTTCTGTCAAGAGTTTCCTACCTCAGAACAATCCATTTAATGGAATTTGCTGTATCCTGTTCCAGTTTGTCACATGATGTAGGCATGAACAAATAAATGGAGCAAGGATATGCACAGAGTTTTTCTGTCCCTATACTGTACTCTATGGTTCATTTCCATCGCATGCTTGTTTTTATAGACATTTTATACCAAGAAAATTCCTTTAGACAACTGTATGTGGATTCAACTTGCCTCCAGTACTAACTTTCCTCTAATGATCGCCAATGCTCCTAAATCATTTTCCCCCTTTTTTCTGGGATAAGAAGGAAGTGCTATTAAAGAAGTGTCAATGGTCCTAGATCTATTACGTACTAGTACTAAAAAAACAATCAGTACACAGCAATTGCTAGTTGTTTTTGGGAAATTGAATAAATGATCAACCTAATCAAAATTCAGCTGAACTTTCAACAAGTTATGAAAGAACAAATATTCTGTCAGTTGAACAATATTGAATTAAGCTGGTATTTAACCTACATGTATAAGAAATATGTTCAAATTGTTGGGCTTAATTTTGAATTTATTTTTCATGTACATTACTTTTTGAGACTGTTAATATCAAATAGTTGGAAGAGAATAGTGATGAAGGGGATCCAAACCCCATATATTTCTGTTGTTTTCTTCGCTCTTTCCAAGCTGCAAGTTTATGGCGGGGGAGTCTAACTTCTAATATCTTATTCCTTGAATCCTCTTTGCTTTCTTTTGTGCAGTCAAGGTGTTGCTTTCTGCTACCATTATCAAAGAGCAAATTTAGGGCCTTCTATGATATGAGGCCATCATAAGGCTTTGCTGTTTCAAGGATCCAAAAATAAATAAATAAATGAATACTTGTTTTCTTGTGTTTGGCTGTTAGAAATGTATTTTGGTCAACTGAAATTATGTTTCACCTAAATGGTAAAACAAATATAAAACTCAAGAAAATGAATTATAGAAAATAACTGGATGTCATTTTCTGGCCTACTTGTTGCTGGCTGGTGGACCTTTGTCCCAGATTGTTAAAAGATAATTCTATTTGGTATTTAATCCAAACACGGGAAATTCATTTCCATGGAAGGGTCAATTTCAGTGAAAGATACAGAAAGTGCATGGTGCTCCAGTTTCATAGAAATTTGCTCTCTCATCAAATTTCCTTTTACTTGTCTGTATGTCACCAGGGTTGATGTGTGAATTGCTGTGGAGTGATCCACAACCATATCCTGGAAGGGGTCCTAGCAAGCGGGGTGTTGGCCTCTCTTTTGGTGGCGATGTGACAAAAAGATTTCTGCAGGAAAATAATTTAGGTACTAGACTTTCTTATTTTCCTCTTGATATTCAACTCTCTTTTTTATTCATATAAAATCGAAGTAGTCATACTCTTGCTCATCTTTTACAGATTTAGTTGTGCGATCTCATGAAGTGAAGGATGAAGGCTATGAGATTGAGCATGATGGTAAACTCATTACTGTATTTTCTGCTCCAAACTATTGTGATCAGGTAATTTAAATCTTTCCTTCCTCTTATTCATAGAATCCTGAAAATATATTGGTCATGGTGAATGCTGACCTCGACAACATATATTTTGAGTTTGGTTTTGTTTGACAATATATGGATGATGCAAATATGGACCTACTGATATTGAGCTATTGAATCTCCAGCTTGCTTCTTAATTTTTATTACTGCTTATACCATTTTTCCAATTAAATACGATGAACTTGTTTAAGTGATTGCAAAAGCTTTCATTCAATAAGCTCAATCATTTTGATCCTTGTCTTTCTTAAAACTCTTTAATTTTTTTTTTTTTTTTTTTTTTTTTGGGGGTAATATCCTAGGTAATATGTCAGTAAACCCCATCAGTAATTATTGCTAACTACAATGTGGAGAATATTTCCACCGAGTGACACACATTCGTTATTTATGATCTATCACTAGTTATGAAGCTTATTTTATCATCATAAAATTGGGGGCGGCTTCTTTTTGTCTTGTCCCTTGCTGGTTGAAAGTTGTTCCCTTGCTTCTTGTTTGTAATCATAGTTGTCAATTTAAAAAGTAATAGATTTGAATAAACAACTGCCATGCCATGTGTTCTGCAAGAAATCTAATCTTGTACACATATCACTTTGTGGTTTCTTATTTAGTTTATAGTTAATTTATCTTTCGGCAGCAGAGTTGATGCTTATATATAAGATCTGAACCCAGTTAACATTCTTTCGTTTACTTTGATCATCACTGAATCATGACTTGGATTTATCCATTCCAGCCCCCAAAGAAAAAGAAGGAAAAACACAAAACACTCACACACACACACAAAATACTGATGTAACTGTTCTGTATTTTTTGGGGGTGCAGATGGGCAACAAGGGTGCTTTTATACGTTTTGAAGCCCCTAAAATGGAGCCAAATGTAGTGACTTTCTCGGCCGTGGTAAGCAATTTTATTGATGTTTAATTACTTTGTAAATGCTAAATGTTCCCGTGTTAATCCTTGTTAAAATTTTCAGTCACACCCTGATGTCAAGCCAATGGCATATGCCAACAACTTCCTCAGAATGTTCTCGTAGTCCCATTCAGCTGGCTGGTCTTGTCAACCTTGTGTAAAATAGGCTGACCAGGGGAAGTGCACATTGTTGTGGTTGGCCATCGGTAGGTGCTGATCTACAGTGATCCTCGTTCTGCTTTGATGTTGTCGCAATAGGCACATTTATTGTTTTGCTTTCAAAGCTCTTATAGTCTCCCTTGTCATGTCCTAATTATTTATTTCATGCTAGTCCCATGTTTATACTTCTCCGCTCTTGGTCCGACTATTGTTTGGTTTCCCTTTAAAAGATTATATTCTTAGGAGAAGCCAATTTAGATTGATAAGCTTATGAACATAGGCTTTTTGTTAATAAATTGTTCGAGGATTTAGTCATATGGAAATTTTGTTGTTTGGGACAACATGGAGCCCTATTGTTTGTTACTTTTTAATTCTGTCCTACAAGAGCTGAAGTATCTATGAGGGTTTTATTGAGTTTAGGCAGTGTTTGGCTGGGCATGTAGAAGTGCATGCCATATTCAAGCAGTGTGTCGACTCATTTAGAGATCTTGGTTTGTTTATATCCTCTCCTCTCTTGCCTTCTGCCTAGACTTGTCAAATTGCCCCCATGAGATCATGAAAAGTAGTGATTGTTTAGCATTTCAGTGAACTGTAGGAACTTATCTATGTTAAAGGGCAATAGATATGACTCAAATTCGATTTTTTGTAGTTCGGAGAGGTTTGTAGTAAAAGGCTTTAGTAATATTGATCATCCTCGACCATTTTTTTTCAATTAGCCAAAGATGCTCCGAGTTAAATGAGAAAATCTTCTATATTTTGAAAAGTGCAGTTTATGTAGTACCTGTAGCCTTTAATGAATGTATAGGATTCAGTTTGAGGCTTTCTGTTCTAGTTTGACACATTTAAATTTTAACCGATGAAGTACTGATTATTGGGTATCTTTGAAAAAGGCCTAGTTGTAGAAATCTCATTCAACAAACACACAAGAGGCCAAGATAAATTCGTACTTTTTTTTTTTTTTTTTTAGTTGACTGATATTTGATAATCAATTTATTAGTCTGATAATTAATTTATTAGTCTCGATTAATCTGATTCGGGTGACTGTTGGACTTATTAGACGATGAGCTTTCCCTGCATCTTTGTTTTATTATTATTATTATTTTTTTTTATAATTTTCAAGACTGGAATCCGAGAACAACTTGGTCGAGGGGATCTAGTGCATTTGTCACTAGACCAAGAGGTAGGTTGGTAGATCAATTCGTATAATTTCATAAATTTTTGGATTTTTCTCTCGAAGTCCTATAAAGTTGAATTGCCGGATTAAAAGAAGGGAATCTTCCTCTTTTAGCAGAGCAAAGGAGCTGCAATGTAGGAACCCTGCTCCGGAAGAAGAAAAATATGATAAGACTGACTTGACAATTTAAAAAAAAAAAAAAAGAAATTATTATTACCCCTACCCCATGCCATTAATGTCAATCGGGAAACAATTAGCTTAAAAAGACATTTAATTTCGATTACACTATGATTGGATTTAAATGATTTTTATATATTTTTTTTAGCTTATTTTCAAATTCTAATTTTAATGCTTTAAAAAAAATGTTATTCGCGTTAAAATCCAAATTTTAAGACACGATTATGCTAATTAACTGTTTCTTGAAAATACTTCATGGACACGTTATATAACTCTACATGAATTCATGAATTTTTAAAATCAGCAAAAACAAAAAAAAAAAAACGAAACTTGTAAATAAATTTCACCCTAGTTTGTGAGGTCAATCTTGCTTTACTTTTAAATTATCGTTTTTTCCTAATAATTTTTTAAGAGAAAAAGATTTAAGAGTAATTAAATAAATAGAACATTTAAAATGAATTAAATAATTTATGTTATATTATTCCAAATATATAAATTTAATTGAGCTACACATTTTATTTTATTTTTTTTTTGGTTTTAAGCACAAAAATTCATTTTTTAATAAATTTCATAACCCAATTAATTTCTTTAGTTCCAAGCAGGGTCAGGATTGTTATAAAATATTATATATTAAAATCAAATCGATTATTAAAAATTATTTTGTATTAAAATAAATCAATAATTGATTTATATTGAGATTTTTTTACTTTATTTACATATTTGTAACAATAAATTTTCTGTAAAAACTTATCTCATTGTAATAATTTATTAAAACAATACATTATTAGGATTTCATATTTTATTTCCTATTTTTAATATGATATTGGAGTTTCTTTTTTAAAAGAAGGTTAAAAAATATCTCTAGAATTTATTTTGGTCATTTATTATATCTCTTGTAGCTTTTTGATATATATCTAACAATTCTACTCTTAAAAATGATCACACAAACAAGAGTTAGACCTCCAAGATCCTTTCCATGCGCCCACATTCGAATCCCTATAATAGTTTCATTTTTTTCGACTCTTTGTTATTCTTCAATCATCCAATAATCGTTTGGTATGTACTAAATTTTATTATTTCTCAAATTGATCCCAACGGTGGTAACGAGATTTTATTAGAATCTCTTTATCACTATTTTTATTAGAGTATTTGTTGCTACTTTTATCAAATGTTCTCAGTTTAAAGTTTCATATTTTTATCAAATTTAAATAATTTTCATTATATTACATTAATTTTAAGTGACATGTTAGAAAATATCATTTATCAAAATCAAATCAATTATTAAAAAATATTATGTATTAAAATAAATCAATAACTGAGTTGATTTTAAAAATATTTAATTTTTTTTTATTTCCATATTTGTAATAATGATTTTTTGATATAAATTTAACATATTATAATGTTTTATTGAAATAACAAATAATTAAAGTTTCATATTTTTATATTACTTCCTATATTTGACAAGGATAATGCCATATAATTGTTACTTAGACCTATAGTTTTAAAAGAACAAAATTCATCGAGTGATAAATATGAAATGAACCTAGATATATTATAGAAATCACATTGTCCCATATTTCTTTTTAAAATTTATTCATTGCAGTAATCTGGTGGGAGGGATGGGAGAGCAAGTGGGGGGTAAAATATTGTCACCTCCTTTTCTTCCCAAAATTAAAGCTTCTTCTTCATTTGTTGCTTGCAGGGCCCCAATAGAGTGAAAAAATTGAAGAATATTGCAGGTTTTGGCTATTATTTTCATCTTTCCATCATTCATCAACTTGTTGTCCTTCAGTCTTCTGCTCATAATTTTCTCTAATCATGCGTATATTCAATATATATATATATATATTTTTTATATTCCTTCTTATTTTTTTCAAAAACAAAAAAAAAAAAACCTGAAAAACATTTCATAAGTTATAGTCCTAAACATTTGAAGAGAGAGCCATTAAATTTATGCAATTTATTCTTATTGGTTTTGTTGATAACTCAACTGATATCATATCTTTCATTTCGAGACGTCGAATTTGAATCTTTCGAGAAAGAAAAGTGTTGAATACAATTACTTGAACATAATGTGTCCTTAAACTCTTCTCAAGAAATATCCTTTTCAAGTAGTCTCAATTTTAAATATAAAAAATATATTTATATGTGAATATTTTTTCATGGGTGGCTTAAGAATCAGATTGTTAAAATTTTGACAAGTAATCATGACTATGCTTATACTTTTTTTGGAAACTTTTGATATCATTTGGAATAATATACTATGGAATTGATATGTATAAAACATAAAATATGATATTAGGCTCGTAGTGAATTAGATTTTTATATTTTATTTTTTAAAAAATATGGGAATAAAGATAGAGAACTTGATTTTTTTTTTCAATCTTTGATTCATGGATTTTTGAAAATTGTTTCGTCTCTTCTGTTCTGTCGTGTCTCCGTCTTCTTGTTTCTTTCGGCTCATTCTCTTTGTCATGCGTAGAGAAAGCGGGTGCAAGGCGGCAAACCGCCCTTTAATTATTTATAAAAAACTATTTTACTTTATAAAATTGCAAAAGTTTTGATGCAAAATGATATTATCATCCTAAAAATTATAATTTATCTCTTTAAAAATTATAATTTGTCCCCAAAAATTAAAAAAAAAATAAATTTACCCAATAAAAATTTTAAGAAAAAACTTCCAAATATTATTTAACCGTAGGCCCCATCCATCGAAACCAGCTGGACCCCTCTCTTATTATTTTTTTTTTCATTTTTGATTAATTTATTAATTTTTTTCTCTGTAATTGTTAAATTATTTAATTATTTACTAAATATGATTAATTTTTGTCTACCAAAACCTAATTGTCAAAAATTATATATTCTTTTATTTATCAAATATTATTATAAATTAAAAATCTCTTTTTATAAATTTTAATCTAATGTAACTAATAAGTCTGATCATCAAATTAATGCCTTTCTTCAATTTTTGCGCAAGTTTCTTGTTTTCCCTTCATTCTATTTTTTTTTAATTAATTTAACTACATCTATTGCCAGTTATCAAGCAACTTCTGTTTTTCTTTTTCATTTTTCTTTTCACAAAAAATAATTATTATTTAGAATATTATTTTGACAAATTAAGATAACCTCAAAAAAATTAAAGATTCTGATGTGAAAATTTAATGCACAAGTAACAAGGGAATAAATAAATATTTCATGGTCTAATAATTATTATTTTAAAATATCTCAGTTATAATTTAAACTATTTCATTTATAATACAAACACTTAAAATATGTTCATGAAATATAATTTAATTCATATCATCCATTTTCTCTTAAAATTCACATGAATCTCTCCCATGTATAAAAAAAAAATAAACACTTAATATATATATATATATATTTAATACTATACCCTCCCTAAAAATAAAATATGTTTTAACTCCACACTTGACCATCCTTGAGCCAAAATTTTGACAAGCTATCTCGTAAACTCTCCTATCCCATTAAATATTGAGAAAAAAAAGCACCATGAAATCCATGAAATTAAGTTGCAATTTTTATGGGGATTCAGGTTTAGTGTTTTGGTAGATAAATTTCTGACAGTAGAAAGGAGGGTTTAGACAATTACATGGAACCGCGACATTATTAGATGGGCTCAGGAAAGTGTACGATGAAACTGTTCCAAGAACACTGCAACTCTGTTGAAGTGTGTCTGGACGGATGGATGGATCAACAGGAGAGCTGTGCAGTGTGGGGTTCCCCCACCCTTCTCCCTTCTCTTTATAAGGGTAGGGTCCTTTTTGTCAGTCCTGCTCAATTCCTCCTTTCATGACCTGCTTTGCCTCACGGACTGCACTTCCTGTCTCGACCAACCCCCCTTTTGATTTTAACTTGTCTCTTGTAATTTTTTTGATTAATGCAATTTATTGATGCAAGTGATATTACATGCGAAAGAAAAATCAAAAATAAAAACTATCTATTTATTTTTAAAGGTAGAGCAACCCTGTTATTGGTTCTTATCTGGCATTGTTCCTCAACCAAATAATGAAGTTTTGAATAGTTTACGAGTCCTGGATGGGAAAGCCACATCCGAGAATCCAAGAAGAAAGAGATCCATCCCCATAGGAAATAGTGGCAGTACTTTTGACGTCTGGCCAAGAGATCCTACAAGATCAGGTGAATTTTCAAAGTGGGGCTAGAATTTTAGTCATGACTTAAGCATAATAGAGAAACAGCAAACATAGGTCACTGGGTAGGCATTGTTCTTTAAATGAATTTAGGATCAAAATTTATGGGTTTTCTCAGCAGCAATTTCATGCTCGTGAAACAAAAACTAACCCAACGCTTGTATGATACAAATTCAAACATAGGCATGAGAATGGATTATAATCACTTGTGCACCAAATCAGAATTAAAATACATATGCTAATAAACAAGGAAAAACTAATCCTACGCATTATCTTTTTTTTTTTTTTAACAGACCAACACCAACCATCAACAACATAGTATTAGTTCATCCTGAAAACAGTATACAATGTAGTACAAGAGCACATAAAGTACCAAACCAAAGACGTGATGATTGACAGAGCATGCAAGGAGATTGAGAATTCTTCAAAGGCAGAACCAGAGAACCATTTTTGCTTGTTTCACATACATTAGCACCAATCTTGACACCATAAGCTTCAGATGGATTTAGGCACAACCCTGAATTCCCACTCAAATCCAAATTCTTCCCCAACCTCTTTAAGAAACTTGAATTGAAAGGAATGACACCACCAAGCAAATTCCTACTCAAATTCAGATGATAAATATGTGGGAGAGTGCTCAAACCAGCAGGAATTTCTCCTGACAATCTGTTGCTTTGCAAAGACAATGTACTCAAATTCTTCAGCTGCGAAAAGCTCGAAGGTATTGAACCTGAATAACCTGAATTAGCAAGTCTAAGCTCTTGTAGCTTCACCAAGTGTCCAAATTCAGTAGCCAGATTTATGAACATTGGATTGTCATCCATTATAAAGTACTGCAAGTTCACTAACTTAGTCAATCCTCTTGGAAACTCCCCGCGAAATCTGTTGTTACTAAGAGCAATGAAAACTAAGGTCTGGAGGTTTTCTATGGTATCTGGAATTCTACCAATGAACGAATTCGAGCTCAAATCGAGCTTCTGGAGAAGTGCCAGATGCCCAATGGTGCTTGGGATTGTCCCAGTAAGAAAATTATAGCTCAAGTCAAGTCCTACGAGGTTTTTGAGATTACCCATTTGAAAGGGAATGATGCCTGTGAGCATGTTGTAGCTCAAATCAAGGTGTACCAATGAGTTTAGGCTGAAAAGATCGGTAGGAATGCCGCGGTTGAGCCGGTTTTGTGACAATGTGAGGATTTGGAGTGACTTAAGTGAAGAGATTTGTGGGGGTATGGGCCCTATAAGAGAAGGGTTTGATATGAGACTGAGCTGTTGAAGTGAAGAGGTTGAGGTTTTATTTGGAGGGAATGAAATGGAGGTTGTAGCGTGAGTGAAGCAATTGAAGAAAAACACTGATTGGAGAAAAGGGAGTTCAAATATTTGTGAAGGGAATTTAGCAGTGTTTTTGCAAGTTGGGTTTGGTGGAGACCCAAAATCAAGCCGGAAAACATGGAACTGGTTATCGGTTTTTCCCGGTTTGCAGACTAAACCGTGCCAGGTTGAACCGGGTTTACAAGGGTCTGGGTGGGAAGCTCTCCATTTTCTGTCGGAGGAAATGGTTTCCATGATAGTGAACAGTGTCTCTGCTTCCGATGCCTGCATTGTGTATGAAAGTTGTTGATTGGTGGGAGTGACGGAAGTAGTAGGGAATGAAATGAGCAAGAGAAGAAATATGGGAAGATAAAGTGGAAAAGAGAGAAACATTGTATTGTTTGAGGAATTTTAGAGGTATGTTGTGCTTGGCCTCGGAGTTGTTTGGGTGGTTTTTAGAAGTGGGTTTATTCATATGAGAGAGAGACAGAGGGGGAAGAGAGAGCGAGTTTTGAAAAAAGATGTGATTGAAATGACGTGGGGCTGGGGTGGGGTCATATACATGACATTTGAGTGAGCATTTTGAATTGAAACCAAGGTAGGGTCAGATAGCAAAAGCATGGAGAGTGAAGAGTCTGGAGGAGTTGTTGGATGCATCTTGGGGGGCATGTTTCATGCTGCTGAGACACAAATCAAAACGGCTATCAACATACTACTAATTACTTGACCTGAAGTGTAAATTGTAATTGCCTTGCAAGGTCTGGTCACTGCAATTCTTCTGCTGTCAAAAAGGCCTCCCGTCTATGCACCCCTTGGCAAGCAAAACTAAGAAAAATGGTTGTAATGCCAGGGCAATATGGCCTTCTCTAATAATGTTTTTCATTGCAAGAAAAAAAAAAATTACTAAGGTCTGCATCTCATTGATATTTTTAATTTATCTCTATTTTATTTATAAAATTTTTAATTAAAATAAAAATTATAAAAAATATAGTTTCACAAATAGCAACTACTTTTTTAAAATACTAAAATTTTCATAATATATATAATTTTTATTAAAAATTTTATCCAGTTTTAATCAAACATAACCTTGACTTCACCAAATAGACATAGATTTTAATGGCACCTTTTTTTTTTTTAATGTAACAACATAAATAATCACCTTTAATTAATAAATAAAGGCATGAGGGTATGCCCTACGAATGAAAATGTGTACCCTTTTAAGCAATAACAAGGAGTATAGCTTCATCTTCTCAAGCACACCTATGCCCAAAACCAAAAACCATAGCACTTGTGGGCATGTCTCACCATGTTTGTTTTGTGAATCGATTACATGTAATATTTTTTTATAAATATGTATTTATCTAGATAAAGTTCATCATTTATTAAATTATAATATATATATATATATATATATTGATATGGTAACAGGAGTGGCAGAGAAAGAATCCAAGTCCCAATGAAAGAAAATGTAAAATTTTGTGCTTAAATTGAGTTATTAAATTCAGAAATGCACCATGCGCTCTCAAGCACACACAGTGCATCACTGAAATTCATGAAACTGTCAAAATTGATTATGCAAATAAGCTGTTGGCTCAATTCAAAATTTGCTAAGGTCATGTTTGGCCAAAGAATCCTAAACCCTTGTGTACTTCTCCTTACCCACTTAACACAACTCCTTTCAAGCTTTGTGTATTGCAACTTTCTGTATTTTATTTAGTGTTGAATTGGTACTTTTAATTTTTAAATTTTTATAAGATAAAATTAAACATAAGGGCTAAATACTAATTGAAAGAATTAATGATCATTGGATTTAGTGATAGGATACCATACTCTCTTAATCAAATTCTCTCAAATTCAGGTTTTGGAAAAGACTTCAAGAAAGTCAATCGCTAAAATAAACTCTATAGTATTTGAATTAGATTAATTAAGTAATCGGATGCCAGATTAATTAAAAAAATACTAATCGAAAGAATTAAGTGCTTCACAGGCCCTACTCAATAAAAGGGTTTTTCTTTTTAGCTTTAAGGCAGAAGCCAAACAACCAAACTCCATTAGGGGGGAAGAAGATGGATTACATGAATGTAATTTCTAATCTGACAAAGATCTGCGAATGAAGTGAGAAAAGATCTGAAGGACTAAAACTTTCTATTTTGAAGAAGGTTACAACCAAGCAGAGAACAAGAGGCAGAGCTACATCACCCCATTTAACAGCATCTTTCCTTGGCCAAAAGGTAAATAAAGCACAAGTAACTCTATTGTACCAAAAAATTTAAACAACCCCAATTTATTTTTATTTTATTTTTTAATTAATATGAAAATTTGTTAATAAAAATAATTTTTTTTTGTAAATAAAAATAAAATTTTATTTTGTTAACAATTTTTATATTGAAAATTTTTTAATAAAGTTTAATAAAAATTTCTATGTACGCGAACAAGAGCCTCCAGTGCATTTTGCTTCGGGGGGCGTGTCTTCACAAATGTCACCGTCAATTATAAGCTTTTTATCTGAATTTAGCCCAAAAAAAAAAAAAAAGAAAGAAAAACGTACGTGGGGAGTCTCAGTGAGAGATTCAATTTGGTTTCTGTGTAGAATAAAGGTGTGGGTCTGAGCCACTGTGGTCACAACAGTAATGGGGTTGGAGAAGGAGGGAGAGAGAGAGAGGGAGAGAGACAGAGAGAGAGTAGGTACTGATTTGACTCCAGCAGGGGGCGTTGGACTGGGTTCAGGATGTGTACTACTATCATAACTCTGCCGGGGATCATTGGAGTGGTGTGTGTAATCCTTCAAACTTACTCTAATTTAGCCTTATTTAATTAAAATAAAATATATAATATAGTAAATATAAATCAAATTTCCTTATTAAAAACATTAAAAAAATTGTTATTAAATTAATATTTTCATATCAATAAATCTATTTAATCTCAACTAAATTCATGAATGATGAAGATATCCAGTGAGATTATTCTGATGGCCAAACATTAAAAGTTTTTGTTGCACATCCAAAATGAATACACAATAAATAGTTGGTCTCCCAATACTACTCCTCATCTAAAATAATAATTTTTTAAATATAAAAAATATTACGTAACTTATTTTCGCCTAGAATAATACTTAAAAATAACAAATTTTTTTTTTAATTTTCACACTTTATTTTAATTAATTCATAATGAACTAGATGGAGATTTTTAATTCCTACCCACCACAGGACCAGTGGGTATCCTATGTTGCTGAAGCTACCACATGGATGAATAAGTGGTTAATTTTAGGAGCAATAACTCAGTTACTATGGTAAAAAATATCAGACAATATATAAATATATATATATATATATGTTTATTTTTTGTATTTTAATTTACTAATTTAAAACTAATCATTAATTTGAATAAGAGTATGGGATCACTATAGCTATTTACATAGATATACTTGGAATTGTACACGTGTCTGACACATTAATAAACATTTTTGCCCTCTTTAGATATGCTATTCTTTCTTGTCAAATTTCTCGTATAGCACAATTACAATAGGCAAAAGAAAAAAAAAAGAATTAATATATAATCTAAAGCCTCATGCTGGTAGGTGTAAAAGATGTGTTGATATCTTAGAAGGCTCACAATTATTATATTACGTTATGCAAAGGCAAGTGCAAAAAAAAAAAAAGAAAAAGAATTGTTATACAAATTTAGGTTTGGGGCTTAAGATTTGGGGCTTATACCCTATAAATTAGTGGTTGGCATCCATAAATCTTTTAAGTCCCAAATTTAGGAAGTGGGTGGATCCTAGTTCTAGGCAAGTGGGCTAATGAAGACCAAAACTGCCCAATAATACTTGTTTAATTTGATAGTAGCATTACACTGCTCAGATCCATGAAGTTATTGGCTGAGGGTCACATAATGTTTAATGCATTTGAAATTGCACCAGAGTTGAATCTGGAATGTGTTTAAAAGCAAATGGCCAGGCCCAGATCCAGTACTCTACCTATTGTTTTCCCTCTACCTATTGTTTTCCCATAACGTGGACGCTTTCCCTATGATCAATATTTAAAATTATATTCTAATTAATCTTATTTGTATGTCTATGAAACCCTATTTAGAAGATGACTTTCCCGGTGTAGTTTTTTTCATTCCCAAATTTCGACTCCGAGACTTGATTAAGAGATATAACTTCCATCTCACTAAATCAACTATCCGTTAATCACTTCCAGCATTCACATGGTAAGCTAGACTTGTACTCGGCCTGGGCCGGGCCCGATCCTGTTCAATGTCGGTTCCCAAAACCGTGGGCCGGGCTGGCCGCTGTTCCTAGGCCAGTCCGGTCCGGGTTGGGTCGGTTCTAATTTTTTTTTTAAGTGGAACCAGAACTGGCGTGCCGGTTTAGACGGGACGGGCCCGGTTCTAGACTGGAGTTTTTTTTTTCTCCATTGTCTTTTTTTTCCTCTAAATTGGCTTTTTTTAACTCTCTTTCCTTTTTAATAACATGTATTCTTGAAAAATTTTTCTCTTTTTTTATAACTATTTTTTGTATTACTCTCTTTTTTTTGTAACTCTATTTTTTAATTCTATTTTATTTTTGTAACTCTAATTTTTTTAAACTTTGTTGTTGTTTTTTTTACTCTCTTGTTGTGATTTATTTATTCATTTTGTTTTTTTTTAATTCACTTTTTATGAAAAAATAAATTAAAAATTAGAAACAAAAAATTTTTAGAGTGGCGTCACCAAATTCGGCATATGTCCACTACCAAACTCACCACGTGGATTTTAAAATCCATTAATTTTTTTGTTACAATATTTTGATTTTTACATCACTTTGATTTTTTTTCTATTTACAATGATTTTTATACAAAAAATTATTATAATTATTATTTTTCTCCTACTTCTTGTTCATCATCTTTCGAGACCTTGATGATACATTGCATTCTTTTTTCTGCATCCTTCCAATCTTTAATGCAAATTAAGACTTCTAAAGTGTTGTCCGCTCAATTTGTACGTTTCTCGGTTAATACTCGACCATCTGCACTAAATTCTACACATTATTAACTAAATGTCTCATAAATATGTCTAACCCTGACTTTTCAAAAATTTATATTTTTGATTACAAATTTTTCAAATTGTTTTTTGTTCATCAATCTTTTTTTCAAAAAATTTTCATATATTAATATCATCTTTTTTAGTGCGTGTTGCGTTAGATTCTGTGTTACTAGGTTCGGTTTCTTCCAAAAGAGTTTCAATATCTATATCATCGGGAATTTTATCTTGTAAAAAAAATGGAGGAAGAGGAGATTGTTGAGAAAATTGTGAAGAGTGTGTTTCGACCATTTTTTTTTAAATTAAGATTAAAATTTTAAAATAAAATATACGATTAAATTTTTAAAAGGAAATTTAAGATTAAATTTTATTTTTTAAAAAAATTAAGATTAAATTTTATTTTTAAAAAAAATTAAGATTTAATTTTTTTTAAAAAAAAATATAATGCAAATATAATGTAAATGTAAGAAAATAAAGATGCAAAAAAATTAAATGTATCGACTTGACGGATATTGTAGTTGTTTTTCGCAAAATCTTGAATTTGAATTTCCAACTTTGAAATCTTATCAAATCTTGATGAATGTTGAAAGTCGTGGAAAATTTGTAATCCTCTCTTAGGTTCCACCTAGACTGTTTTGTAGCAAGAGTACCAGGAAAGTTCCCAGGTAAGAGGTGGAGTTCGTCTGTCCTCGCTTAAATACTTATTTTTTTCGATAATTAATTGCTATTAGACAGAACTTTTCTAGACATGCTATGCCGTTGCATATTAGTAAATGGGTTTCACAAAAGTTTAGAGTACAAATTTGAGAGTATGTTTAATGAAAATGTGTTTAATGAATAAAATGGTGGAAATATAAATAATGGTGGAAATAATAATGGAAATGGTAATGGAAATGGTGTAGAAATTGGTGTAAAAAATAGTGAAAATGGTATAGAAAATGGTATAGACAATTGTAAAAATGGTGTAAATGATAATGAAAATTATGAAAATTAAGAGAACGTAATAATATTGAGAGAATGTAGATGTGAGAGAGGGAGAGAGATTTTGTTGTGAAGATTTTGAAAATGGTGTATTAGGTATTTATACAAAAAATTTTTGACCTCATGGACCAAAATAATCTAAAAATTAATCGTTTTATAAATATTGGGAGGGGTAAAATTAGAAAAAATTCAAAAAAAAGGGACACTAGCCGTTCGAACTGGTGGGCCAATTCCATACCGATTCCGGTTTCGAGCCAGGCCAATTCGGCGGTTTCAATTTCCTGGAACCGGACTGGCCTGGTACTATTCACAGGCCGGTCCGGTTCAGTTCATCCGGGCCGGGCCCAGGCTGCATGGCTCACGACCCGGCTGGGCTGGTTCCCGGGCCGGAACCGGCCCGTTTACATGTCTATGGTAAGCGACCAAGCCATGCACGAACTGAAGTCTTCTTCAAAAATTCTACGCATTAAAAGTGACCCCAGAACAGTGCCTCCAGCTGACCCATAAATTAAAACTTCTTCATGAACTTTTAGTCTCCAATTTGCAGTTCAGAAGAATATAAAGATTTAGGTAGCCCCTTTTGCACTCAAGATCGTTGGAGACACTCCATATAGTTCTCACTCAAAAGGTGATTGGCTTTAAGGAAATTGTCTCCAGATAATAGTAAGAATTTGATTTTTCTAGTTCTTCATTTTAGCCTTAGCTCTGCTCTAGTTATTTATTTTTTTTTTTTTTCATTTGAAGTTCTCTGTTTTTTCCAGCTTTCTTCTTAAAATATGCTAATCCATTGCTTGAGGAAATCTCATGTGAAAAACTATAATCATCTCATATGCTCGTATGTTTATCCCGCTATCCCAAAACAATCATGTCTGCCATTTGAACTCATTAAGAGTTACCAGGCATGGAGTCTCATTAAGCAAGTAAATCGAGATAACATCCCCCATTTGGTAGGCCATCTTGGACCGACAAGACCAATTGTCGGCAATTCTTGATTAAGTTTTCGGGCTTTGTCATAAGTGTTTAGTCTTTTGCCTGAGAAGTTTAAGTAACTAACAAGTTTTACTTTTTGTCGGGAGTCAGTAGGATGTCTAAGTTTTGATCAACTTTAGTTTCTGGAATTTGTCCGAAGTTTCTTGTGCGAACAATGTTGAACTATTGATAACATTATATCATAATTTATGCTTCCTTCTATGAAGATCTTTTAGATCGAACCAATGCACTTTCATTCAAGTAAAAACCAATCGGCTTTTACCTAATCTATGCATAATCTAATATTGTATTGTAATTTGTAATCCTTTACGGATGAGACACATCTTACCTTCCAATTCGTGACGTAATGCAGGATGGCAACAAATGCAGCACCGAACCGAAATGAAGAGATAATTTTGTGGATTGGAGTCTTCGCATGGAAAGCTACTTGGTAGGTCACGATCGTTGGGATGTCATTGAAGCAACCACAACCAGTGAAGTGGCAGCAAGAGCTCCTAATGTTGACACAGCAAGAGTAGCCCCTCCTGGACCTCATGTGGGAACATCAACTGGAAATGCTGTAACCATGCGCGGACATTCTCAAACAACTCCCTCCGATAATTTTGAAGCAAGTTGCAGAGTGGAGAAGAAAGAATAAATTGGCTTTACATGCCATTCGCATTTCATGTGGACCAGAAATACTGTTTCAGATTAGGCAGCTTGAATATGCCGAAGATACCTGGAACCACTTGACAAGAACACTTATCCCGGTTAGGATTTCACAGATTAACCGAGTTGGTAACTATATCCTTTTCTCTTTTAGTTCATGTTGACTTATTTTCCCAACTCCAATACCTTCCTGGCAAATATTTCACAAGCATCCAACACTTAGATTGTACTATGCAGTTAAACAAGCATGCACATGAACTAGGACACCAACCTAAACATGCAAAATTGTGCATATTTTAATAGAAATATTTCAATGTTTTCTATAAAAATACCGGAAAAATTGGTTATAATTGAATTTAATTTAGCAATAAAGATTTTATAAAGTTTCATCAAGAGAAAAATAGATTTTGGCGAGGATTTAGGACAATTAAAATATATTTGGAGTTAATTCATTGATAACAAGTAGACTTGCCCCTTGATAAGTCAACTTTGAGTTGAAAATTTGAATTTTGGCTAAATTTGAAACTCACCAAGTCGACCTACCAAGTAGACCCGAACAAGTGCCAAGTCGACTTGAGGAGATTTGGTCTCAGAATTTATAACCCTGCATATGGGTAAGTCGACTTGCCCAATAACAAGTTGACTTCGTGGGGCTCCGGTGTTGATCGTGTCTGATAGCGACCCTTGTTTCACCTTTCAGTTTTGGCCGAAATTACAAGAGTCGCTCGGTACTCAATTAAAATTCAGTGATGCCTTTCATTCTCAAACTGATGGGCAATCTGAATACACCATCCAAATCTTAAAAGATATGCTTAGAGTTTGTGTAATAGATTTTTAGAGTAGCTAGGATAAATACCTTTTATTGATAGAGTTTGCTTATAATAATAGTTATCAAGTTAGTATCAGAATGACCCCATATAAGAAGTCTTATATGGACGGAAGTGTAGAATACCATTGTGTTGGGATGAGATAAGGAGAAAAAAAGATTGAGAGTGTAGAGTTGATAAAGACCACTATTGAGAAAGTGAAGTTGATTAGAGAGAGAATAAAGGCACCTCAAGACCATCAAAAGATTTATGCCGATATTAGGAGACGACTATTGGAATTTCAGATTGGTGACATGGTATTTTTGAAAGTATTTCCTTAGAATAGTGTGATTCGATTTCGAAAATGACGAAAATTAATTCTTCATTATATTGGTCCTTTCAAAATCATAGATGGGGTTGTCTATGTGGTTTATTGATTAGAACTGCCTCCAAAATTAGAATGGATTCATAATATCTTCCATATCTCTATGTTGAAAAAGCATTTGCCAGACTCTTTTCATATTCTTGAGATCCCTCCCATTGAGTTAAGAAATGATTTGAATTTTGGAGTCTAACCGGTGGCTATTCTAGAGAAACAAGTTAAAAGTTTGAGAAATAAACAAATCCAATTGTCAAGATTTTATAGAACAACAACTAAGTTGAAGAAATGACTTGAGAATCAGAGAAGACAATGAGCAAACAACATCTCCAATTGTTTGAGTAATAATATGTAATGAAATTTTGAAGACAAAATTTTCTTTTAGGGGGTTAAGAATTGTAATATCGGACAAGTCTGGATTTGTAAAGTTAACTCTAAATGGATTATTTAAAATTTT
Source organism: Dillenia turbinata (assembly GCA_037126225.1). Lineage (NCBI taxonomy): Eukaryota > Viridiplantae > Streptophyta > Magnoliopsida > Dilleniales > Dilleniaceae > Dillenia > Dillenia turbinata. The sequence goes on from JBAMMX010000021.1 coordinate 10,517,991, forward strand.
TTATATTTTGTAAAAGTGTAAAAGAAATAATTAATTTGATAAGAATGTTAAATTCTACTTTTTGAATTATCCAGCAATCTCTTAGGTACTTGACCGACAGACTTTTAATTTTAAGTGATCGGTTAATAGAGTGTTAGTGTTTGGTAGAATTTAAATTGTGTTCAGTGTTCAGTATGAATTGAGGTTTCGATTGGAAATTAATTGTCTGGTAAAACTTTGAATTTAATGGATTAACTTTTTCAATTTTAGTTTTTTAACCGGTGATCGGTAATTTCCACTCGTCGCTAACCGTCGGTTATTTTGCAAATTAGGAGCCCTGTCGATACTTTACTCTATTCCTCCTATCGGTAAATTCATTTGGCTCACGGTAATTTACCTTGCTAATTTTTCAATTTTTTATCGGTACACTTTAATTACCTATCGATAATGTTATTTTCTTACCTCCTAATTTTCAAATTTATCGAGCACTTGCTCAATATACTATATTTCCATTCAAATTGATTGGTATTTGCTTGCAAATTTAAAATTGTTAGATATTTCGTGATTCATACACGCAGCGGAAGCAATAAATAATTTTTTCAGAATCGTAAAAAAATGAGTTTGCGATATACATCAATCGATGATGCAGAAAATCTTTTAAACCGCAAACTCTGAACACGAACCACTCGAAGTCGGGATGATAGTCACGTATAACCGAACTATCACCGCAATATCACAACGATCCAACCCTTAACCCGATGATTGTTAAACGATCGGAAAACCCTCAATTTTAATTGTTCTTCTCAACAATTAAAATTCTCTCCCTCTAATAATTTCTCATCTCTCTCTTCATTGGAATAATAGTTGTTCACTATTCAATACAATTTTTCAATTGTCAATCTATATTAAAATTATAACTCTCGTAAGAGTCCTTTGGAGATAAAATAGGGAAGAGATGAGGTAGTGAGTAACTACCCATTATCCCTCATTTTAAAAATTAAATTTTTTATTTTGATAAAACTGTGCCACATGGGCATTTACCAATAAAAATGTTGTTGGTTATTTGCACCCAATGACATTTGTATTTGATCCAACATTTTGGCACTTCCATTGGTGCCTTCATCCATTCAGCACTTGAATGCAACTCAAGCTGATTTGCACTTCCATTTTCCATCATATATGCAGTCCTTGAGGTTTGAACCTCGGTCCAATGAATTTCCAAAAAGAGCATGAATCACTATGCCAAACAAACACTATATGTATTAGGGGTGCAAGTGGTTCAGGTTAAACCGTTAACCCGAATCGAACCGAATCGAAATTTTTGGTTTAGTTCGATTTTTTTTTTTTAAAAAAAATTTCGATTCAAACCGAACCAAATCAAAATTATTTCAGCTCGGTTTCGATTTAATTTTTTAAAATCGGTTCGATTCGGTTTGAACCGAACTAGTATTTTTTTAATATTTTTATATTAAAAAATCTAATTTAATTAATTTTTTCCCTTATATTTTTGTAATATTCAAATGATGGATTAGGTTATATTATTTAAAAAAAAATATTATTCATAAAAATATTTTTCTCCATAATTATTCTTAATATGATTTAAATAAAAAAATATTATTTTAAAATCTAAACCAATTTAAAACTATTTTTAGAGTTAAAAAAACTAAATAATTCTAAAAATATTATATTTGAAGAAGAGAAAATGAAACTCATATACCTTTTATATATTAATTGTAAATGACATCTTTTTATACCTAAAAAAAATAGTGACAAATGAAAAAAAAATTGGTTTAAACCGAACCAAATCAGATCAAACCGAATTTTTTCGATTCGGTTTTATTTAAACCGAATTAAATTCGGTTCGGTTTAAATTTTTTTAAAATTTTAATTTTCGGTTTTGTTCGATTTAACCACTAAATCAAATCAAACCGAACCGAACCATTCACACCCCTAATACTCATATAATACAAAATTTATATTATATTTCTTAAGAACATTCCAAAAAAAAAAAAAAAAATTATTATTTCAATGGTGTTTCCCACAATTTCCAACCTTCCCTTTCACCCTTCGGTTCCAATATGCCCATCGGTCATGCAGCAAGAAGATTTGAAATTGGTCTTTTTCCACCGTCACTTGTTACCATTTACCAAAAGGTTGTTAACCACCAAACCACACAAACATCCTAATCATATTACATGTAATATGTATTACATTCCATATTTATTATTTTTTCTAATTTATTTTCATTAAATATAAGATTTATTTCAGTGTAGCAAATTTGATTCTTTGCTAAACCGTATTTTCTTTCGTAATGTGTTTGAATGATTGTCTTTCCTATTCGGTAACTAATGAAATTAAACCCAAGTATCACCAATTTCCAAAAAGATTTGGTACCACCATACTATGAAACCTCTTGCTCATGATATACAGAAATTTATATTGTAATGCATATTCATGAATAATCAAAAAAAATTATTATTTTAAATGTATTTTCATAGTTCACAACTTTCGCTTTTATTTTCCCTGCTCATCACCGATCACCCCTTTTTCAATAAATAAAACTTTAAGTACTTCAACTCATAGAGTTGGGTCTCCAAACAACCCAAGAAAGCTATATTGGGCACTTGTGTAATTTTGTAGAGTGAGAGGGCTATGAAGTGAATAAGTGAAATGGGTTTATAGATAAAAAGTGGAGTTGAGACTCTAAAACCCACAAAGGCAAAGAACTTCACTTCTCCTTCACTCTTTTCTCTATCTGCACACATTTTTTTCTCCCTCTCTTCTTGTTTTCAGTAAAGATCAATCAAAATACCATAAGATCCATATTTTAAATTCTTCAAAACTTATAACCAATCTCTAAAAAGTTAATCTAGTGAGAGATTTGAGGATTTCTAGTGAAAGAAAACATAAGATTTGATGGTAGCTCAGGTTTAAGCGAAATTGGTGATAAAAATTTAGATAATTTTCTTATTCTTAATCTGGGTTTATTTTCCTTATTTATAACTTTAGAGTTTTATGTTGAAATTTGATGGACTAAATTTGGGAGAATTTGTGTCATCATAACTGAGGGAAAAGTTAGGGTTTTGAATGTTAAAATTATGGACTACCATGAGATGATAAATATTAATGATTTTGGTTACTTAATGATGTCCCGTAGGAGCTGGACAAAACTGATCAAGGCCAAACTCTTGCTTGGGAAAACTGGGAGTGACTACCTTCCTTGACACTATGAGTGGCTGATTATTTTGAATATGAATGACAAATTTTTTCAGCAGTGAATTGTGAAAAATTATTTTTGAAATGAATTTTGAATGGAATTTGAAATGTTTTATAATTGTGGTGTACTCCCTAAATAGATTCACAAACCCATGACTCTATCATTGGTTTTGAATGTTTGCATCATGTTACAAGTAAACTTGATTGTGAATTGTAAAATTATATTTTCTTGTGAATGAATTGTCATGCTAAACTATGAAATGAATTTTGTAACATGATGCATGGATAAAGACAATAGTCTATGTTTAAGCCTTCTACGGGTCGAGACTGACGGGGCGGCGTGATAAGGGCTCAGTTATTAATCGGTTTGGAGGTGGCGGGATGGAGAGCCACTCAAACTAGCCGAGTCATGCCAAGGATAGGGAAATGTCTTTTAAAATAATAGTGAAAAAACCTCTTGGTAGATTCTATGAACGGTCATTGATAGAATAATGGTTTTGGACAACCCTAAAGAAAATTTGGAAAAGAACAATGAGAACTTGTTGTTGATAATTAACTTATAAGTCATGGTGTTTTGTTCAAATTTATTTTTACGCAGATTGATTTTTCTTTGAATTACATTAGAATATATTCTTAATATATGTGTTTAGCACAACCACCTTCATCTCTTATTCATATTCAAAATGTCATTACACTCACTATATATTATATACTCACCCTATTCTTTTATCTCTTTTAGGGGAAGCTTAACTTGAAGACCTAGCCATCGTCTGGATTGCTGGTTAGAAGAAATTATTTTATTGATCCCTAGTAGGTATCAGCCTTGAGAGTATCTTTGGAACTATGTAGATTGTACCCATTGAGGGAATTTTGTAAATTTTTAAAAGTTCGGTTTTTTGTTAAATACTTATTTATTTACTTTGAAACTCTTTTTATTTAGTATAAACCTTCTTTTGCAAGACTTGTTGATATTATTGGGACATTTGGATTATTCCGTTGAATTCATTTCAAAGTGTTTGGAATACGGAAATGCCTTGTGGTACCTCAGAACACAGAGTGAGTTCACATGTGTTTTGAGATAATGCGACAGTTGTTACGTGTTCGACTTGAGGGTCGGGGTGTGACAGTGACACTAGAGATGGTGGTTCATAGAGAGAGAGATGATGAAGGGAGAAGAGAGGCTGAGAGAGATGGGTGCTTTTTCTCTTTGATTTTTCCTTTTTTTTTGGGTTCTTTCAAGAAAGGACAAGGAAAATTTTGGTTTGTGTAGTTCTCAACGCTCTTGGGTTGGATATTTTGGGATCATAGAAAATGACCAGAAAGGGGTATGATTTTAAGGAAAGATAAATACCCATAAAAAGGCATTTTTGGAACATTTGAGTGGAATTTGTATAAATTATATTTTTAAGAGATTTTGAATTTTTTAGTCACAAATTTAACCATCCAAACTCTCATAACATTTCTTTAACCTCAACTTATTTTTCTTTGCTTAAACAATGTTTCTCTTGCCTCCAACTTTATTAGTTCACTTAAAACTTGCTAGATCAATCCAGAGGTCCATCCTAGATTTCTATTAAAACCCTAAGGTCATGGCTAATCCTAACATGCATATCATATCATTGAGTAGGCACATACATAGATAAACTTATGCAAACTATGAATTTAAAACATAAAAATAAGATGAAATGTATGAAGAAGAATATTTTAGGGTTTTGTAAACATGGAGTTCTCACACGTTAATACTATAAAACCAAGAGAACCAAAAGAAAAGTTGAACAAAATAAAGAAGAATGAAATAAAGTTTCTAAAGTACCAAATTTTTTTTTTGGCTAAAATTAATATATAACACAAAAAAAAAATCCTCGACTACGGTGCTAAAGACCTTTTTTTTTTTTATACATATAAAAGAATCTTTATATCAAAAAGAATAAAGAATACACAGATATCAAGATATACCCTGAGAAATCCGAAAAATTATCGATCTATACAAAATGATCTAATTTTTAGTCTCACTGATAACAATACTACACTAATGAATGTCGTAATAACTTACGGTGGTAATTGATGCTCACCTATCTTTCTCTTATTTCTATTTATATATAGTAAATACAAGCACTAATGAGATATTTGAAAACCTTGTTCGGCTGAAGCAGATGCCTAGCCGATAGGTTCTCTCGAATGCCTAACCAAGAGATAGGAAAGGTCGCAAAAATATGGTTCGTCATGGTCAATCTCCATACCTCCCTCGAGAAGGAATATCTAAAGAAAAAATGGTAAAAGATCTCTCTCTGACTATCACAAAGATGACATATCAATGAGGCTGAAAACCTAAGCCCGAATAGAAAAATTGCTCGTCCAAATCCGTTCCATGGAAACTAACCACATGATGAAAGCAAATCTAGGAATCGCTCCTGGTGTTAAAGACTTGGTGTGAGAATTTACAAATATATGAATTGTTAAAGTAATAGAGTGATTAGATAGAAATCATTTCCATAAAAACTGATATTTGATTATTAACTGAACAACTACTTGTAATATTTAGAAAATAAAATTGATAAAAGATATATTTAACCAAAATCCCCTAAACCTAAGTATGATGTCTCAATCAATAAAGATAAATTCAATATAATTAAATATCACTAAAATATCCAATTGTATTCATTATGTAGTTTGTTTTTCTAAAAATTAAGTGTTAAATTATTCATTTTTCAATTGCAATCAGAAACCCTGATTTACCTAGTTTGTTTTCTTTAAGTCAAACTAAACTTGTTGCCTGATAATAATTCACCTAACTCTAGTATTAATTTAATTAAAAAATAATATATGTATTTAGCATACATTGATTATCAATTGACTTAATCATAATAATTTCTCTTGATCATATTATGATTGTCAGAACAATCTATAAGATGGCCAATCAGTTTGAAACATTTAAAATAATCAAATAATTTTTTGAAAAGAATACCAACAACTATTGTATTAAACACCAAGACCATCATAATTTTACAATGGAGTCCTAGTGATGAAGAGACTCAACCACTCATGGAATGAAACAAACAACCAAAATTAAAAGAAAACATGAAGTAAAAGAAGAGTAGAAAACCCTATATATCGGAAAGGCATTTCTCCTCCTTGACCTTTGCATTTTCTCTCTCCAGAATATCTAAAAGTTGTTCAATTCTTTCTCTATATATTTATAATTTTCCTCTCAGAAGTTAGATTATAAGAGAATACACAAATTCCTAAATAATCCTTCATACAAAGTATTAAAGAATAAATTACAAAGTGAAGTTACTATATTGCTCTTTATATAAGATTAGAGAAGGGATCACTTCCAAGTTGGTGCAAGTGCATGTATATAGTGCAGGTGCACTCAAAAACTATGATTTTTACACAAGTAATTTTTTTTTTCCAAACTTTCAATCGATGCTTTTTTCGAATCAGACTCCTTATAAAAAAAAACAAAAGGAAGACTGCCTAGGTATTTTCTTCCCCAGATCCTATAATGTAAAAGTTTCGACACTGAATACACTCTTTTTCAATCGATACTTTGTTGCCTCCAAAACTCTTCCTACAAACAAATAAGTGAAAACAAAGTAAAACTCAAAAATATTAATAAATAAATGATGCAGATATATGTATAAATCACATGCATATCATTATCATAATATGGCAATGGGATTTCATGAGCCATTCCAAATTATTGATAATAAAGATTAGGCAAATAAGGCTCGATATATTTGGTGGAAAGTTAGGCGAGAAGATCCTGTTTGATTAAAATTCTCTGCCATATTAAGCAGATCTAGTTTCTGACCAAATAGCATTTTCTTCAAAACCAGATCTGTGTGAACTTCTTGTCTGCATAAGGAAACCAAAAGTGGTCAAGCTTCTTTTCCTTTTCTTTTTTTTTTTTTGGTTTTTACCAATCGATTGAATTGCTACTTCGGTGATGTCGATAGATTCGAGACATGAAAATAATCATTTTATAAAAATACAAGAGAAAGACTATATATATACGCTCACCCTCCCCTATCCCGCCTTAAGTCAGTAAGTATTATGTACTAGGTGAACCCTTTTTCATTGATTGGTATTCGAATTTTGACCGACTATGTAACACCGAGTTTTTGGAAATTTGTTTTATAATATAAAGAGAAATTTTAATTTTATTGATTTTTGATTTTGGGGTATAAATTTTAAATTTTTGGTATAATTGAAATGCCGTGTTACAAATTCCAATGAGATGAGAAAAACAAAAATATATATATAGTTATTAATTATAAAAAAAAAAAAAAAGAAAGAGGGAAAGAGGAGATGCTGCGTTTCGGGGTGAAACGCAGCACCCCATCTTCCCCAAATCGATTAGGGCTAATAGCCCTAATCGAAGCTCTGCTCTCTCCCTCGTCTCTCTCGCGAGCTCTGCGCTCTCTCTCCCTCATCTCTCCTTCGCCATCGCTCCTCCACCGTGACCACCACAGCCACCGCGAACCACCGCGTTCGCCTCCTCTCTGTCCCGCACCGTCTCTCTCCGTCGTTATCTCCCTCAATCTCTCAGTCTCTCTCTTTCGCGAAATCTCTCTCACTCTCCGTCACTCACAGTCTCTCTCTCTCTTTCCACCACCCGCGGCTGAAACTCCTCCGGCAGTCATCCCCAACGCGCAGCCACTTGTTTCTTCTCTCCCCTGCGCGCGCGCAACGATCCTCTCTCCTTCTCTTCTCGCGCGCGAACAAAGTTCTCTTCTCTCCCGTGCGCGCGATGGCAGAACTTCCACTGCCTTTCTCTTTTGCTCACTCGCAGTGCTCACTGTGAGCACTTCCCTCTGTTGATGACCCAACCCAACGGCCAATTAGTCTTTTCAAAACCCTAGCCGCAGGACAGCAAAAACCCTAGGTCACGACTCAGAGGTAAGCCTAGGTTGTCCAATTGTAATTCTAGGGTTGAATATGCTTTGTATTTAGGTTTAATTTCTAACAATTGCTGCAAATTAAATCGTTACAGGTTTGAGCTTGAATTCACCGGCGACTGGAAGCTAAGTTTGCAAACTGAGAAACCCTAGGTGAGGGATTTTCAATCCCTTTAGTAATTCGAATTATTTTTGTTGAATTAAGGTAGAAATTACATCTATATATATTCTGAAATGTGTTAGACTTGAAAGAAATGTATTTCCCTAAGTGTTTGTATGAAATTATTGAGGTTAGGTCTAGAATTTGATGTAAATTGGACTGTGAAGCATGTGAGAAGGTCGTAGATAGTATTAGAGTTTTATTTGATTGAATTACGTAGTTTTCCTTGGGATTTGAATTGAAATTGGCGTGAATTAAATTAATATTAAGGAATTCGGGAGAAAATGGGTAAAATTGAGGAATATTGTAAATTTAAAGTCGTTGGTGATTTGAAATGATACTAGCTTGAGGAAACGAAAGTTTTGGAATGTAATTATGCAAGTTAAGGCTATTGTACATAAAAGGGGAATTTAAAAACCCTTTAATAGAGCTTTAATTGATCTTTATTCGTCTTGATTGGTCTAAGTTGACCTTTGGAGACTCGAGAGGAGTCGTTTTGAATTGATTTCGGAAATAGGGAGTGGATACCCTCCTTAGAGGTGAGTGGACGGTTCATTGTGTTCGTAAATAAGAAATCTGTTTTAAAATTGTTTTGAAAATGATTTTGAAAGATTTTTACATGCTTTATATAAGTTGTTTTCGTGATTGTGGGCTGTCTGAACTGGATTATGAAATACGAATGCATCCACTGTGTTTATGAATGCTTTTGTGCCATGTGATATTTGATATTGCTCTATGAACTGCTTTGGCATGAAATTGTGGAATATTTGTTGAAAATCATGACACATTGTTGAGAAATGGATTGAATGAGAAATGGAGGGTGCCGTAGATGACTATAGTCATACCCCCCACGGAGCGACCCGACGGGGTGACGTGGGTTGGGGTTTGGATGTGCGGGGGAGTTAGACGTCCCTCCCTCTGCCGCAGTCGTACTAGATCTGGTGCACCCCGGTGATGTACGAGCCAACGCCAAGGAAGGGGGTTTGTTTTGAGACATTGGATAGAAAAACCTTTGGCGGGCTTTCGTCTGGGTTTGGCCGCCCTAAGACGGAAGTGTTTTCGATGGAACCCCAGGATTTTCTGAAAGGATAATTGATATGGATGCATATTTGTGACATGTGATTTATTGAAATGATTTTATGTACATGAAATGATTTATGAGATATGATTTGACTGCCCCACATTCACACCTTATTTATGAACACAATCACACCATTGCACTCCACTCACTGAGTATACCCCTATACTCACCCCTCTCTCTCCCCATTTTTCAGAGGAGACTTAGTTGAGAGACTACTCGACGGAGCGTGTGAAGTATTTTTGTGGACTAGATAGTTATTTGGCAGGCAGGGTTACTTTTGGAGATTGTTAGCTTTCAAACCATGGAAAGGGAAGTCTATACATCCCATGTCGTGCGGATTTTATTGATACTGACCGAGTTGTTGACAAGTATTGATAAAATCCGACGATTTTTGATTTGTTTTTATTTCTTTTGATTTCTCTGGTTTTGGAAAACTGTTTATATCTGTACTGGGACATTTGGACTGTAAATCTTAATTTCGATGCTTTTTCTTTGATTTTGTGAAGTTCTGTACAACTCATACCGTTAGGATTTTATCGACATCTTCTGTTTTCCTCGGGTAAGTGTTGGTAAAATCTGACGGCTATGTTTTGGGACTTCTTGTTTGTTAAATGCTTTCAGAGTGGCCAAGATGGTCACATTGCATGCGTGCATGTACAGGTTCCCGCTCCCCGTTGTGTGTTGCTGTGTAATCGTGCATGTACAAGTTCCCACTCCCCGATGTGTGCTAATGTATGATTGCATGTACAGGATCTCACTCCCCGATGTGTGTCAATGTGTGTGTTTGTACATCCTTGATGAGCCGGATGGACTCCTTGCATGTGTATTGATTTTGAAATTTCTTGTTTTTGAAGAATTTTATGAATTTGATGATTTATTGTGAATTTGATAGCCTTGCGGAGTCCCGGTAGATAGAGAGGTTTTACCCATGTACCGAGACGATGCGGCGATTGTCGCGTCGTCGATCTGAGGATCGGGGCGTGACAGACTAATTCAGTCCAAACAATATAAAACCTATTTTAAGAGTTATGTTTTCTCAAATCATTTTTCTTTCTATTTAAGTATCGAACCAAAAGAGTATAATAGTAGTGGTACAAATGGACAAGGTATAAGCCTAATCTCCATATCTTGAAATAGATTTGTAGTCACAATGGCCTCCCTAAGCTAATATAGTAATAAAGTAGGGTGTGGCCCACAGTCGAACAGCACAAAATGGGTATCCCAATTCGTAAGAAAAAGCCTTCGCCATGCTTTAAAGTAATGTTCCCAAGGCAAAGGTAATACTAAACCAATAATCATTCGGGCTAAAGCTAAAGCCCTCGTGGCTTAATACCATTCCTTAGCTATAACAATACAATACGGCTTGAGCTGGTAGCAACCATGGCATAATAAGAACTTGTTGATGAATAGAAAGTAAAAACCAATCTCTTTTTGGGTCATGTCCTTCTATTTTGAAGTCACATGTGGTTGTTCGAGTGATGTTGTTCGAAGAAAAAGACATGGCTGCAATGATACATTGGGTTGTGATTGTTCCGCAACTCTGAACCAGTTGGAGAACTCCTGAGGAATGAAGTCGACAAGTTGAAAAGCCAATGGCAACCAACGATGATTGACTCAGCTAAAAGGGAGTTGAATTCCCTTAACCATAGTCGTGAGTTCGACTCTTTATGGATATGAAAAAAATCACGTTGAGAAAACTCCCCGAAAAGGGTCTGACAGTAAGTCGATCCGAATTAGTCGGGGTGAAATTCTAGATATCGGGTGGGAAACAAAGAAAAAAAAAAAAAGCCAATGGTATTTTTGAAATCTATCCGAAACTAAAGATAGAGAAATTGTAATTGACTAAACTACAAGATACAAAGTGTTGTATAAACTAGATACAAAGTGTATTTTACCCAAATATATAATCAAATTGCATATTTAATGATTCAATTTCAGCAATCTTTGTTATCCCCCCTAACGCCCCATCATCCCCACTGGGGACAACCAACGCCCCCCCTTCCCCTCCGGGGTTGCAATGGCTCTGGTAACTTTGATTTGAACTTTCAAATACAAACATTGCAAATTTATTGACATTAAAAATTGAAGTGAGGATCTCCTAATTGCATACATGTTACAAAACTAAGATCTGAAATTTGTGGCTAAATGATTTGTCCATTTTGTTATAATGACACCATAAACAAAAGGTTACGACTAAAGATCTTTCCTTCTCAATAATGAGGAATGTTTTCTAGAGAACTAGAATGATTGTCAATTGACTACGTTTATTTGAGTGATCTCTTAAGCTTTAATTTCGAATAAAAGATGGATTTTGGAATGGACTTGACTTGGACTTAGGCTTGGCTTAAATCCATCACAGCCAATGTAAACAGATGATGGTCGAGCTGAACATGTATATGCTTACTAATGCCAGGAGTAACAATTTTATCATACCAGAACCATTGCAACAAACCAAGGTCTTAATAATTTCAGCTACAATTTGGGCGAAAGCAATCAGGTCCTGACATTATACAATATTTTTCAAACACCAACAGGAACAAATCACTATTGCATAAAGCAAGAGTTAACTGAAAAGCTAATTTTGGAGGATGTTTCTCTAATTTTTGCTGGCATCCTGGATTTTCACAGAGAACATGTACAACTAACCCTGGAAACCTTGTACCCTCTTGCAGCTGCATGAACCAATTTGCTTTGATCAATCCTGAACCTGTCAATGAAGAGGAAACTTAAGAGGCCTTATACTCGTAATTCAGGACTCATGAAACCGAAAACCTGATAAAAATTGCTTAAAATTTGTTCAGGAAGTCAAAATCAGAAATACTGAAGATATCAGCAAAATAGCTCAAATATATGCAGGACTTTAAAAATTTAAGAAGCTTCTGTTGGGCTCTAACACTCTAAAACAAGTTAGGTAATGTAACCTACACCGGAAAAGAGAATCTTGCAACTGGTCTTAAATATCAACTAGCAGAAAGAGGACTAGTTCCTCATAATAAATAATAGTTACACACCAGCAATCAGTTAAATTATGTGATGACTGACCGATGATGCAAATTTATTTATTAACATGAAGTCACCAAAGTCGCCATGTGTTGGGAAAAAAAGTCATGTTAAACTGGACGTAAGAAATATAAAAATGCTAGGAAGACTGGAAGGTAGTCGGCCCATCTGGCCAACAGTAAAAGATTCTACATTTGCACACAGGGTTTTGAGGGCATTACTGAAGATAACAACTCAATAGAGGTTGAGAGGCTGATTGTGGAACACAATTATCACGAATCAGCAAAACAATTAATTACTCAAATTTGCTCAAAAGTATGCTCCTTTTTGGGGTGCTCTTCTCTGATATGAGACAAACTTTAGTCATGGAATCGGCATGAATGGTCATAAAACCCAAGATAGTCAACCAAAAATTGATATCCAACTGCACCACATACAATCTGGATCCATCACTATTTGGAACCATTCATGGACTTGATCACCATTTAAGAATGAACTACAAACTTGAGTACCAGACATCCCATGTTATGTTTACAAACTGTATGACGAAAAAACAATCAGAATTCAGGTAAAGAAAGGCTGCATACATACACGTCCACCCTCCCCCTACCCCCGCACTTAGCCGGGGAGCACTTTGTATACCGGGTGAGCCCTTTTAATTCGGGTAAAGGAAGCCTATGACCACTTTAAAGCTCTGACCAGACCTCTGATCCAGCAGTTACCAGTGGGCTCCCTTGTAGCCAACCATGCTAAACTATATGAATTCTAAGTGTGTCAACTGCTCCACAGTTGAGAAGTTTGATCAGTGCTATGAGCCAACCTAATTTGTTAATCTACTTAAGACTTTGATCCCCAAAGATGGGTTACCCATTGTTTTTATAAAGCAATCTCTCAAAATAGATAATATGAACAGAGCCTAAAAATATATATAATTTTCAACCTGACTAGGCAAAGACCACTTTTAGTTCAAATTAAACCACAAGTAGAAGCAGAAGGCCATAATCAGAACATATGGGTGTGACCATATGTAAAAAAGCACTTCGTTGGACACATATGCACAATCTATACTGTCAGATATACGTTAACCTTCCAAGACTCCTCTTTTTTCCCATTGTCTAAAAAAATTCACGTTCTTGTCTTACAACCAGTATTTTGAAGGTTACACACATATGCACATTCTATACTATCAGATATTTTGAAAATAAACATTATATTTCTAATGTCTAAATAGAAAGTTCAAGTTACTTGATCCTACAGTCTAAATAGAAAAAAGGAGAGAGGAAAAATACACACACACACACTCTAGCTTCACAAAAAGGACTGTAGCAAGAGAAATTGCAACTCTTGTGTGTACTTTATTTTTTGGGTGTATGCATTCCAATGTTTACACTGTATGCTATTTCAAGTGTACTAAGATGCAACCTAAACATTCTTCTTTCCCCAATCAGCAAGAGGCTCATTCAGGAAAACAGATAAAAAGATAATAATGGATTCCTTAGAAATTTTCTTTTAAAAAAAAAATGCATGGACTACCTAATAAACACTGCAGAGCCACAGGCAAAGATAAATCTGCCTAACTGCTAAGCAAACTAACCAACATTCCAAAGCCATAATTAACTTATGAGATCACGAGAAATGCAAAATCAATAAAGCTAAACAACTAACTCGCACCGGTAAGCCATATGAAGCAAACAATGAAACTCAACACCTAGAAAAGAAAACATAAAAATTATATGTAAAGAGATTTTCTATTGCATTGAAAAGTTGAACCCAATAGTTGATATCAAGCTCAATATGGAAAAACCTTATGACCATGAGACTTGCAGTGGTTGTTGGATCTTACAAATAGATTAACCTTAGAAACAAGGGAGAGAATGTTTGCATTATTGAATTTCTATGGCCAGCGTGGTTTTTATTGTGACCAATACTGGAAGACTCTTCAATAGCTCCAGAGCTGTGAAAACAGGGGTGCAATTTGTTTCCCTGTTGTCCAAAGAACTAAACCAATATGACCACTTAGAGTTGGATTTGTTTAGGTAAATTAACTTTTCCACTTTATCCTAGGTTAAGTTTTTGAGAAGCAATTAAAATAAGTTCCATTCCAGGTTTAAAAGGTTGGGCCTTGGTTTGGACCTTGTTTTGCCATCCATTAGGTTACTGTCTCACTCTCTCGGTTGCAGCTACTTGATTCGGCTTCTTCCTCCAACCAGCCTTCGTTCTTTCTCCATGTCTTTCCTCTGATCTCTGTTCAAGCCATAAATTAGGGTCTTCAAAATACCCCTACATTGATCCTTATTCTAATAGTATGGATTTGCAGTTTGCAAAAAAATGATTGTAGTTCATTGGACAAATTTAGAGTTGAGAGTGTAGTAAGAGTACTAATCGGTGGTTCTTTATAATCTAAAATGTCCTTACTATTTTATTTTATTACTTCTACAAATAAAGAAAGCAGGACATGTTTTATATGATCTAAAGATAAATGCAATAAGAGTTGCACCAGCTTCAGAAACATAGTTTTTGATGCAAATAATGTGAAAACAACATTTGAACTGAGAACCAATCCAGGCCAACTGATTTGAGTTCAGTTAGTTTCCAAAATTCTGTAGAACTGACCCAACCCAAACTGAGTACAGCCTTCCATGATATGGTAATCCTCTCTCAGATTTCACTCTTTATTTTAATGTTGTATAGAAAGATTTAAGCAAATTTCTGGATAAGTCGACCGAAGATGGTTATATTGGGATTACTTTAAGTGAACTTACATATAGGATGGCAATGGGGCGGGTATGGGCTGGTTTCTGTCAAACCCCCGCCCCTCCACTTTAAAACTCCATACCCACCCTCGACACTCCACCCCTGGTGGGTAAGATGTTTTTTACCCTACCCTCCACCAGGCCCTACCCGCCCCTACTCGTGGGTATATCCACCCACACAACAAGTCAATTTGTTGCCTTTGCAAGTTGACTTGTTGCATTCGCAAGTTGACTTGTTCTTTACTAAGATTTACTTGACCTTTACCTTTATTAGCATTTTAGTTTAATAGCATTCCCTAATCAAAATACAAATAACAAGATTTTAAAATCAATTTCAATTATATTAAAATAAAGACAATAACAACATTTAAATTACTTGATTTCAAACAAGTGTTAGAACTAAGAGAAGATGTAAAAAGTATAGCCACAGTCCAAATTATCAATGAACATTCCTTTTAATCCGCTGACATTTCATCCAGCACATTTTCATCATCTACAGCATCCATAAATATGTTACTAAAGGAGGTATGTTGATATATAAGGAGGGTCGGGTAGGGTACATGGTGGATACAAAATCTATACCCGCATCTTACCCAACCCTCCACGGGTTTGAAAATTTCAGACCCTCACCCGTCCCACACCGGCCCCTTACCCACCTCCACATGGTAGGGGAGGGGCGGGTATCCACCGGGACGGGTACAAATTGCCATCTCTACTTACACAATAGCCACGAATTGTCTCCCTCACCTCCCTTTTAAGATGAAAAAAGTATAGTCCACATAAAGGATAACATTCAGATAGGTTATGTAACATGCATCCCACTTCACTTTGAAGTAGAATAAGTTTGCTAGTTACTTTGGGAAGTGTAAGTTGGTACCTCATTGGAGAGTGAGAGAGTGTCAAGAAGTTTGACAAATTTTCATGGTAGAAGATTACTTATAACCTTTGTCAGCTGCAGTTTTGACAAATTTTCATGTTAGAAGATTACTTATAACCTTTGTCGGCAGCTTTCCAGAACTGATGCCATGTCATCTCAGGTTGCTCTTAACTTTTAGACTAGAAAAGTGGATCTTTCCAATAGAAGAGTGATCCAAGGTTCAAAAAAATGATGGTTGCTGCGAAAGATTCTATTTAGTGGTAGTAGGGGCCCAGGATTGGCGGCAGGGCTTTTCCTGCTTCAGTAAATGACAAAAGGAGAGGACGAGTTCCATTCCCGGCGATTGCAATGCAGATTTTTGTGCAAGGAATCATAGCTTAATGTGGCCCCATTTACAACATGGAGCATTAAAAGCGAAAAGGAAAAAAAAATGAGAGGAAAAAGTTATGAAGGAAAGATTCTTTATGGAGTAAAGGCAGTGGATTAGATGGGATGGTTGCCAGCAAGGGCTATAGGAACTTAGAATAATGGTTTGGAAATAAAGAGATTCAAAGATCAAGGTTTTTGTTAAATTGGAGGAAGGGGACAAAAGATAGCTTTTGGCTAAAAAAGTGGTCCTAAGTTGGGGTGCCAACATGGTACTCAACCCGTGAACATTACATGACACAAGCCTTGCACAAAATTTCAGTTTTGATTCATCTTAATTGTTTTTCTGTCAAAATCGTGTCAACACAGTCATAAACACAAAGTAATCAGGTCAAGTTGTGAGTTCACCCATAAACCAAGAACTGACCCATTTATAACAGATTATATGATGTGTCATATGGATACAATCATACTCTTACTGCATTTAAGAACCACCAGCTTATTTATCTATTTTCAATCAATGATTTTTGTGAATGTGTTATTTTTATGTTATAGAGTCTTTTAACCCAGTTATTGAAAGGTTCTTGGTATCTCAAAAAGAAAGTTTAAACTAACCAATTTGTTCAATGGATGAAAGGAGGATTTGAGGAAATCCTAAGAAGAGAATTTCCTATGCTTTAAGGGAAACTCACCAAGTTGTTTGATGTTGGTAGTTTCTGCAGAATTATCCAGACATGCAGAGGGGATAAGAGGAAGATTTCCTTTCCACAGGACGTTTTTGGCAGTCCTTAAGCTCACAAAGGTTATCATTTTTGCTTGGGAGGCAACTGGAAAGGATTTTTTTTTTTTTTTTTTTGGGGATAATTATCAAAGAAGCAAAATTGTTCACATAACTGGAAATGCAAGAGCGAGCACAGTGAATGGACCATTCATTACATTATTTTGTTCCCATACCCCATCGTTGCAGGAGAAGATTTTGTCTGTGCTGCATCATCATTGGGTGATTTGAAGCTAATGTACAATGATAATGGGCTTATAAAGGGAGGAGGGGAGTGTATAGGATGCTCCCTATAAGACATTTTTTGGTTGTTGCAAAAGGAACGATTTAAAAAAAATTTTGAGGTGGTTGAGAAGCTCTTGCCTGGTGTTGTTGGCAGTTCCTTGAGGAGCTTTTTCTTTTAGTCGTCTTTTGATTTGACCTCTTCCTTTGAGATGTTGATTTTTTTAATTCCTTACTTTTGTAGTTCCAATGTGCACCTTCTTGGCCTCTCCTGTTTTTCTGTTTAATGTCATCCTCTATTCTTATTAAGATGAATGTCTACATTTTTTTGGGTTATGTGTTCGTAGAAAACGGCTCTAATTAATACAACTTATTTCAATATGTATCAGGAAATGACATTGTGGCAGCACCATTTACCTTCCCCTTGTGAATCCAATATAGTGCAACATGATAATCAAGAATGTTTCTTTCATGATTCTTTCTTCTTTTCAGCAAAACAACTCCATAAATTCACCTAAGACTTGATTAGACCTTTTTCTGCCCTCCCACTTCTATCCTCAATACCACATACGGATGAGTTTAACATAACAGGAGAAATAGAGCAGACAGAAAACCTAAACTTCCTCCATAATGAATATAGGATATTGAAGCAATATTAAGGTAGAGAAGTAAAAGAAAAGAGAGAAGGAAAAAGAAACATTTCCATCCCAAATATCATGATGCTTTTCTCAACAAAGATAAGAACCTAATTAACATAAGAGATGATTCATAATAAACTTAATTTCACCCAACAAGCAGAGAAAAAACAATCTATAAAAGCAAATGTAGCAGTATGCTCTGTACCAAACTCCAATTTAGAAAATAATATCTTCATCCTTCTGCACGGCCGCAGACAACAAATTATGTGCTGAATTGATAGAGAACCCTTTTTGCAATGAGAACTTCTCGGCAAACTGCTCCTTCGCAAACTGTTTGGCAGCAAGCTGCTGCCTCTCAATTTCCCTCTTCTTGTATCCCTGAATCTTCTTCAACCTGAAAAAATCTTCCCTCTCCAGCTCATCTAGCTCCCCCTTGATGTAGCTAATAGTGTTCTCCAGCCTCGGCTTCACCACATTCTCCAAAGCATTAACCCGACGATTGGTGGTCTTTATAGCCTCATCAAGTGTCAAGAATGATGTCTGAAGAGAAGCAAGCTCCACCAAAACTTCTATTGCTTTCACATACGCAGCACGACACTGCTGGACCTGTTGGCCACCTCTTGCCAATCCTGTCAGGTCATTCTTTGTTTCACCATCACTGAAGTACTCAAACTTTGGGAGCTTCACACCTGCAACATTCTCTTGGCGAGAGCGAACTTTGAGGGCCGCATTCTGGACATTCTCTAGAACAATGTGCTTAATGTTCTCCCCAGCCACATACTTGGCTTCGGTCAGAGCAAAAGAAGAGGTTTTCATGATGTCTCCCATTGACTCTTTAGTCGAAACAATCTTCTTGAGGATCTGTCGGAATTGGACAGTTAAAGCATCACTCTTCTTCTTGAGGAGTGCATGCCCTCTGGTGGCCCCAATCAAGCGAGCCTTCATCACTCCAAGCATTGTAACTGTGGGGACCACATTCAAGCGCTGGCTCTGGCCCGACATCCTTGCAACTATCAAATTTTCAAGCATGAGTCATAATCATACCACTATTGAACATATAAACAAACTATGTAATGCTATTTGGATAAAAGAAAAGGTTGATAACTAAATCGACAAAATCCCTCTATGCTTTAAAGGCACATAAGCGAATATTTTATCCGTACATTACCAATAAATCATTGTCAATTTGGTCATTAACATTTTTGGTTTTAGTAGCATGATTCTAAACAAAACAAGAGAAGAAATATGCAAGGTTTTAGAGTAAAGTGCAAACATATATTTATCTCTTTCTTGAAAATCATAACATTCATCCTCCATCAAGTATGCTTACAAAGCATTTTTAGATTTATGACCAGGTCCCGAGTTTAGCCATTTCTATTCCATCGTCCAAAATACCAAGCTAAGCTAAAGCTAAAGGTTTTCTCACATTGTACAGTGTTCCTTAACTCGCCCCTCCCCTGTGGTACGCGCGATCCCAATCGCAGACCGTTCGCGTGACGGAACACTCCGAATCGGAAGATGAAATTGACGACAACAATAGGCTTAGGAGTAAGATCAGAAGGAATACACTTACCAGCGCGACGATTGAAGCTTAGATGATGGTGGGTATGGCGGACTCCGGGAGCAGGCGATGGAATTGGCGGGGGAAATGGGTTTTTAGGAAATTTTGAAGGATAAAAATGATATTAGGGGTTAAAATCGAAGAGAAGATGGAAAAATTTGAGAGAGAGAGAGAGAGGCTTGATCAATCAGAGGATGTGACAAGTATAGTAATGACAGCGGAAGATGGGGTTTTGAGCGATCACGGCAAGATAGTGCGGAAAGGACAAGGACGAGGACTCTATCAAACTCCCTCTCAAACCCTAATCACCATGATCACCATACCAATTATTGCCTTTTGAATAGAGAGGGAAAGAGATGCAGAGAATTCCGGTTGGGTGGTAAAAAGGGTGTTTATCACCGTTTAAAAAAATTAAAATAGAACAATGCAATTTGAAAAAAATTTCTAAACATGGACAAATCGGGAAAGCATTTGGTAAGAGGATATCGGAATAAGAAATCGGAATAAAATTAAAAGATGATATTTAGATTAGTATTATAGGAATAAATATTATGGAATCATATCTAAAAGTTTAAAAATTCATAAAACCCAAATAAAGTGATGAGTTTTGTTAAAAACCCACATTTGATTTCTAAATAATAATTTACTCTCACACTTACCCAAAATTATCCATTACTCTCCACTCTTATACTTTATTTTTTTATTTTATTTTATTTTTTAAAATTATCTATTACTCATATATATATATATATAAAACTAAATAAGTAAAAAAAATATATATTATATTTTTATTATTAAGTTTTTTTTTTTTGAAAAAGATATAAAGTTTACTTGAGAAACTCATATAATATTTATTTTTTTATTATGAAATTTCTCATTACCCATTACTCATATAATATTTTTATAAAATTATTCATTACTCATATATATATAAATTAAACAAATAAAAAAATATAAAATTTTCATTATTTAGTTATTTTCTATTTTTCTTTTAGTTTTGAAAAAATATAAAATTTATTTAATAAATTCATATAATATTTATCTTTTTTATTATAAAATGACTCATTACTCATATATATATATATATATATATATATTAAAAAAAACTAAAAAAGTAAAAAAATAAAATTTTTATTATTAAGTTACTTTATTTTTATTTTTGAAAAGAATATAAAATTTACTTGATGAATTTATGTAATATTTATTTTTTCATTATAAAATTACTCATTATTCATTATTCATACAATTTTTATTTTAAAATTACTCATTACTTATATATATATATATATATATATATATATATATATATATATATATATAATAAACAAGTGAAAAAATATAAAATTTTCATTTATAAGTTATTTTTTTTTAATTTTTGAAAATGATAAAAAGTTTACTTGATAAATTCATATAATATTTATTTTTTTCAAGTGAAATTAATTCATATAATATTTTTAAATAGTTTATTTTAAATTATTTATAATTTTTATTGTATATTAGAATAAGAGTAAAATTGAAAAATTATTAATTACTATTCCAGAAAAAAAAAAAACCAAACACTAGATATAGTAATAATACCTATTCCAGTGTACTGAACCAAATAGATGATTTGGAATGATTTTGTCCATTCAGATTCCAGAGGATATGATTCTGATTCCGATTCCGATTCTCACAACTGAACCAAATGCCCCCCGAGTTTTGAAAATTCGATATGTTTTAAAAAATAAATTCATAATATATATTAAGTTTTAAAAACTCAACATATATTGTTAATATTGATACGAATATGTTCAATTTTAAAAACTTGACATAAATAATATTTATCGAATTTATAAGACTCAACATATTCGTGTCCTAAATTGTAAACACTTTTCCTTTCTTCTTTTGCCACTTTCTTTTTTCTCTCCTCTCCCCCTCGCATGCGACAAAACCCTAACCCTCCCATCATCTTTGCCCATGTAATCTTCGCAACGTTTGCACATTTCAGCGAATTTAGCACATTCAGACAGCTTGATTGTGGATCGTCCAACTTTCTACACAACTTGCAACATCAAGTTCCAAAGGTACATTGTTCACCTTGGTGCGTACATTGTTCTCCTTGGTGCTCTTTGACGGCTCAAAATTGAAATGTTTGATTTGATTGTGAATGATAATTATTAGGTGATATATATTTATTGAGAGATTGAAATGTTTGTTGAAAGATTAAAATATTTAGGTAATGCAAAGTCCTGCGAAAATTGGGCAGTGAAATGTGAGAAGTTTAATTGTAAAATTAAAATTTTAAAGTAAATTTGTTAAGAAATTGAAATGTTTAATTTGAAATAGATTTGTTGAGAAATTTAATTATAAAATTTAGGGTTTAGAGTTTGTTGAGAATTTAGTATTAATTTAGGATTTAAGATTTGTCGAATTTTAGTATAAATTTAGAGTTTAGAGTATTTTAATCAACTTATTAATTAGTAGTTTTGTTAAATGTTTAATTAATATAAATTAATTTAAATTTAATATTTTTGTTGAATGTTTGTTAAATTGTTATAATTATAAATTTAGAGTTTAGAATTTATGGTATAATTATAAATTTATGTCTACGGTTCAAATTACAAAAGTTGGTTTATTTGAATTACTTTATGAAAATTTCGATGATATGTTAATAAGTTGATTTTTTTTATTTACAAAAAATAACGAATATAGTGAGATTGTTATGTTATTGTAATGATGAAATTATCACGGGTGAGCATAGAGTTGGTTATGACCGTACACTTTCGAAGTTGATTAGGGTAAGGAAAGATATATGTTATAATAAGTTGGTGTTGGTGATATATAAGGGTTTTCAGATCAATTCCATAACACGACATATAGAGATTTTTCATCGTTGTCCCGTATCATACATGCAACGTAGGAATGTATAGTTTGAATTGGTGTCAATTAATGATGATAACGATATTCTTAACTTGATTGAGTTTGCAATAGGCATAGAAATGGGTACCACTCATAAATTGTACATCAAATCATATGAGGGTGGAATGACTTTGCAACTTCCTATTTTTCATTTATATCAATGATTTAAATTTGTTAGTTTAACTAACAAATATATACTTTTCTGTAGTGGGACACATTGTATCAAATTCGAGATACTGAGGGTGTCGACGTGTGTGGGCTGGAGGATTCAGTCATTTTGGTCTTGGCTAATCACATGGCATATCTTTTGAGATCTAGACCGATTAGAGGTGGTGAGGATGGAGGTGACGAGGACCAAGACGTGGACGATAACAAGGGAGAGCACTTCCCAAGAGACCACCACCGTCGTCAGATCATACGTTACCGCCACCATCTTAGCATCCAGACATCGCAGGACCTTCTAGTGCGTACGGTGAGTTTTCATCTTTCTACACACCTATGTTTGATGATATCCCTCAGTTTTAACTCCGGGGGCTCCACAGAGGGAAGATCGTCTCGATATTTATATGGATGAGAGATTGACACCGACTGAGAGAGATGATACACCACCTGTGTATCATGTGTCCTCTCCTGTTTTTTCTAAACCCCACCACGAGGATGTAGGACCCTCCCATATCACACAAATAGATGATCTGGGTTTAGTTTCTTGTGATGATTGTACAGATACTAGAGTTGATTTAGGTATTAGACAGTACATTAGAAGAAGAAGATGACGTTAAAATTTATGTATTCTATACTTTGTATATTTTGTTATATTAATAAAATTTATATTCTATTATGTGTTGGTTTTGATGTATAAGTCTTATTACACTTGATTTGGTTTGTTTGTTGGAATTGCTATGTTGATAAAAAATTAGATATTATATACTGTTGAGAAGTTTGGGTGTGAGAATTGATATAATTTGGAGAATGGATATGAGAATTAGAAATTATATAAGTATTGAATGGATATGGGATTTAGAATTTGTCTAAGTGTTGGGGACAGGAAACATATCGAGTCTTGAAGACTCGATATATCATGTCGAGTCTAGAAGACTCGACATAAAAAGTGCTAATTTTGGATTTTCTTTCCCTATTGAGTTGTTTTAATGTTTTTTTTTTTTTTTTTTTGAAAGGGTGTTACCTGTACAAACCTTGGTAAAAAAACGGGGCGTTGATGGTCAAATGATTTCAAATTGGGTTGGGACTCCAAGATAAAATTTATTAACTCTATAAATTTTAATTTTAATTTTAATTTCATATTTTGTTTTTCCATTATAACAAAAAGGTGTTGAGTTCACTTTTAATTTTATATTTTTATCTATGTAATAAAATTAGGGAACTAAAAATTTAATACAAATAAACTTAGTTATTTTTTATGGTTTCAATTACTTGCATAATTATTCATGAGAAAAGAACTTATTTTCCATAAAAGAATGAAACTATTTATATGCATTTAATCTGAATGAAGGTCGATTATTAGAAAAGAATAAAAGTGGTACTTGTAATGAGTAAAAAGAAAAATAGATAAATAATTATGGTACGTATCTTCACATATTTTATTAGAAATGATTGTATCATTTCATCTCTTTATTGAAGAAATTACGTAAGATGTATCAAACTTGATAACTAAAAAGTTATGATTTTTTCTCTCTCTATTCACAACGGGGAGGTTCAAGGCTAGAACCTAAAACCATAATTATTGACAAGGGCTTCAAAGTGATTTGAACCAACAGAAGGGACTAGTTAATAAAATTCTATAAGTTAAAAATTAGACAAAACATATCAAAATGAGCCAATGCAATTGCATATGCCTAGCACAACACTTTCTATTTCTTTTAAAGATGTCTGACCATATGTGGAAGCTAAGATCTCCATGACAAGTGGGAATTGTAGCCAACCATAAAGGGTTTCCAGAATACTAACTGATGGAGCGTGGTCCAAAAGCCCATTAGTGTGAGATATAATCTCAAGACCGAACAAACAAAATGCACTAAGACGTGTCAAAGCGTGTCATTTATATGGAACACGCTCCATCCTCTCGGTGCATACTAACCAGACCCTTCTCGATAGCTATCGATCGGCTCTTGAATTTTCTCGGTATTCAATATTCGATCAACTTAGAGTAGTATTAATCTTTTCGTAAGATATGGGAATGGCATCTCGTAACAGGGAAGCAAATCTTGGAATCCTCATCGATAGGGAAAGTAATCCCTTGACTATCTGAATTTTTCCCAATTGGTAAGATTCCGAATCTCTTATGATTTTGTTAAACACCCGAAAATCTCAGAACACCTTAAGAAGGAAACTAGGGGTTTGACGCTCCGAATGCATACGAAACTAGTACAAGGAGACTATATATACATCATTAATCTTATCGATCAGGTAGGCTCTCTGAACTTACACAATAGCACATAAAGGCATAACAGACCTCTTTTCAGTCTGTTTCTTTTCTCAAAAATTGCTCACTGACTTGAATGTTGAAACCCCCCCATCGGAGCACCCTCTGGCTGTATTTTGTAGGTCTCATTGATCAAGATCGACTGACGACTAGTCATGCCATTCGAGTTAGCAAAACTATTATCTTAGAGCAAAACTCACATCTAACAGATTGGCAACGTCCATGAGAATAGGTTGATTTCTTGAATTCCTATTGCCATCCCTTTTTTCTTTCAATCATGGCATCAACTCGATGACGATGATTTGATAGGAGTTGACATTGACCAAAATGACCCGCCGATTATCACGTAGGAATAGGGTCCTATCTTATTAAAAGGACCTTCATTGATCAAGGAGCAAATCAAGATCTTCACTTTTGGGAGACGTTTCAGCAAATGAGTTTCAACCCATCTCATCTCCAACTCTTTGAAGGATCTATAAAAGGATTTGCCGATGAGTACATACATCCAGAAGATACCACTTGAATGTTTGTTTGTCCTCAAACAGGAATAAATTTTCTTCAAAACCAATTCAACCTCCCAAGTCTCTAATCATATATATGATAAGTTCAAACCAGAATTACAATTAAGACAATCAATATTTTGCAGTATTCAACACTAGAGAAACTATTGCATCTCATGTAGTCTCATCGAAATCAAGAAAAATACAAGATTCAAACACCTTCACAATTGATTCACTCAATAGAATGAAAGAAAATACTAATCAACTACTCAAAATACTCATTTTATGTAAGGGTACATGTATCACTCAAATCAATACAATGAGATGACATTATCATAAGTTTACTCATATATTAAATCTCCACCACTTATATATAAAATCCACACACCAATCAAAAGATTTTTTATTTGGTTGTAATGGGGTTAAGGTAAAGGATAGGATAATGAGTAAGATATATGGTTAAAATGATTCACTAAGTATACCCAAATATCAAAATATGACTTTGTTACATCAAGACAAAGAAAATACTATTTCTAAACAATGTGATAAATTACTTATTTAAAGCAAAGAATAAGACAAAAATATTTCACTATAAAAGTGAACAATATAAAAAATGAAAAATGTTTTTTCTATTTTTCTATTTTTATATTTTCTATATTTTTCGACTTTTTCTTTTCCCTTTTTTTCTTATTTTTTCTTCAACCAGTACTTTTTTTTTATTTCTCTTTTTTTGTCATTTTTTTTGTTGATTTTTTTCTCTTTCTTTTTTTTTTCATAACTCAATCAACATGACAATTATTAAAAATATATAAAAAACTTGAATAAAATAATAATACCTAAAAACATAATATCATGCTATCAACTATAAGTACATTAGTGAATTCGAGTTCAAAATTTGGGATTAGAAAGAAAAGTTTATAGGGTAAATGGTGTAGGTAATATACGAAAAAAAAGGTCTAGCCTCAAAGGGGGTAACTAAGAGGTAAAATGATTGGGTTGACATTTTTTGAAAGCTAAAAGTGTGTAAAAGTAAGTGTTTTAATCATTTTAGTGCATGAAAATGAAAAAATGTGGTCTCAAAATGTATAAAAATATAAGTTCTAAAATGACCAAATCATGTGTGATATATGCTCAACAAGAAAAACGATAAAAGTATAAAATTGCTCTATAAGACTCAAATCTTCACTAAGGTAAATTTGATGTTAAATCTTGCATGTCTATCATTCAAATCAACCATGAAAAAATGAATGGCCACTTATATATCAAATAACTACTAACACCAATCGTCTATCATGTAACCTAATTCAAGACAAGTAACATACAAGGACTAGAAAACTCGAGAAAATCTAGTTGACTTGGAAAAATTTTTCAAAACTCAAGAAATTTAACAAAAATCAAGATTTCTAAATAAAAATATCCCAATTTCTAAAAAAATGTCCTAAAAATCAAGATGAAATAAATAAAACACCTAAAAATCAAAATGCAATGCATCCCTGCCACATTTAATCCAAACATTGTCTGTAATGCAAATCAATTTAAAATAAATAGAAGAGAACAAAAAGTCTCATCTGATTAAGTCGGTGAACTTACAGCTTCCTCTTTAGTAATTTCTTTTTATATCATAAATCTTCACACTGTGTTCATTTACTACATCATATCATGCCTTTGTCATTCTCTTGTCAATTATCGCATTTTCATATGTAAACTTGACCTTTGAAATTTCATCAAGTTTCCTCTTGTTAATGATCTTTTCCTTGAGGAATTCCTCATATCTTGGCACCTGTTTGATGATGTCTAAAAGAGGAATATTAATGTGTAATTTTTTAAAAATTTTTAAAAATTTTTCAAATTCTACTTTTACATGGAAAAGATACCTAAGAAAAGGAACATGGCGTTTATAATCATTAAAAATAAAGTACTTCTCTATTTAGAATATGGTATTTTAACCTCCTCATTCACAGGCTTTTGGATCTCTTCATTTGTCTCTTATTTATCCTCTTCATTCTTGGACGGATTTGGTACCTCCTGTAATTCTTTCCCTCTCATCAGTGAGATTGCATTACTCTGCTCTCTAGGGTTCTTCTTAATGTTACTTGACAATCTATCTGGCATATAAGAATGAAATGTGTTAGTCAATTGATTAATTTTATTTTCGAACCTCTCAAACCTTTCATTTGTTACTGTTGCTAAGCGTTTAATTGTTATCTCCCACGATGCCTTACTCTCTTTTGGTTATGGATTCCCTGAATGAAAATCTAGTGGATTCACTCTCTGTGGTTTTTCTTGACTGCATGAAAAATTGATATGGTTCCTCTATCCATGGTTATGCGTGTTAGAGTAAGGGTTGTTCTGAATTCTACCAAAATTAGAAATATAGTTTGCTTGCTGCATCTGTGGACACTCAAAAGATACATGAGTAGAATCACCATAATAATCACAATATAAGGTCTAGTTAGACACAACATTAAGTTGGCTAGTTTTCATACAATTAATCAAAGAGTCAATTTTCACATTGAGTATGCTAAAACTATCAACTTTATGCATGCCAACACTTTGCCTAGGAATCTCACTCTCATTATACCAATCATATTGATTAGAAACCATACTATCCAATAATAACCATGCTTCACTATATGACTTGTTCATGAATTCACCCCCTGCCGTAACATCTATGGTAATTTTGACAGAATTTAAAAGACCACCATAAAAAATTTACAAAATCAACCAGTTAGAAATACCATGATGTGAGTACTTTCTAATTAAATCCTTAAACCGTTCCTAAGTATTATACAAAGACTCACCCTCGATTGCCTAAAACTAGTAATGTCATTATGTGGTTTGACTGTCTTACCAGGTGAAAAATATTTAACTAAAAATGTTTGAGAAAGAATTTATCAAGTTGTGAAATGATTAGTAGGAAAAGAGTTTAATCATACTTTCATCTTTTCTTTAAGAGAGAAAGGAAATAACCTTAATTTGATGGCATCAGAGTTGACTCCATTTAGTATAATGGTGTCACTGATTTCTAGAAAATTTTTCAAATAGCTGTTTGGATCCTCAAATGCTTCACCACTGAAATGATCTGCTTGTACCATCCTAATGAGACTCGACTTCAGCTCAAAATTGTTTGCTTCCACAGTGGGTCGCACAATACTAGTCTGAATGTCTTGAACTCTAGGTATCGAATATTCCCTTATTACTCTATTTTCATGAGACATTGCTTCTTTTTCCTTAACTTTCCTAACTTGTTTACGAATGGTTCATAAAGTTCTCTCAATCTCAGAATCAAATTCAACTAGATCAAGACTCTTGGATTGCAGCATATACTATACAGATACAAAAAATAATACAAAATTCAATTTTCAAAATCAAATGCAAGAATCACTCAAAAAAATCTATATTACTTAGATAAATATAGAAATTACAAAAATACAGTAAAATAATACAAAAAGATACCCAAGAAGACAATCAAAAAATTCAAAAAAAATCATGGAAAAAAAATCCTATGAAAATGATAAAATTTGACGAAAATACAGCAGTGTCCGTAGCTTAAGCTACGGGTTTTGTTCAGCAATCTGAAATCCTTTAAAACAAATGGTCATTTGCCCTAATTTCTTAATCCATTTTCAAACAGCCGGAAAAAATCCTAAAAAACCTAATTCTATATGGAAGAAATAAGAAATATATGAAAAACCTAAAAATCTGTATATCATATTTACCAAAAAAAGAAAGAGATAAGAAATAAAAAAAAAATAATGTCTAATCTCAAACAAGATGATTTTTATTGATATACAAGAATATCCCCAGCAATAGCGCCAAAAACTTAACACGTGATTTAGGTGTACCACGTTTTCGGGTAAGTAAACGTTAGTCGAATGTTGTGTATAGTACAGAACAAGTGTCGTTTCCATGAGAATATTATATATTACCAAATATAAAATATCCTATCTAAGTTGAATAGAATGAATCAAGATAGCAAAAATATTAAAACTACAAAAATATTAAAAATAGAAATATTGATAGACAAAAACTCTAGTTTTATAAAATTCTAAGATATCGATTTCATTTGTTTTCAATTTTTTTATACGGTCGAATTTGTTCAAATCTCTTAAAGTTTATTAACTAAAGATTCATTCTTGATGATGACAGATTTTCCTAAATTAGATTCACCAAATAGTCATGCAATGAAACCCCAATTCAACTAACCAAAATCCAATAGTCATGCAACTTTGATTATGCCAAACTGTATTAAGATCTATGAAATATTTGTAATCTAGGATTTCCCCTAACATCTCCATACATAGAGTTAATCATCCGTCGATCTCATAATTTTATATGAATATTATTATATTAGTCAGATTTCACGCAATTTTCTCTCGATCTTATGTATGTAATAGTAAATCATCAAATCGTAGGGTTCTTTACGAATGAAGTATTAAGTCCAGCAATTAAATCTCATCAAAAAAATAACATGCTAATAAAGATTTAAGGAAAAAAATAAATCAAACCATATTATTAATTAAAGAACAAAATTCATCGAGTCTTAGGAACAAGAAATCTAAATAGACATGATAAGGAAACACAAGAAAGGTAAAGAAAACATCCCTGGAAGAATCCGTCCAAGGAGGTGACTGCTAGGGTATCTCCTCTTTTCTCTAAGTTCAAAGGATGTTTCTTTCTTATAATCTAAGTTCTAAGAGTTTTAAATGACTAAAAATTCGTAGGTCTTCATAACAACTTGATATTTTACTTGGACTTGGGTTTTTAGAGGTCATGGGCCTTGATTTCCAATATTATAGTAATTTCAACTCAAATTTTGGATATCTTCTGGTCTGACCTAACATCTGATACTTCCATAAGATTTGTAGACCTTAAAGTCTTCTTTCCAACCCAACAAGAATCAGGTCAATCGGATTTCGGAGTAGAAAGTTATGTCTAAAATACTAACAGTGGTCTGTACAATCCAATATCTTTAAATAAACCCAATAATCCTAAAATAAAATTCATGAAAATAATCAGTGTAAAATCACAAAATAAAACCTAAAAATAGTTCTAAAAGTCATAAATAAAGTCTGAAATAAAATAAAATAATTCAAATGTATAAAATATCCCTATCAATACCATCTCGCTTGTCCTAACCTTAGGAACCCCTACTCACCATGCTAGTACCAAAACCACTTTTCATGTGGTGAAACTCCCATCCCCTATAATGCCATCTTAGGTCATCCTAGTTTGGATGCTCTCAAAACACTACCAAGCATGAGATATATGAAAATCAAATTCAAGACACCCTTAGGGGTCGCAACACTTCACGACAACACTGACCCATCGATCCACCCACCATTGGAGGAGATAAAAAAGTCTTCTCAGTGGATATGCTAGAACTTAGAGACGACATCAAGCATCAATCTAAACCTCAGCCTGAAGAGGAAGTAATCAAAATTTCTATCACAGATGTACCAGGTCAAATAGTTTAAGTTGGCGCCCACCTATCGACACCCCTCCAGAATGTAATCGTGAATTGTCTTTGACAACATTCTAAGATTTTTGCATGGTTCTTGAAAGACATGCAAAGTATTCACCCTTCGGCTGTAGTCCATAAAATAACTGTACATGTAAGTCAGAAACCCATCAAGCAGAAGAAAATGATGTTTGCGCTAGAACAACAATGCATGTAGATTTCACTGATCTTAACAAAATATGTCCGAAAGACAGCTATCCGCTCCTCAATATCAACAAACTGGTGGATAATTCATCAGGCCACCAACTCCTGAGCTTTATGTATGCCTACTTAGGCTACAACTAGATATGTATAGGCCTTGAGGATGAAGAAAAGACGAGTTTTATCACAAAATTCGACACCTACTGTTATAAGGTCATGTCGTTCAGCCTCAAGAATGCCAGGTAACTTTCCAATAAATGGTCAATAATGTCTTTAATGAACAACTTGGCAGGAATTTGGAGGCCTATGTTAACCATATGCTCGTTAAAAGCATCGGTATTAAAGATCATATGGCAGATTTGAAGGAAACATTCCAAATGTTTGAATGTTATAACATGAGCGTGAACCCAGCAAAGTGTACCTTTGGAATCACTTTTGAAAAGTTTCTAGGTTTCCTTATTACTAACTGGGGGATCGAAGCGAATCCAGAGAAGATACAGACTATACTAGACATGGCGCTGCCAAGGACAATGAAAGAAATGTAATGTCTTATGGGGAGGATCACAACTTTAAATCAGTTCATGTTGAAAGTCGGGAAGAAGTATAAACCCTTCTATGATACCATGAAAAAGTCTCAAAAATTCGTATGGATGCCAGAGTGCCAAATAGTATTCGAATGACTCAAAGAGTACCTCACACCGCTTCTGCGCCTTTCCTGATTTGTTCTTGGTGAGAAACTCTATGTTTACCTCTCTATTTCTAACCAAGTACTTTACTATATTCTTGTAAAGTAGGAATCCAACACACAGAAGTCAGTGTACTATGTTAGCCGCATACTTCAAGAGTCTGAAATTAATTACCAACTTATCAAGACGATGGCCTTTGCCTTAGTTATAACTGCAAGAAGCCTTCAACCCTACTTCTAATCTCACACCATTGTAGTGTTGACCAATCAGCCTCCGAAGCAGATTCTACAAAAGATGGACAACTCAGGTCGGCTCGTTAAGTGGAGTATCGAGTTAGGCGAGTTCGATATCGAATATCAACTGAGACCAACAATCAAAAGTCAAGCTCTCGCTGATTTCATCCTCGAATCTACACTTCTACCACTCACTGAACAAATCTCTACCGATGACCGAGAAGAATGCTTATTGCCCGAATAGACTCTTCATGTGGATGGGTCATCAAACTCTTCAGGGAGCAAAACTGAGCTCATCCTTGTGAGACTGGACAATTTTAAAGTTGAATACACCTTTCGTTGTGACTTTCGAACAACAAATGATCAGACCGGATATGAAACCCTTCTAACTGGATTACGAATTGCGGTATCACTGGGGGCAAAAACATAAGAGTTTTCATCGACAGTTAGTTGGTTATCAAGCAAATTAAAGGGATCTACGAAACTATGGACCAATAATGGCAAAGTATATAACCAAGTTACGAGAGGCAGTGTATAAATTTGACAAGATGGATATACAACAAATCCCCTGGTCATAAAATACATGAGCCAATACTATCTTAAAACTAACCAGCTCTAACTTTGTGGTGACTAGTCGATCAGTTTATGTAGATAGCTTACCATAACAAAAAGAGCCTCCAACAGATCTTATTGACGAACAGTTTATCGAGTTAGAAGGATCTCATAGAGGTCTATTTGAAGTATGAGTAACCACCAAGCTTGCCCTCCAAAGTTGCTAAGTTGAAGCGTAATGCCACCCTTCCGTACTTAAAATGCCTAACACTCAAGGAAATGAGTTACATACTTAGAGAAATCTATGAGGGGATATATGGCAATCACCTAGGCACCCGAAATTTGGTGAACAAAGCTCTCTGACAAGGGTATTATTAGCTTACCATGAAAACCGACGTGGATGGTTACATCAAAGATGTGACAAGTATCAATGCTCCTTATCGATACCCTACCAGCCCTCCACTGAGCTCAACCCGATAGCAAGTCCATGGCCATTCACACAATAGAAAATGGATATCCTCAGGTCATTCTCACTAACTATCAGATAGTGGAAGTTCTAGTCGTAGTCATTGACTATTCACCAAGTGGGTAGGGACTGAATTGTTAAGCCAAATAACTACCGCAAGATATAGAATTTTGTGTGTACGTCCATCATCACCAGGTTCGATGTGTCCCACGTTCTAATTACCAACAATAGCAAATAGTTTGATAACAAAAGTTTTTAAGATTTCTGCAGCAGGTTGGAAATTCAACATCATTTCACTTCTGTCGCATATCCTCAAACTAATTACCTCACCAAAGTGACAAACTAAACAATCCTACAAGGATTGAAGGCTGCATTGGATGAAGTCAAAAGCTGCTGGGTAGAGGAGCTCTACTACATCCTCTGGGCCTACAAAATAATGCCTGAAAGGACGATGGGAGAACATCATTTAGTCAAACTTATGGCTGTGAAGCAGTGATACCAGTGAAAATCAGCATCCATTCACTTTAAGTAGATCAATATAAGCACGAGCGAAATGAGCTAGCATTACGCGAATGGTTAAACTTACTCCTTGAGCTACAAGAAACCACGTCTATTCAAATGGTAGCTTATCAACAATAGATAATATGATACCACAACAAGCAGGTTATGGCTAGAATGTTTAAACTCGATGATCTGGTGTTAAGGAAAGTAGAGGCTACCGAATAGCTTCAACTGAGGGAAAACTAGCACCCAATTGGGAAGGGCCTTATTGGATACGATTAAAAATTCAACCAAGGACATATCGTCTCAATCACCTAAACGGCTCGATTGTGCCTAGGACTTAGGACTCCAAAAACTTGTGTATTTATTATCAATTACGATTGTCACTATCTCATGGAAACCCGCTCTGTTCCGTATCTAGCCGAACAGTCAGATAATACCTCTATGGTCCTTTATCCTGCTATACTCACCTATCTACCACTTAATTTGCTTCTATATCTATATCGAATGTAGCATGTCATCAATAAGGGATGCATATCTTCCATGAGTAGAGACGGCCCATTCTATCGTTTGAACACTCTTGATTAAGTATCTTACAAAACATAACGTGTCATCAATAAGGGATGCATCTCCCCGACGGGTAGATGTAACTCATCCTATCGTTTGAACTCTCTCGATTAAATATTCTACCAAACATAATGTGTCATTAACAAGGGATGCATCTCCATGATGGGTAGATATGGATCATCCTATCATTTGAACTCTTTCGATTAAATATTCTACCAAACGTATCGTGTTATCAATAAGGGATACATCTCTCCGACGGGTAGACACGGCTTATCATATTATTTAAACTCTCTCGATTACATATCCTACCAAACGTAGCATGTCGTCAATAAAGGATACTTCTCCCCGATGGGTAAACATGGCTCATCCTATCATTTAAACTCTCATAGTCAAATGTCCTAACAAACATAGCTTATCAACAATAAGGGATGTAACTTCCTGTTGGGTAGACATGGCCCGTGCTTTTGATCTTATAACAAGTTAACAAACGTTGAACGCACTAACAATGCTAGTTGAACGATTCAAATGTGCTGAGAAGTATTATTATGTTTCACATCATAGATACAGGATAGACATGTAATACAATTTTTAAGAAGGAAAGATAAGAAGTTCATTCGTCAATATTATTACAAGACAAAGTAGATATAAACAAAATAAGAAGTATGAAATTTCACACAAGGTAAAAGAGACATCACATAACTAGAAGAAAAATTACAATTTTTTTTTTTTTTTTTTTACAAGAGAAGCCGGAAAAGACTTTGAAAGGGTCGGGGATGACCAAAAAGAGATAGAAAAGATGCATCAGGTTTTGTACTTTCTCAATCATTTGGCCTCCTCCAATCTCCCAACTCCTCTTGTCGCTCAACCTGAAAAAGGCTGAGGAAGAATTCTCAATCACCTGTTGCACGCAGGGGCTAAATAATGATTCTGACATTGAGAAGAGAGCTTCCTCTATGAACAAAGTCTCTCTAATCCAAGCTAAGAGATCTTTATACCCAAAGCCAGCATCTTTGAGGAATCTCGACAAATTCCATCACAATGTCGGGACACTGAACGTCATGATGGACCTTTGTATTTGCAGTTCTATTCTTAATAAAGAATTGTATCAGCAGAAGTCTTCTACCACACCGGGTTTCATGGTTCAAAACCCATATTCAAACTCTCTCTAGGAAGCACCTACTCTCAATAGGATGAACTCTTAAAATCATTTTCAAAAATAGTCAAAATCACTTTGAAAAGGTAATGAAATCTCATCTTCTATTTATAATCATGGAGACATGGTCTTTATGACAATAGGCAACTGAAATGCTTCCAATAGAAGATGTGCGTAATGAATGAGGAATTCAAACTCTCCAACTTCTCACTTTAAATTTATC
The DNA here is from genome assembly GCA_037126225.1 of Dillenia turbinata. NCBI lineage: Eukaryota > Viridiplantae > Streptophyta > Magnoliopsida > Dilleniales > Dilleniaceae > Dillenia > Dillenia turbinata. The sequence continues at coordinate 10,553,404 of JBAMMX010000021.1, forward strand.
CATGGTTTATTTATTTGGTAGTTATCTCCATTAATACCCCTACAACCTTTTAAATGGTGATCTTTAAACTTACTCCTTATGTCATTTTCCCCAAAATGACAAAACGATGCAAGGAGTAGAGGGTAAGTGATAGAGCGTGGTTCAAAAGCCTATCAGTATGAGACATAAGCCCAAGGCTCAATGAACAAAGTGCACTAGAACGTGTCGAAGTGCGTCATTTATATAGACCACACCCCGTCCTCTCGATGCATACCGACCAGACCCTTCTCGATAGCTACCTGATTGGCTCTCGAATTTTCTCGATATTCAATATTTGGTCAACTTAGAGTAATATTCATCTTTCTATAAGACACGGGAATAGCATCTCGTAACAAGGAAGGAAATCTTAGAATCCTCATCGATAGAGAAGGTAATCTCTTAACTAACTGAACTTTCCCCAACTAGTAAGATTCCGAATCCCTTAGGCTTTCGTTAAGCACCCAAAAATCTTAAGACACCTCAAGAAGGAAACTAGGGATTTAACGCCCCGATTGCATACAAAACTAGTATAAGGAGATTATATATGCATCATTAAGTCTATTGGCCAGGTAGGCCCTCTGAATTTATGCATATCATACAAAGGCATAATAGAGCCATTTTTCAGCCTATTTTTCTTTTTGAAAATCGCTTTCTAATTAAGCGTCATATCCTCTTCATCAGAGCACCCTCCGGCGATCTTTTGCAAGTCCCATCGATCAATATCAACTAACACCAGTCATCCCATTCGAGTCAGCAAAACCATTATCTATAGAGCAAAACCTACCTCCGACACTAACAAATGAATTAACAACATGGCAGTCGAATCTAGTATCTCTTTCAAAGTTAAGTAAATTATAGACAGAGAAAATTGTCATCATTGCTCTTATAGAGAAGAAAAGTATAGATTAACCACTCATCATTTTCGTAGGAAGAGATTCTTGATAATCATATTCTCCGCCACGTAAGAATTCCAAGGAGCACAAAGACCAATGGTGCATATAAAAACGAAGATAAAGATCAATGTTGCAGATGAAAAAGGGGAAAAACATATCCAACACTAAGAACACAATGACTGAATTTCTATAAAGTTACAAGGGAATGGGTGCATCCCGGCTTTTACCACCATTGTGAACATTAAAAGCAGCAAAAATAATGGTGACATTGAAGGTGGCAAGAATTGTTGAGGATCTTGCATTATCTTTCATCAATGTCTCCGCTTCTTTTGAGCAAGTCTTTGCTATTCAAAATAAATTTTGCTTGTTGCTTTTACTTTTCTTGATTTAATAGCTCTCTGTACCTAGGTTGCACCATGCTTTCCATTTCCTCTACAAATACTATTAACAAGAAAAACATCAAAAGAAGACTACAAATGGTATTGTCACTAAAAAATACTTTTCCCAATATTTTTTTTCCGTTCATAATGTTTTATAACCATTGCTAAAGATTAAGGCGACAAAAGAAAAACATTACAAAAAAAAAAAAAAACGTTGAGAATTTTCCTAATGTTTGTAAATAAATATCGGGAAAGACTTAACTTTCCTGAAGTTTGCAAATGTCGACAAAAGTTTTAATTTGATGACATTTGTCTTGGATAAGAAAAACATAAGAAAATGTGAAACTTTTCTGATATTTGTGAATAAATCTTGACAAAAATTAAAACATTTGTCGATATTTGTTCACTAAAACATCAGTAAAAGCAAAAGTATTTGTTAAAATTTTGTAGTTTAAATGTTTGCAATTTGCCAATGTATTTTTTGGAAACGTTGGCAATTCTTGATGTATTTAACAACATTTTCTGATATTAAATATTGGGAAGAGTTAGTATTCTTTTGAAAAATTTGTTTCCTTTATAAATCGTACAAATAATCCACTCCAAAACCTCTTTATCAAATATTTATCAACCATAATATACATATTTTATTCATACTTAATACTTCATTCACATATAATGATCAACACATCTGTCAACAACATTTTAAATATCAAACAAACAACTATCAACCACAAACATAAACATAAACTATAGCTCTAAACATTCATCAACCACAAAATACATATATTATAATTCTAAAGGTCCATCAAGTACAAATATAATGTAAATACAATTTCAATCACGAAAATAAAGAAGTCTGAATAACCATTTAATAAGTCAAATAATTTAATATAAAATAGTTAATGTATTTATACCACTATCCCATTAATAGATTACATACAATATCCCATCATGAAAATTTGCTTCTAGATATGTGACCATCCCCTTGTACAGATAGAGAGCCACAACCTTCACTAAACGTAGTATCATTATCCTATAAAAATAACATATTTATGATTAAAGCAATCATAAAATATCACGTAATATAATCCATATCATATAAAAAATACAAGTTAGTCTATTACCTCTTTTAAGATATCATTAGGTACCTCCAGAGTTGAAAGTACTGACTTAACCAAGTTAAAAACCTTTTTTAAATTTTCATTTATTCTCTTCAATTTATGCTCAAATTTGGATGTATTCTTGGTTAACGATAAGTTAGTACTAGCCATTGGACAAGAAGATAATGTTCTATTAGTTGGTAGGGTTTGCCACATCCCTTTTCCTCTCACTCTACCCGAACGTTCTTTGCCAATATTTCGATAAACACTCCATCCTCAATGCTATTGGACTCTTGTGTTGAAGTTGCTTGTTTAGGTACCATCATTTCATTGATTTTTTCTCATATATTCAAAGTGTATAAAGAAATATTAGTACAAACTCTTACTATGAAGTGGTATTAAAAGTCCATTATCAAAAATCTCTTCCCACAAAAATGATGAGTGGTTAATTCACATTTTTCTTCTCTATAAGAGCAATGATAACAGCCTTCTCTGTCTACAATTTATTTAACTTTGAAAGAGAAACTAGATTCGGCTGCCATTTTGTTAATTTCATTTGTTAGTATTTTGGAAACCCTTTATGTTGGCTACAATTCCCACTTGTCATAGAGATCTTAGCTTCCACATATGGTCTAGACATTGTTAAAAGAAATAGCAAGCATTGTATTACACATATACAATTGTATTCACTTATTTTGATATGCTTTCTTTGATTTTTAACTTATATTATAGAATTTTATTGACTAGTCCCTTGTGTTGGTTCAAATCTCTTTGAAGCCCTTGTCAATAATCATGGTTTTAGGTTCTAGTCTTGAACCTTTGAGGGAGGGAGAGAGAGAGAGAATCATAACATTTTATTTGTCAATTTTGATACATCTTACTTAATTTTTTCAATAAAGAGATGAAATGACACAACTACTTCTAATAAAACAATTGAAGACACGCACCACAATTATTTTTCTATTTTTCTTTTTTCTTTTTGGCTCAATGTGAGTATCCACAAGATTGATCAATAGTAATTTCACATGATTATATAAATATGATTTTAGAATAAATTTGAATCATGAAAACAAAATTTTCATAATTATTCCGAAATGATTAACTCGTAAATATCAACTTTTACATATATTATCACTTTTTTGCATTTTTAATAGTCGACTTATATTATTATTGGAATCTCCTGTTATCACTTAAAGTGACCTTTAGAATATCTCTTAAAAATAGAATAACATATTATATTCTATTTACTATACTTACATAACATTATTATTGATAAATCGCATATAATGAGAAAAGCAATTAGGATTCATTTGAGAGATAAAAAAATTCATTTTTAATTTAAAACTAAATTTAACATTCTGATTGATAATTATAAATAATTTTATATTAAAATATTTTTCAAATGATTCTTTCTATATTAGAAATACATTCTTTCTTTTTGATTAAATCTGATTAAAATTAAATGTATATAAATAGTTTCGTTCTTTTAAGAAAAATAAATTCTTTTCACGTGAATAATTAAGCAAACAAATGAAACCAAATCAAAATAATTAAATTTACTTGTAATAAATTTTTAGTTTCCTAATTTAATTATATTTTCCTAATTTTATTAATAGGTAAAAATATAAAATTAAAATTAAAATTTATAATATTAGTAAATTTTATCCGAGTCCCCAACCCAATTCGAAATCTTTTGATGACCATCAACGCGACGCCCCCAACCGGAATTCTCTGCATCTCTCTCCCTCTCTATTCAAAAGGCAATAATTGGTATCATGATTATGGTGATTAGGGTTTGAGAGGGAGTTTGATAGAGTCCGCGTCGCTGTCCTTACTACGCTATCTTGCCGTGATCGCTGAAAACCCCATCTCCCGCTGCCATTACTACAATTGTCACATCCTTTGATTGATCAAGCCTCCATCTCTCTCTCTCTCTCAAAATTTTCCATCTTCTCTTCCATTTTAGCCCCTAAGATCATTTTGATCCTTCAAAATTTCTTTAAAACCTCATTTCCGCCGCCAATTCCATCGCCTGCTCCCGGAGTCCGCCATAGCCGCCGTCATCCAAGCTTCAATCGTCGCGCCGGTAAGTGTATTTCTTCTGATCCTACTCCTAAACCTAATGTTGTGGTCGATTTCATCTTCCGATTGGGAGCGTTCCGGTACGCGAACGACTCGCGATTGGGATCGCGCGTACCAGAACGGAGATCGGAGGGGAGGGGCGAATTAAGCAACACTGTACAATGTAAGAAAACCGTTAGCTTTAGCTTAGCTTGGTATTTTGGACGATGGAATAGAAATGGCTACACTCGGGACCTGGTCATAAATCTGAAGATACTTTGTTAAGCATACGTGATGGAGGATGAATGTTATCATTTTCAACAAAGAGATAAATATATATTTGCACTTTAGTCTCAAATCTTGCATATTTCTTCTCTTGTTTTGGTTAGAATCATGCTACTAAAACCGAAAATGTTAATGACCAAATTGACAATGGTTTATTGGTAAAGTAAAGATAAAAGATTCGCTTATTGTCAATCTAGTAATCTATTTTTCTTTATTGTCCAAATAGCATTGCATAGTTTGTTTATATGTTCAATAATGCTATGATTATGACTTATGCTTGAAAATTTGATAGTTGCAAGGATGTCGGGCCAGAGCCAGCGTTTGAATGTGGTCCCCACAGTTACAATGCTTGGAGTGATGAAGGCTCGCTTGATTGGTGCCACTAGAGGGCATGCACTCCTTAAGAAGAAGAGTGATGCTTTAACTGTCCAATTTCGACAGATCCTCAAGAAGATTGTTTCGACTAAAGAGTCAATGGGAGACATCATGAAAACCTCTTCTTTTGCACTGACCGAAGCCAAGTATGTTGCTGGGGAGAACATTAAGCACATTGTTCTAGAGAATGTTCAGAATGCGGCCCTCAAAGTTCGCTCGCGCCAAGAGAATGTTGCAGGTGTTAAGCTCCCAAAGTTTGAGTACTTCAGTGATGGTGAAACAAAGAATGACCTGACAGGATTGGCAAGAGGTGGCCAACAGGTCCAGCAGTGTCGTGCTGCTTATGTGAAAGCAATAGAAGTTTTGGTGGAACTTGCTTCTCTTCAGACATCATTCTTGACACTTGATGAGGCTATAAAGACCACCAATCGTCGGGTTAATGCTTTGGAGAATGTGGTGAAGCCGAGGCTGGAGAACACTATTAGCTACATAAAGGGGGAGCTAGATGAGCTGGAGAGGGAAGATTTTTTCAGGTTGAAGAAGATTCAGGGATACAAGAAGAGGGAAATTGAGAGGCAGCAGCTATCTGCCAAGCAGTTTGCCGAGGAGCAATTTGCCGAGAAGGTCTCATTGCAAAAAGGGATCTCAATCAATTCAGCACATAACTTGTTGTCTGCAGCCGTGCAGAAGGACGAGGATATTATTTTCTAAATTGGAGGTCAGTACAAAGCATACTGCTGCATTTGCTTTATAGATTGTTTTTCCTCTGGTTGTTGGGTGAAATTAACTTTATTATGAATCATCTCTTATGTTAATTCGGTTCTTATCTTTGTTAAGAAGAGCATCATGATATTTGGGATGGAAACGTTTCTTTGCCCCTCACTCTTTGTTATTACTTCTCCACCCCAATATTGCTCTGATATCCTATATTCATTACTGAGGAAATTTATGTTTTCTGTCTGCTCTATTTCTCTTGTTACGTTAAACTCTTCTGTATGTGGTATTGCGGATAGAAGTGGGAGGGCAGAAAAAGTCTAATCAAGTCTTAGGTGAATTTATGAAGTTGTTTTGCTGAAAAGAAGGAAGAATCGTGAAAGAAACATTCTTGATTATGATGTTGCTGTACATTGGGTCCGCAAGGGGAAGTTAAGGGGGTGTTTAGTTAAAGGGTATGAGAATCAAGAATCCGAATGATACTCATATAAATTGTTTGGATTAATGGAATGAGAATGAAGGTTTGGGAATGAAATCCCAAAAATTTGGGTTTTGTGCAACCCAAATAAAATGATAGGTTTTGATTGAAACCCATGTTTGAAACTCAAGAAAAATAATTGACACTTTTTGCCTTTCCATTCAGCAAACGAGGTTAAATATGAGTTGAATATGTTGTTGGAGAGGTTGAGGAAGCAGAGATTGGTGAGGAGAGATATTTCCGGCAGGATGGGGCTGGAAAAGTAGTTGTCTGCGATGGAGAGATTGAGGAGGTGAGGGAGGTGTTTGATGTCGGAGGTTAGTATTCCGGTGAGGTTAAGGCTGGAGATGTTAAGAGAGAAAAAAGGGGGGAGAGGTAGAGATGGGGGTTATGCCTTTTTTTAGAGAGAGAAGGGCTCTGTATTCTGGAGGAGAGATAGAGAGGGAGAAGATGACTAAGATGAGTTGGCATTTTTTGGGTCTGACTTGGTTTTGTTTGATTCTGGTGTGATGTGGGTTTTAGAGAGAGAGAGAGAGAGAAGGGGGAGAGGGAGAGATGGAGAGAGTGGGTGAAAAGAGAGGGAAGTATGGCAATTTCAAGCGATGGAAGGTTGAAGACAGCAGACGAAAGCTTGAATTGATGCAATAAAAGAGCAAAGAAAATAATTTCTTTTTTTCTTTGAATTTATATTATTATTTTTAATAATAGAATCATGTTAGATGTAATAAACAGCTAATAAAAAAATATTTTAAATCATAACAACATTTTTTATCAAGTGCAAAATTGACAATTATATGATTCTCATTCCGTAAGATATACATACAAAATATCAACAATAGTAATCATATTCATTCCAGAATTTGAACCAAACAATTGATATCGAAGTCAATTTCTTCACTCCATTCCTAAGGTCTTTGATTTCGATTCTGATTCCGATTTCCCAATTCGAACCAAATGCCACCTAAGTGGTACTGTCACAATGTCATTTCCTGATACCTATTGAAATAAGTTGCATTAATTTGAGCCATTTTCCACGAACACATAACCCAAAATATGTAGACATTCATCTTAATAAGAATAGAGGATTACATTAAACAGAAAAACAGCAGAGGGCCAAGAAGGTGCACATTGGTGGAACTACCAAAGCAAGGAATTAACAAAATCAACATCTCAAAGGAAGATGTCAAATCAAAAGACAACTAAAAGCAAAAGCTCCTTGAGGAACTGCCAATAACACCAGGCAAGAGCTTCTCAACCACCTCAAAATTTTTTAAATAGTTCCTTTTGCAACAACCAAAAAATGTCTTATAGGGAGCATCCTATGCACTCCCGTTCTCAAGTCCTCAATCCACTTTTAGCCCATTATCATTCTACATTAGCTTCAAATCACTCGATGATGCAGCACAGAAAAAATCTTCTCCTGCAATGATGGGGTCTGGGAACAAAATAATGTAACAAATGGTCCATTTACTGAGCTCGGTCTTGCATATCCATTTATGTGAACAATGTTGCTTCTTTGATAATTATCATGAAAAAATCCTTCCCAGTTGCCTCCCAAGCAAAATAATAACCTTTGTGAGCTTAAGGACTGCCAAAAACGTCCTGTGGGAAGGAAATCTTCCTCTTATCCCCTCTGCATGCCTGGATAATTCTGCAGAAACTACCAACATCAAACAACTTGTGAGTTTCCCTTAAAGAATAAGAAATTCTCTTCTCACGATTTCCTGTAGGAAGGAGATCCTCCTCTCATCCATTGAACAAATTGGTTGGTTTAAACTTCCTTTCTGAGACACGAAAACCTTTCAATAACTGGGTTAAAAGACTCTATAATATAAAAACAACACATTTACAAAAATCATTGATTGAAAATTGATAAATAAGTTGGTGGTTCTTAAATGCAGTAAGAGTATGATTGTATGCATATGACACATCAAATAATCAAGTTATAAATGGGTCAGTTTTTGGTTGATGGGTGAACTCACAACTCGACCTTATTACTTTGTGTTTCTGACTGTGTTGACACGTTTGTGACGGTAAAGCAATTAAGTTGAATTGAAACTGAAATTTTGTGCTATGCTTGTGTCATGTTTGCGGATTGTGTACTATGTTGGTAACCCCAACTTGGGACCACTTTTTTAGCCAAAAGCTATCTTTTGTCCCCTTCCTCTAATTTAACAAAAGCCTTGATCTTTGAATATCTTTCTTTCCAAACCCTTATTCTATGTTCCTAAAGCCCTAGTTGGCATCCATCCCATCTAATCCACAGCATTTACTCCATAAAGAATCTTTCCTTCATAACATTTTCCTCTTCTTTTCACTTTTAATGCTCCATGTAAATGGGGCCACACTAAGTTATGATCCTCTCCATAAAAATATGCATTGCAATTTGTCTAGTCTAAAAGTTAGAGCAACCTGAGATGAGATAGCATTAGTTCTAGAAAGCTGCCAACAAGGTCATTGGTAATCTTCTAACATGAAAATTTGTCTAACTTCTTGATACTTTCTCACTCTCCAATGAGGTACCAACTTACACTTCCCAAAGTTACTAGCAAACTTATTCTACTTCAAATTGCTGTGGGATGCATGTTATATAATCTATCTGAATGCTATCCTCTATGTGGCCAATATGTTTTTCATCTTAAAAGGGAAGTGAGGGAGACAATTTGTGGCTATTGTGTAAGTTCACTTAAAGTAATCTCAATATAACCTTCTTCGGTTGACTTATCCAGAACTTTGCTTAAATCCTCCTATCCAACATTAAAATAAAGAGTGAAATCTGAAAGAGGATTACCATGTCATGGAACGCTGTACTTAGTTTGGATTGGGTCAGTTCTACAGAATTTTGGAAAATCACTGAACTCAAAATCTGTTAGCCTGGATTGGTTGTCAGTTCAGATGTTGTTTTCACATCATTTGCATCAAAAACTATGTTTCTGAAGCTTGTGCAACACTTATTGCATTTATTTTTAGATCATATAAAACATGTCCTGCTTTCTTTATTTGTAAAAGTAATAAAATAAGATAGTAAGGACATTTTAGATTATAAAGAACCACCGATTAGTACTCTTACTACGCTCTCATCTCTAATTTGTCCAATGAACTACGATCATTTTTTTCAAGATGCAAATTCATGGTATTAGAATAAGGATCAATACAGGGGTATTTTGAAGACCCTAAGTTATGGCTTGAATAGAGATCAATTGAAAGACACGGAGAAAGAATGAAGAAGGCTGGTTGGAGGAAGAAGGGGAAGAAAACGAGGAAGAAGTAAAGGCGATTCAAGTGCCTGCAACCGAGAGAGTGAGACACTAACCTAATGCATTTTTTTTTGGGAACACACCAGAGAAGCATAAAATAGATATGAAAACAATGTCCAAACCAATGCCTGATCTTTTAAACCTGGAATGGAACTTATTTTAATTGCTTCTCAAAAACTTAACCTGGGATAAAATGGAAAAGTATATTTACCGAAACAAATCCAACTCGGGAACCAATTTGTGCCCCTGTTCACAGATCTGGAGCTATTGAAGAGTTTTTCAGTGTCGGTCACAACAAAAACTATGCTGGCTATTGACATTCAATAATGCAATCATTTTCTTCCTTGTTTCTAAGGTTAACCTATCTGTAAGATGCCACAGCTACTGCAACTCACATGGTTGTAATGTTTTTTCATGTTGAGCTTGATATCGACCATGGGGTTCAACTTTTCAATGCAATAGAAATCCTCAATAAATATATAGTTTTTATGTTTTATTATTATTATTATTATTATTATTATTATTGTTTTCTTCTCTTCGATATTGGTTTCTCAAACGGTCGACTCCAAAATTTGGGATTAAGTGTCAGTTTGTTGATGTTGTTGTTCTTTTTTCTAGGTGTTGAATTCCATTGTTTGCATGATATGACTTACCGGGGTGAGTTAGTTGTTTAGCTTTATTGATTTGGCATTTCTTGTTATCCCTTAAGTTAATTATGGCTTTGGAATGGTGATTGCTTTGCTTATTAGTTAGGCAGATTTTTCTTTGCCTGTGGCTTTAAGGTGTTCATGGGGTAGTCCTTACCATTATTTTTAAGGAATCCATTATTATCTTTTTCTCTGATTTCTGCAATGAGCCTCTTGCTGTTTGGGGAAAAGAAGAATTATTAGGTTGCATCTTAGTGCACTTGAAATTGTTTACAAAGTGTAATTATGCAAGCCTTGAGAAGCATAAACATTGGAAAACGGACACCCAAAAAAAAAGAACACACAAAAGAGTTGCCACTTCTCTTGCTACATTCCTGTTTATGACCTACCCAAAGCTAGATTAGGTCCCCCCCTCTATTTAGACAGTAGGATTGCTTTAACTCAAGTAACTTGAACTTCATATTTAGATATTAGAATTATAAAGTTTATTTTCACAATATCCTTTAGTATAGAATGTGCATGTATCTATAACCTTCAATATACTGGTTGTAAGACTAGAAAGTGATGACTTTTTAGAGAATGGAAAAAACAACAACAACATGAGCCTTAGTCTCAACAATTGGGGTCGGTCATTTGAGAGGCAAATATGAGAAAGATTAAGGAAAAAAAGGTTGGTTTAATTCGTGCGGATTCTCCTTCACTATTCAATCCTATCCAAGCAGAGAATGGGAAAAAATAAAAAAATAAAAAAAAGAGTCTTGGCAGGTTAACGTAGATTATGCAAGAAGTCTACCTGGACAATTTTACTTGGTGGAATCAGGAAGATAGTAGTTGGTGCTGTCCCACCTTGTTCCCCTTTCTAGATATCGAGACCGAGCTAGCAAAATGGCTCATTCCCCCAGAATTTGATGTCACATAAAATATAAAATAAATTTTGTTTTAGTAACTGTACTTGTCTTTCTCGATTAATAGTTTCTTATGTACCCCTCATCGTATTAAATTACTTTAAACTTTTTAAAATTTTAAGTACAAATGTTATCTCTTTTCTTTCTCATGCTCTAAATGGCATTCATTCTTTTATTTTCATTTATAATTTATCTCTCATTCTCTCTCTCTCTATGAAATAACAAATTCAAAATGGGTTTGCTTTTTTTTTTTTTTTTAAATTTCCCCTGGTAGGGCTAAACTTGATGCAACGGTAAAGTTGCTCATATGGTGACCTCGAGGTCACAGGTTTGAGGCGGGGAAATAACCTCTTTGCAAAGGGAAATGTTGTGTATATATACGCTCACCTTCCCTCTATCCTTGTATTAAGTCGGGGAGCACTTTATGCATTGAGTGAGTCCTTTTATTTCCCCACTCACCCTTTTATTTATATATAGATGTATATATATTTGATTATGCAAATTAAAAACTAATGTTATTCGTTTTGTCTCACTTATGATTACATTAAAAACACTTCTCTTTTTCTTTGACTTTTATACTTAACTTTTTATCAACTTCCTCTTTCTCACTCAAAGCATAGCAATCTACTATTGGAGGTTTTAATCCCCCCCCCCCCGCGCGACTCCAATGTTGTAAGTGTTTTTTATTATTATTTTCCTATTCTTCTATTTATGTTTCTTTCTTAATTTTTTAAGCATATATGTTAGATATTTTTTCTTTCATTATGTTCTCTTATCTAGTTAAATGAAATAAATAGACCATGAAAGTAATAGACACTTAATTGTTTTGATGCAATTTTAAACTTGTTCAATTAGCGAGTTTGAGAATTGAAATTTTACCCGAATTTTTAAGATGTGTATTTTCAAAATTCATTGTTTTACAATGTGAAATGTGTGACATATTTTATTAAAATTTGAACTTAATATTGCTTCTTTTTTTTTTTTAATTTTCAATTGTGTATGAATATTTTTTATTTTCGTAATGCCTATAACATAATAATATTTATGTCTCAATATTCAATTTTGCTTTTGATTTTTATTTATCCGACTTTTGATAAATCCAACAAAATAAATCTAAAAATTTTACTTAACTATAATAGAGTCATTTGATCTCAACGTTACAAAAATTTTTAAAAGGTCAGTTATTCCTTCAAATTTTATGATAATATTTTAATTTTAATTTATTTTTAAGAATTTATGTGGTATTTTGTTAAAAATAATAATTTTAAGTAATATTGCAATTGGCCAATACCTGTGTTATTTTAAGTAATTGTGTAATAACTCAGTATTGATAAAAAGGTACTACCTAATTGGATGAGTATAAAACTTTAAGTGCCTGATTGTAAAAGTTTAATATCATAGTGAAATTTTAGAATTTGTTGGAGGATCAGTTATGTACTTAATCGACTTTATGTATCATTAACATATGCTAATTTAGAACAGTTTGATCTCTGTTCCCGAATGATGCATTTTTCAGTTTGCTGCTGAAAGAACAACCTGCTATCTCTATTTAAGAAGACATTTGTTTATATGGCATGTTATCAACCGCTACAAAATATTCTTTTCATCATTTCAAAATTCAACGAAGTCCTTTTTTATGTATGGTCACAACCATATGTTCTGATTCTGGCCTTATACTTGTGGTTTAATTTGAATTAAAATTGGTCTTTACCTAGTCAGGCAGCCAGTTACATATATTTTTAGGCTCTGTTTCTTCCTTGGTTGCTTGAGCTGCGATATAATATATAAGTAGCTTCTGGTTTATTTATTATTTATTTTTCTTTGGCTTGCTTTTTCTTTCCTATCTTATTTCACTTCTATTGAGTTGTTGGCTTCATTCAAATCTTTCACTGTTGGCCAGATTAGCTGACTACCTTCCAGGCTTTTAAGCATTTGTATATTTCCTATGTCCAGATTAACATGCATCCTTTGTTGTCCCAACACATGGCGACCTTGGCAACTTCATGTTAATAATTCAATTTACTTCAGTCATTATTCGCATAAGTTAACTGATCTCTGGCTTGTACATATTATGTTCTACCAGGAATTAGTCCTCTTTCTGCTGGTTGATATTTAAGACCAGTTTCAAGGGTGCTGTAAAATTCTCCTTATTAGTGCAGTTTACATTATGTAGCTTGTTTGAGTGAGTGTAGCCCAACAGAAGCTTCTTACATCTTTTAAGTCCTATAGATATTTGAGCTATTTTGCTGATATCTCCGGTATTTGTGATTTTGACTTCCTGAACAATGTTTATGCAATCTTTATCAGGTTTTTGGTTTCATTACTCCGCAAGGCCTCTAATTTTGCTCCATTGCCAGGTTAGGCTCTGATCAAAGCAAATTGGTTCATGCAGCTGCAAGAGAGGACAAGGCTTCCAGGGTGGGTTGTACATGTTCCCTGTGAACTCTAGGATGCCAGCAAAAACTAGAGAAACAACCTCCATAATTAGCTTTCCAGTTAACCTTTGCTTTATGCAATAATGATTTGCGCCTTTCCTGTTGGCGATGAAACAAATATTTTATAATGTTGGACCTAATTGCTTTTTCCCAAAATGTAGCAGAAATTGTTAAGACATTGGTTTGTTGTAATGGTTCTGGTATAATAAAATTGTTTCTCCTGGAAATGGTAAGAAATAAAGCAAACATATTGAGTTAATGGACAATCTTTCGGTTCTCTAGAATTTTTAGTTGTATGCTATTATTGTTTGTGTTGTATTGTAACAAAACAGACAAATTATTTAGGGACAATTTTAGATCTTAGTTTTGTAACATGATGTATGCAAATAGGAGATAACCCAAATAGGAGAAACCCCAAAAAAGCATTCTGCTAAACAATCTTACACACACACACACACACACACACACACATATTTATATAGATGCATGTACACTAGGGATGACACCAAGCCGGTTGAGGGGATGGGGCTAGGAACCATGGGCCAATTCGGCTGCGGTTCCAAGGCATTCCCGATCCAGATCAGGTCAGTTCCAAAAAATACTTACTTGGAACCAATCCTACTCTAACCAGACCCATTGAACCAGGCTGGGTTGGGCTGATCTAGTTCTACGATTTTTAAGTGAAATTTTTCCAAAAAAAAAAAAAAAAAACTATTGGAACCGGACCGGTGCAAGAAAAATAGGAACTAGACCGGCCTCGTTACTGTAGCGGCCAGACCAGTGGTTACTGTTCACCGGTCCGGTCTCCCGGGCCAGGCTTTCCGGGCCGGTTTTCCGGCCAAAACCAGCCAGGTTTCATCTCTAATGTACACTCATACACATTCCATTCTTCCACAGTTCGAGATGGCAGAGGTACAGAAGCGGGACTTGAAGATCCTAATTTTTCTCATTTTTACAAAACCACATAAAAGGCCCTTGCCATGTCTATTCTCCGCCAACCTCTGTGTATTGCATATGTGCACTACAGGTTACGTGAGGTAATTTGTTCAGCAATAGATGAAATTACATGAGCAAGTTCACAGGAAAACAGTTTAACTATAATCTGAGAACAATAACCAAGCATATATAATAAGATGTGCCAGAATTTGCCACAATTCCAGTAAGGTGACGACTATGGAGCTTCCCATTCCAAGAAAAAGGAATTTTTTTTTTTTTTTTTTTTTTTAAACAATGAATTTGCTACAAAACGCACATTAGTTTCTGATTGTTAGCAGACTAAACTGCCAACTACAACTTTATCCACCAGGGTAGAAGGGCCTTCGTATGATGGGCATGTTTGGATGGGGCATACAAACCGAGGTTTCATGGTTAAGAAAATTGACCACCAGATATTCACAAGCAGATTTACGCATTTCGTACGCCTGGCTAGCTCAAAATCCATCATACCAGAAACCTCAATTGGGAGCAATGCCAATTTCAAGACCAATGTTTTCAGAGCCTCCTCTCCATTGGCTTGGCAGATCTAGAAGTTGAAGTGAGACTATTGTTAGAAAATCCACTGGGCTTCTTCAAGGGAGAAACACTGCAAGACAAAATTATATATAGTATGGATTGGCATCGACGTGGCGCATCCCTGTGCCTTGTACTTGTTGGACATGGACACAATGCCGGCATGCCCACAACACATGTAGGACACATGCCTAAGTAAAAAATGATTAATATATTATCTTATACATGGCCCGGACACAAGACCAACATGGCTGTGCCGAGCAGATTTTTTTTATTGGATTTTGACACAATCAAATCTTTTTAAATTTAAAATGAAGATGATAACAAATTTAAAGTCTATCAGATAACCTAAAATATATATCCTAACTAGTATTACCATTCTAATCATTGCATTATTTTTCACATGCTAACTTTGATTGCATATTCATATAATAGCATTCATATAATAGTATTTATATATTTACATCTATTTTAATAACCAAGTCTCTCTCATGTCATTTCCTTTCATGGGTTTTATGCCGCGGTGTTGATGTCATATTGTGTCTCAAGTTGCTGTCTTGGCTACCTAAATTAATAGTATACAAATATATATGACCAAAGCACAGGAGGTTACCAATAGCTGCTTTGCAATGCACTTTTCCTCACCGCTGCAAGATTTTGCACTTCCCGGCTGAAGAAGGAAACAAGAAATCAATGCATGCTTGAGAAACTTACGGTATCGATAACAGTCTCCATCACCTCTATAAACATGATAGGACATGCCGTGGTTTGCAAGCAGAATAATGGGAGCCAACAACAAAGGCTCCTCAATATTTTTGTTCCTGTTTTTAGGATCATAAGAAGTATCTTGATGATAATCTAGAGTGAGCTTCCTTCTAGTTACTCCTACATTATGATTATGATTATGATTATGATTATTATGATTATGATTATGATTATGATTATGATTATGATTATTATTATTATTATTATTTTGGTGTATACCACCGGTATCCGGAGTTATGCTCCAACTAAATCGGTTCGGAAGCTGCAGTCGCCCATTCCGGAGGCTATCCTCCTAGTGTAGTCTTTTCTATTCTCAATACTCGAATCCGAGATGTGAAAGATAACAAGTTCTACAGAACCAATTTTGATGTGGGAGATCAAGTCCAATCAAACTAATCAGCTTGCGGAAGATCAAAAAGAAATCATATGGCATAATTTGATAGAGTCTAACTTCAGCAAATTTTGGTCTCATCTGTTAGTAATAGTGGTCTTATCTAGAACATTTTTAGGTATTTGCAAAAAACGAGAATCAGTAAAATTACTTTTGAAGTTAGCACCCCCACCAGAAATAGCCATCATGTGTTGAAAATGCATGGGTCACACACTAAAGCTTAAAAGTTTTCATCTATGATTTTAAACAGAAAATTGCACAAGAGCAACAACTAAACCGTCCTTTGTGTGAGAACAATGAAACTTTAGAATGCCTAAGTTTCATCTGTACATAAATATCATTATACAATACTAACTGTTAGCAACTTGCATTTTAGCTTTCTTCATGATGTTGCTCTTCACATTGGAAAAGTTGTTGCCAGGTCCACCTTCAAATGAATTTCGAACATTATAAAACTTTATTTAACAAGCAGAAATGCCTCTTTTTCGCCAATCAGACTTTTCAAGTTGGTGTATATGACAAACTAAAGAATTTGATGACAATACTCAAATGAATAAAACAATGTACCTCCAAAAAAGCTTCTTTTACTCCCTGGAGGAACCTTGGTGGAAAGCTGAACTTGCCGACTTTGTTTCCCTACAACAAACAAACAATTTAAACATTGGCCATAGATATCAATATCACATGTTGCATCCCAGCATTTTAAGATCCTGATAGGCCATGGGATGGACCCATCTCGTCCAAAACAGTAGGAACAAAATCTTAGCATGAATGAAATTCACAATCTGAGGGGCTAGAAAAGATTCAATCCCCTAGTTATCCTGCTTCTACATCATGTGATTGGGTAATCTTCATCAAGATTAGCTTTTAGTTCTTACCTACCCTAAAAGCTGCAGAATAGCCTCTACTGAACCATTAAACCAGAATAGAAGTGTCGTTTCCCTTGTTTCCTTTCTCCTTCCAGTGCTACTCAAAGAAGGGACTTGGTGCATATAGAATACATGAGGAACTCCAAGGTAGAGAGGAGAAAATAAGTCTTGAAATACATAGCTTGGCATGAGCAATAGCATCAACACCAGAAGAATCAATTTAGTCTCGATGCTAACCTATATAAGTTTCAAAACTCCCAAGTCAGATATGACTTTAAAGGTTGAAATGGGTGGACACTGACTAATGGAATAAGAATGTCTGTCACCTGTTTTGGGTGTAGGAAGGATGCATGAAAAAAGCACTCAAAGTGCTTTTTTGTTGTAATTGGATGGAAAGAAAAATTCAAGAACTTTAGACGTCAACCCATTGGCATATTTCTGCCATGGGATAAGATTGGACTCATATCAGGTCTTCACATATTTTAGTTTGTAGAATTTGAAGAGAGATAGAGAAGAAGTCCTTTACCATCTTTTCCTATGCTTTCCTTGCATTTCCTTGGAGGATTTATTATCCCTGTGAATCTCTTCTTGTAACATCTTTCTTAGATACACTTTTTTTCTATCAGGAAAAAAAAAAATACTTAAAAGCAAACCCAGTATCCATAGACTCATTTAATTATAGTGACTAATTATGAATTATAGTGAAAATTTTAGGCAATATCATGTTACTTGCAGTAATTGTGACCTGTGTCTTAGTGTAGATGCATCAACTGACTGTATGAACTATTATTTAGTTGAGATTTCAAATTATCATCTCCCAAGCAGCAAAATCATTTAAGAACATTTCAACCCTATGTGGAATGTAGGTATTGCAAGGCAGATATAATTTTAGATTTTGGAAATCGACGCTTGTACTTAGGAAGTGGACAGACTATTCCAGAAGCCCATGAATGTGTATCACTTAGAACACACTGAAGATGTGAACAGCGACATAAAAGCATCCAAGAAGAAGTAGCAGTCCAGCATGGTTCATTTCACATGGAAATATCAGCAAATGCAGATCAACAAGAACAAGTATTAATTGTCTCCTCATTCATTCTTGGCACTGTGTTTTCTGTGCATGTGTGTGCATGCATGAGAGAGAGAGAGAGAGAGAGATTCCACAAAACTTACGATCTTCTTCTTTTTTATAACGTTGTTTAAATCGATCAATTGACTTCTGCTGAGCCTCATCAACATCCTTCTGTTTAGCCTGCAAGTATGATACATATTTGATTCACAGACTTCCATTAACAAAAGAATGATAATTGCAGATGCAGCTCAAAAAACACTGGTCATTGTTTTAAAAAAGATGAGTAGAAGAAGAGAATAGAAAACAAAGTGGACCTCATATAAGTCCTTCCATTTGAATGTTACTCTTTTCTGCTTCATCCTATCCACTACATGACTGGCGTTTTTAGCACCATCCATAAAACCTTTTCCATAATTTATCAGTAACTGGACTGAGATCTCTATCCTTTAAAAAAAAAAAAAGAAAAAAAAGAAAGAGCAAATTATGCAATTAATAGACCAATAAATGAAAACAATGTCCTTGTTAAAACACCACGTAAGGTACTCCGAGTCTTACTCTTGTTGAGTTCTCAATGTGCATCAACTGATCTACTGTACAATGTGGTATCTCACCAACATCGCCAAGATATCTAACATCGTCTATTGCTGTTCGAATACATAGTTCCACCAAAGAAGGAGCCACTTTTTTCATCATCATTTCTATGTGCAGTATGTTAATATGTCCTGACCTCATTCACAGAGTATTCCACACTACAACCAGAACAACAGAAGATTAATATTAGACCATAGAATTCAAGAGCAACTAATAAGCAACTAAAGTAACCAAAACCCCACCAACAACAAAGGATTTTTTTGATACATATATAAGGATTTCTTTTTCTTTTTTTTAAATATATAAATTAAAAACACATACATCAGAAATGAACATTTTATACCACCACAGTACTCTGAAGAGATTACCTGAATATGTAAAAGAAAATTTTGTATGCTCAAATTTCAGAAAATGTCAAAACTTTTCAGATTGGGTTTTCGAACAACCAGAAAAAATTGTGGGAAAAATTACTGTAGATCTCCTACAAGGAAGCTGTTTCAATATTTTCAATATGGAACTCCTTCAAAAGGCTATGGCATTTAAGTTCATTTATTTATTTAACTTTCTCGGCAATAGGGAGGGATCTCAATTCATTTTAGTTTGTAAACAACCACAAAAGTGCTGCTTCAAAAAAGTTCTTAGTATTTTTATTTATTTATTTATTTATTTATTTTGCTTACCATCTATAATTTATAAGGGAAATCAAGAATCCTGCTTCAAAAAATTTTCAAAAATTTTCATATGACATTAGACTTTTTCATTGAATTTTCAGTCCACTCTCTTTTCTCTCTCCAGTACCTCTTTGAGATCCCCACCTGAACCACCACTCATCCCCTCCGTCTTCTTTACTGCAACCACAACCACGACTCTTTCACCAGCCAACACCAGCGAAAACAACAAACCCAGATAAGATTTTATCCAGTGCGGTTCATCACACCCCTCACTCTTGTTCCAAACCCTCTGATCCTCCCAATCAGCCCGATCTTGATCATCACTTCCTCATCACCATCATCGGCAAAGAACCCATCATCAATATCTACAAGTCTTTGGAGATGAAAGAAGAGGAAAAAGATGAGAGACTAAAAGGAGAGATGAAGTATAATGATACCAGAATAAAGTTTAATTTTGGGGTTCAAGATTGGAGGTTCTCTGAGAATGCGCAGGCGGTTTTTACTGTTCATCTGATTTAAAACCCAAAAGAAGAAGGAAATGAAGGAGGAAGAGAAAACTGAGGCTGGACAAGCAAAACAACTTTTCATCATTTCTTGTCAAGATTCCTGATGTCAATATTCTTGAATAGTTTTATCTTCGTGTTTTTTACAGAGTGGGTTAATATGATTATTTAGGAGCACCTTGCTCTCCTTTTTTTTTTGGTGAACTTGTAATCCCTTTTTTCTTTATAAGCCTTGGCATAAAGTTAAGAAATTAAAAAATATGAATTCGAGATCTAGAAATAATTTTTTTTATACAAATATAAAATGAATATTATATATATACACTTTCACTTTTAAATTGACACTAATTATTAAGATTAATATTCTAATTGATTGATTGATTGATTGATATTGTGATGACAATATGGCATAATAGCACACACTCACACATACACACATTTACCAAAGTACTGGGAAGTCCAAAGCTGAGACCCAAATGTATATTTCCAAAAAATTCTTAATAAACTGTCACATGCCATAAACTAAAATGATATCAAACTCAAATTTTCTTTCTTTGTCCCCAAATTTTCAAGAGGACTCATTAAAAGAAGAAGAAAAATATATCTATTAACCAACATATTAAAAAAGAAAAACAAAACCATTAAATTCTAATTATTTTCTTCACTTAATTTCTCTTGTGGGGAGTTTCCTGATCCACAAGAACAATAACTTGTTATTTGATTCTCAAGCACCCAAAAAAAATAAAAAAAATCTATTTAATACTTTGATTTGTGTAATTCAAAAAAGTCTGTCAACGGCAAAGCGAAAATACCGTATTCTTTCCTCAATTGAGTAAAAAAATTAACTAAATCAGAATAAGAGAGAAATAATTAAATCAACATATAATAAAAGAAGCAAAGGTATTGATAAATAGAAATGATTGAATTTTACAACGGGATCGGGATCGATCGACGGCGATAGAAAGTCTAACCATGGACTGCAAAATTCGATCAATCGGACGATCAAGATTAAGTCAACCGATCACCATGATTGAGTTTTACGGATTTGGGATAAATATCATGAAAAGATATTTGATCGATCGAGAATTTTAGGTTAAGATTTTTTAGGTTTTCTTGCTCCTTCAAAACACTAATGGCTTTGGTGTCATCACTTCCGATGCAACTGTTAGGGCGGGTTTATACTCAAACAAAATTCGCGACTCAACTGAACTCGAGATATACGGATCGGGTTAATTCGATTTTTTACATATCGAAGGGTTTGAATCAGTAATTAAAAAAATGAAATTAATTCGATCCGTTCAAATTAATTCAAATATATTTTAATTTTTTTAAACCAAAAGGGATTTGAATTAGTAATTAAAAAAATCGAATTAATATGATCTATTCAAATTAATTCAAATATATTTAAAAATATATAATAATTATAAAGATAAAAATAACATTAAGGAAAAAAAATATTTTGTAAGAGTACCATATATATTTCTCTTATAAAATCCTAATCAATCCCTCGTGTCTCTCTCCCGTCTCCAAGTCCAACCTGTGTCTCTCCGGTCTCCTTCCTAATGGGAGGGGGCGAAACCCAAAATTTTGATCTATTATTCTGTGGGAAAATTGAAATCACAATGGTGATCATTTTTTTTGGAGTTGGAGGCATATTAGTGTATTGACTTTTCTACCACACATTTAAAAAATTAAAATAGAATATGATGGTTTATTGCATTAACATAATAAAAAATTTGGCTCAAAATCTTGATTGTCCAGCATTTTTGGCTTGAATACCCCTATGTTAGGAGTGGTAATTTCTGGTACGACACGTTACCACGGTATGAATATGATACAAAATTAGTAGGTTTGGATCGATATGAATCTGTTTTGGATCATAAATAGGTTAACACGGTTATAGCTCATTTAAAAATGGTTCGTGTCATGTCAACCTGCTGAGTCAAGCAAATGACCCGGTAAAAATTAAACGGGTCGTGTCATGTCAAAATTAATAGATCGACCTGTTTGATTCGGTAAAAATACGTAAAAAAATTATAATATTTTAGATATTTTGCTATTGTGAAAGATATAATAATATGATTAGTAATTCGATATTTTTATTTATAGATATTTTATATTTAGAAATTCGTTGAATTTCAAAATTATGTTAAAACAGATTGATAAGTTAACTAGTTGAATGAGTTATTGTAATTTGATTACAAATTAAATAGATTAAGCAAGTAAACACGACACGACACAATTATAAATGAGTCAAACACGACGCGGCACGATAGCAAAATATAGTGTATGAGTTTGAATTTTTGATATGAAATACGAATACGATACGACTATCCTATGCTTTGTTGGTTTTGGGTGCGGCGAGACATATGCTTCTTATGGTACACAAACCAATGGGGTCTTTCCTTTTGCCAGAAATGTGGCCAATGTGACTTATGATTAATTAAATGTGCATTTCTTATTAATGTCCTTAATGGGTACTCCCAAATTTGTATCCCAAATTTGTATGTACAAATTTTGGAAGATTTAATGATATGATAGTGCCAAATCTATCCTAAACACTAAATCAAAATGTTAAACATTGAATCCTAAAATTTAAACCTTAAATTTGGTCAAACTTTTTATTACTATATTAACAATACATTTGAAAGCTTTGAAGAGAGTAGAAAAGATTAATTAGGAAAAAAAAAAAGGAAATGAAAAATTGTAATTTATATTCAGTAAAGACTATGGATCTTCATGAAAGTGAATGGGATAAATAGAAATGGCATGATAGGAAGAAACTAGAATTTTATTGAATAATTGAAAAAGAGCAAGGGTGATTACGAACTAATGAAAGCAAAACTAAAGCATAAAAGTTGTAATTTATATCAAGAAAAGTTGTAACTTTCTGTCCATATTGTTTGAGAGTTTTATGAAAAAAAAAAAGGAAAAGAAATAAGTTTCTCTTATTTAGGAATTGAAAAGAAATGGAGAGAAAAGTTTCATTTATATGTAAAGGTTACATTATTATCCTTTCAATTAGAACATAGGAAAGCAAAATAAGATAATATTTGAAATAAATTAGACAAGAAATTGGAATATTAAGGACTAATATTGATAGAAGCAAGATGACCTCATAAAGGTTCAAATCAATCTAACCATAATTTCAAGGTAGTTAAGTCGATCTAAGAAGAGCCATGTTGAACTATGTTATACAAATAAACTAGTTCCTGATCACAAACAAAATAAGATCTCAACTTGATAGTTACAAAATTAAACACCACATAATATCCAAATATAGTTTTCATATACAAAAAGTAGCACACTCATCATTTGTTTGGAGAAGTATTTGTTCAAAATATTCAATCTTCTTTCAAATAGGCATCCAAAAACTACAACACACTCTCTAGGATTTTTTGTCAAGAAAAGATAGCAATCATCAATCAAATCTTCTTTAACTTCAATACTTTCCAACTCGCTGAAAATTTCATTCCGTGTATATACACACTACCTAGATGTTTGGATAACAGAATTTCCCTCTCTTATAGCATCAGCAATATTGTCAAGTACGCTTTTAAGAATCTCAAGTTCTTCATCAACTGAAACCTTTCTTTTCTTTTCTTGAGAAGATTTTGTACCTCGAGTTTGTTTCAAGTCACTCGATTTTGGCATTTTCATATCAAATTCATAATTTGTGATGTCAAAGCTTTCAAGAATAATCTCATTTTCAGATAAGAGGTATTCGACATCAATACATCTCTCTAAGTCAACTCTGATAAGTTCATTGGCCCAGTGTTTACACTTCTCTTTGGCTGTATTGGCACCTTGCCTAGTTGCTTGATCCTTCTTAGCAAACAGCTCTTCCAGCTTGTCGTAGTTGTTGATCTGTTTGTTTCTCCATTTTATAGTTGCAGGTTTTTCTTAATTTCATGAAAGAAGACATCAGTTTAGTTGGATACAAGAAAATGTCACACTCCGACTCGCAAGTCCGAACACGTGACAACCGCCGCACTGTCCTGAGCACGTGTGAATTTCACCCCATACTCCAATGTATCGTAAGACATTTAGAATACCAAATAATACCACGGGTCATTCCGGCCATCAAATACCATCCACTAAAAAGAACACAAAACTCTCTCTAGGGATAGAAAACAAAACCAGCAATAATTCCTAAGTAAATTTCATAAGAAAAGAAAATTAAGGGTTCTCAATAGATATTTGTCCATAACCAAATCCAACTAGAATCAAAATACAGTTACATAAGTTGACAAATAGAATTTTTTTTATACAAAACGTCTTCCTTGAGTCAACTATCAATACTTCCAAGACAATAGCAGGATCTATACCAAAAGAAGTCTCTGATAGAGGTCTTCCCTAAGATTTAGCTCTAGGCGACCAAGAGTACTGACTAAACTTCCTCTGAAAAATGGAGATGGAGGGTGAGTATAGAAAATACCCAATGAGTGTATAACATGTTATGATAATATATTGGCGATGATCGTGGATATGTCAAATGTTTTTCACAAAATCATACAATCGTAACATTAAATATCAATATAAGCGAGATCTCAACAAATCATGTTATACAACTAATATGCATTCAGTCATAACATCTTATTTTCAAAAATCATGGAGTTGCCAAAATATTTTCATCAAAAGTTTGGCCCTGACTAATGATGGAATTGCCAAGGGATTCTCATCATCATCAATCATACCCCTACCTTGATTTTGGTTTGGACATTTCCTTTGGTACAACCAGGTTAGTCCGAAGGGAGGGATTTAGAGGTACCTCTTGAGCGCAGCTACCTTATCATCTAAATAAACACCCAACCACGTCACCTCATCAGGTCGCCCTGTGAAGGGAATGACTATAGCCATTAACCATGCACACAACACCATTTTGCAATCATCACATCACGTACCAAATTGTGCCAATAGCTATTTAAATGTATTCTCAGTGCATGAATTCAATCAGTCGCATTCGACACATGTCAATAAACGTGACACATTATTTTCAAACAACAAATGGATGTATTCGTTATTTTAAATCTCCTTTCGGGACATTCCACAATCATAAAATAATTTTAAAACAATTTTAGAAACATTTATAAAATCATTATAAAACATTTATAAAATCAATATATACTATTTTCTCACTTAAAACCATAAACATGTATCCACTTACCATGTAAGGGAGGGTAATCACTCCCTATTCATCCCACAGCAAGAGTCTAGTTTTGATCAAGTTTGTCTAGTTCCTACGGAATATTATTACGTAATCAAACCATTAATATTTATTACCTCATAGCAATCCATAAGTCAAACATTCAAAACTCTAACTTTTCTCTCACTCTCGGTGACATAGATTTTTCTCCAAATTAATCTCTCTAATTTCAGCATAAATTCCAAGATCATGAAAGATTAAAGTAAACCTTAGCTAGAAAAAGAAGATTACCTAAATTGTTGTCACCAAGTTCACTTCAAGCCGAACCACCGTCAAACTCTAGGTTTTCTTTTATTAGAATACTTCAAATCTCTCACTAGAGTTAACGTTTCAGAGATTGGGTTATGAGTTTTGAAGTCTTTAGAGTGTGGGTTTTGATGATATTTGATTGGTCTTTGCTGGAAACAAGGAGAGAGGGAGAGAATGTGCGAACCGAGAGGAAGAAGAGAGAAAAAAAAAGAAGTGGAGTCTTGACCTTTGTGGGTTCTAATGTCCCACTACTACTTTTCATTTATAAACCAATTTTCATGAATTTACTTAATTGTCCTCATTTACTTTCAATTTATATAAATGCCTAACATGCCCTTATTGATAATTTGGAGACTTTTCTCAATGAGTTCAAACACTTAAAATTTTTATTTGTAGAGAGAGTAATGATCGGTAATGTGCAAAAAAGCTTGAAATAGGAAGTGCCAACTTATAGAAAATAAGTTAGAAATAATGGTAAAATTGTGTAATACCCAAAATATGGATATAACTTAAATTGGGTATATTATATTTAAGGTGATTGAATGACGTGCTGGTAAAAAGTCTCTTTGGAAACCTATGGTTTTGGGTTCAACTCCTATCGGTAACCAAACACAATATGATCGGCTGAAGAAAGAAAGTATCATTCGCTGGAGACACATGCCTACATTGAGATTGAAGAAATAATAATAATAATAATAATAATAATAATAATAATAATAATAATAAAATATGAGATATAATATATATATATTACACATATAGAATGAAATGGTTGAATGACTTAGTGGATAAATTCTTTTTGGATGGGTGGAAAGTTGGAGGTTCAAGTCCCATTGACAACAAAACGTGTGATGGGAGAGCAATTCTTCAATTCTCTTGGCAACAATAGGACCAAAGGCATACGTGTGTTGGAGAAACATTAAGTGTTCGGTCAATGAAGGAAAGTGGACACTTGATCAATGCATATGGAGAGCAAGCATAGGTGTTCGGTCAAATGGGAGAGACCAAAGGGAAATGTTGGAAGAATATATTGTGCCAAACAGGTTCAGGAGCAAAATGGAAGGCATCGATGAGAGTTATTTAAAATTTTCAATTTCAAGTGCCGAATGAGAGTGCTGTTCGGGAGTGCTGTTCGATCAACCGAATGAGTGCTATTTGGGAGTACTGTTCGGCCAACCGAATGAGAGTGTTGTCCGGTCAACACAAATCTCAGTGGGTACAAGCAACCCACAACCGAATAAGTCTCACATTTTCATATATTATATCACCTATCAAGGAAAATTGAAAATGTTAATCATTCGGTCAATGGAGGGGACCGAAGGGACTTCTTTGAAAATGAAAGTTTGTAACCGAATGGATTTGTAAATATCCAAAGGCAAGAGTAATGGACTATTCGGTCAATATGCCGATGGAAAAATATACGGAAGTGTTCCAACACCCAAAAGACCAAAAAGTACATATATGATATTCACCGATAGATAAGCATGAACAAGAATTTAGAAAATTGGCAAAGTAGATTTTATGAGTCAAATGGATATATCGACAGAAGGAATGGAGTAAGGTACCAATAGAGTTCCTAATTTGTAAAATAGTCGACAGTTACCAATGGGTGGAACTACCGATCACCAGTTGAAAATCAAAAATTGGAAAAGGTAATCTATCAAATTCAAAAACTTTACCGGGGAGTCAATTTCCCCTCGAAACCTCAATTTCTACTCAAACACTAAAAACAATTTAAATTCTACCAAATGCCAACACACTACTAACCAATCACTTAAAATTAAAAATATCTACCGACCAAATGTATGAGAGATTTCTGAATAGCCCCAGGAGCAAAATTTTACATTTCTATTAAATTAATTATTTCTTACACTTTCATAAAATATAAAAATTTTCATGCAACCCATTTGAGTGAATTTTACTCAGACCGAATTTATTTGGTGTTACAAAAAAATAAACAAAAATAGCACTAATTGGTAGTTCAAATAGATATACACTTGTAAGTTGGTCACAAACTTCTATTTCAGTAAAGAAAGTTCTTATTGGAGGGTTCCAAGAAAAGTCATTGAATTTTCCATTTCTAAATAAATCATGACATTCACTGAAATGGTCTTTTAATGTGTTTAGTCGATTCTTCAATTAGGCTTTAGTCAAATCCATATCATGTTTCTCCATTTCATGTTTCTCCATTTTACAGCTGCAAGTTTTTCTTAATTTTATGAAAGAAGATATTAGTTCAGTTGGACACAAGAAAAACTAAACAAAAATAGCACGAATTGGTAGTTCAAATAGACATACACTTGTAAGTAGGTCACAAACTTATGGTTCAATAAAGAAAGTTCTTGTTGAAGGGTTCCAAGAAAAGCCATTGAATTTTCTATTTCTAAATAAATCATGACATTCACTGAAATGGTCTTTTAATTTGTTCAGTCGATTCTTCAATTAGGCTTTAGTCAAATCCATATCGAGTTTCTCCTTCAATTCTTTCACAATGTTATACGTTGTGGTGGTGAAAGCTCTATCAACTCGAGATCTTTCATAGTGCTATTTCAATAATGCTTCAATAAAAGCATTATCCATTGGGGTAGTCCATTTCAAATTTTCCTTCTTTAGTTCTTGGTCTTTTTTCATGATTTCTTTCATTTTAAAAGCTATGAGAAAATAATAGATAATATCAAAATTAGTAGCCAAAATATCTGTTATAAGAGCAACAACAAGAATACAATTAAAATTTATCTAAATAAATCCTCAAGACATTGTATATGCAAAAAAAGTCTCAAAGTTTCTAACACCAAAACTAATATTTATAGTACATAATCATTCCACATAGTTATAGCTATGTGGTCCCTTAAATTTTTTTCTTGTAGAGAATCTGTCATATTACTTGTACTTACTTTATGTGGACATTGTTGGGCTAATTCCTCGTCTACTTCCTTGATGAGTTCCTCATTTGGATCTACTTCCATCAAAAAGTTATTTAAGATACAATAGGCAAGAACAAACTTGTGATTGTATTCTAACACTATAAGTAGGCTTGATATCTCCTATGTAAGATACAACAGGCAAGAACAAATTTATGGTTGTATTCTAACACTATAGCAGGCTCAGTATCTCCTATTATTTGGAATCTTTTCTTCAAGACACTAAAAGCTCTCTCCATTGCATTTTGTAGTGATGCTTGCCGAAGATTGAAGAGTTCTTGAAAATTTTCTGATTGTTGACTTGAGTACTCTTTTAAATGGTATCGTAACCCTCCATATGGTGTAACTCGTCTTTGTTTCAACATGTACCTAGTATCAACAAGGTAGTTTTTACCTGTAAACACTTCAAAGTCACTAACTACATTTATTAGTTCACAAAGATATGTTTTGAAATGAAGATTATCATTAAGAATAATTAATCTGTTTTCTCTAGTTAACGCAATTTTTATGAAACTTGAATCATGCAGTACCCTCCTATTCAAGTAGAACATAAGTAAATTTTAGATCAAAAGAGTAAGTAGTTAGTACATTTTGAGTTGAGTGGTCTTCCCTTCCATGATACCTTGAGGCATCAAATCAATTGCACCGACACAATCCTAACATTTATGTAGTTTGTCAAAATTCTATAAGTAGTTCAAAATTACAATTGAATTCCAAACTATATTTAAAATAAAGTAATTCACTTAAAATATGGATATCATTGCTTGTTGCTTAGTATTTCAGGAGCAACTTCATTTCTAGTTGTTTGCTTTAGAAAGTATTTCTCCAATTCCATCATTGCTCTCAAAACCATATGAAAATGGCGACTAACGGTTTCACCCGCAATGATAAAAGAGCAATACAGTCTCATTCTTTGTTGAAAGGGATACTATATGAAGGAAATTAGCAACTAGTTCTTCAACACTTGCTCGTTGTGTAGGTCGTAGACCCCCATGTGTTTGTAATACATCACATAAGCACCTAAAAGTTTCAAGTCCTATGCAAATAACCTTATACATTTTTCCATTTGTCCTAAATTACATCAATAGATCTTCTTGTATATGCAATGTTCAGATTGATATCCAATATGTCTATCTACATAATCTCTTTGATTAGGTCTTTAAGATACAATCAACTTTATTACCTGACAAATAACCTCAATTCCAGCTAACTATCGACTTCCTAGTTGAATGTGTAACTTATTTAAATCCTCGTTTGCTTCCTTATCCATATAAAAGAATTAATGTGGGTATGCTTATTATATCAAGGACTGGGCATTGAAGAAATTACTAAAATATTTTTTGTCCAACAATTTTCCATTAACAACATATTTTCAGAAATCATAATGAATAATACCACACTTGAATATACTAATATCACATTAATAACATATCAAACAGTTCATGTGTGCTATCACAAATATTATGTATTAACACTTTGAAAACCAGATATATACAATAATGAAAGTACATAAATTTCAACAGTTTTAAACAACTAAGAAAATATTATTGAATGAATCTTTTTGCAATATAAATAATATGTAGAATGGAAAAATTGATAAACATCAATAATTTGAACAAAATAAGAAGTAAATTAAGTAAAGATGAACCTAATGTTTGTGGAGAAAGAAAGAATAAGATTGCATGATTGTTGTCAGCAATTTTAGAAGAAAAGAATTCATTTTTTTTATTGTTTCTAAGTGCTCTGCTTAAGAATAAAAAATTTTGGAATTAGTTTTTGAAAGACATTTTTGGAATATAAAAAATATTTAATTTTAACACTTTCTTCCCCCGTTTTTTTCCATCTTAGAGAGGGAAAAATTTTTATATTTGGAAGGATCTCAAACCCATATCTAAATTTCTTTTTTTTTTATTGTATTTAAACTCTCAAAAGAAAGAAAAACTATAAATTTCTCTCCCAATCTTTTTTTCTCTCATAATCTTCTCATCTAAACAATGTGTAAGGTCTTTTTATGTAAAGATAAATTGAAACAATTTAAAGTTATCCGAAAAAGGAATATTAATTTAAGGTTCCCCCCCAAAAGGGAATGAGAGAATTAGTTTCTAAAAGAAGTTATATCCCAAATATCATGCTTGAAAGAGAGAGGAAAGCAAAACTTATGGAATCCAGGATAGATTGACGGTCCTAATTTTTGAGAACATCATCACAGTTATTACTCTCTCTGTGAGCAAAAAGTACCTGATGCAACAAAATATTGCGGATTAGGTCTTGACATTTTTGAATATTATGATATCTGGAATACGTGGGAGTTACATCAGAGGAAAGAGCCAACATGAGCTCAACCAAATCGATCTTAAGGATAACCAGGGTGAAGTTTGTCGATCACAGAAAGAGGAGGCCCTCTATGACACCACATAGATTATCTGATCTAGCAATCTATGCAAGAAGGGATCAGCGACACACCAACAATTGCCTACCACATGCCCAGAGAATAAATGGGGGGAAATGGTAGTAACACTATTTGGGGAGATAGTGGCGTCATCGAAGACACTCTTATAGTGAGTTTTCCAATTAGCTCAAAGTGTGTACACAAAATAGATAACCCACGGAAGGCCCATATGGAGAGCGTGAGGCTAGTAGTTATGAACCAACCAATCTTCCATCAACAATCGCGCCAACACCATCCAAGAAAGGGGGGACATATTAAGAATCCGATCCCAAATTTGTCAAATTAGGGTACAGTTCTAGAATAAATAATTGCACGTTTTTGGTAACTCCTGACAAAGAGGGCAACGGGGGTCATTGTTAAACCATGACACCATTGTGTGTTGTTAGTCATTAGAGTTTCATGGGATATAAATCAAATCAAGAATTTAACATTTCAACCTCCAAACCCATCTTCAAGAGGTCATTGGGGAAAAAGTAGAGTCCTCCAGGAAGACAGAATGCAGAATAAGCTGATCATACCAAAAAGATCCCCTAGAAATTGCCCACTCAACATACTAAGTCTTGAGTTTTTGGGTTATGGGGAATCAAAACAGCCCTCGGCTTCTCCACAATAGTTTCAAAAAAAAGGGCAGTGAAACGTCCTGGTACCTATCTGGAATAATAAGTTGATGCACCCGTAAAGCTTCAAAGGAACCAAAAACTGCTTCGGAGACTCTTATCGATAACAGAGTAATAAGTTATAGCACTAATACCCTTTCTAATTTTATTGACCAATACTATATCATCTGAAAAAAACATACAATATGATAATTCATCTTGAATGCTATTCATTATTTCATTCATTACTATTGCAAAAAGGATGTGATTTAATACCAAATCTCGATAATGACCAATGTTAATTAGAAAACTATCACTTAAACACCATAAATTCTTGCATTGATAATAGCTCCCTTGTACATATCTTTAATGAAATCAATGTATTTCAAAGACATCCCCTTTTTATCAATGCCTACCAAAGTATGTTTTTGGAACCCTATTATATACATTTTCTAAGTTAATGAACATCATATGTAAGTTTCTTTTATATACACTAAACGTCTCCATCAAATGTCTGAGAAAGTGAATGGTTTCGATGGTGGATCATCCGGATATGAATCCAAATTTATTCTGAGACATATTTATCTTCAATCTCAATCTATGTTTTATCATTTTCTCTCACAATTTTATAATATAACTAATAAGTTTAATTTTCATGTAATTGAAACAATTTTGTACATCTTCTTTATTCTTTTATAGTGGTATTGCTTTCCCTCCATGTTTGGGATTTTTTTTACCAAATTTTGTTAGAAAGATTCGTCAACATTTCTATTCTCATTTCACTCAAATACTTCCACACCTCAATAGAGATGTTGTCAGATCCTATGAATTTATTATTCTTTATTTTCTTGAAAATATCCCTTACTTCATGAGAAGGAATTTTGGATTTAAGATCTCCATTGATCTCCTCCACAAGCATTATAATATCTTGATACCCTTAATATTAAAGAAGTAATCAAAATAATCTCTCTAATGTTTTCTTATATTCTCATATCTTACAAAAATACCATTGGTCTCACTTTTAGTACATCTAATATCGTTTAAATCTTTTCCTTTCATATCTCTTAATTTGACAATTTTGTAAATATATTTTTCTCAATCCTAAATTTTTACTTTTTTATATAATTTATTATATACCTTGTTTTTTGATTCGTAATAATTTTTTTATCTTTTTTTTTTTTTTGCAATTTTATAGTTTTCAAATACATTGCTATCTTTCCCACTTTCAAAATTTTATAACACTCTCATTTGATTCGTGTAGTAGCTTATTTTTTCTTGTTCCACTACTATTACTTCTTGTTCATTAGTGTCTAATCCCTAAATATGCCGAGAACCTTTTCACCTAAGTTCTTAATATTATTAGATATTTCTATCTATATAGTTTTTGAATCATCATTTGCGAACAAGATAGTTATTTGAATTAATTTGTTTTTAAAGGTTATCACCTTTTTCTCTTTCAAGTCTCACCACTTAATTTTTAATTCTATAAATCGACCATCCTTCTTTTTCCTTTTATGTACATGTCCATCTAAAACTAAAAACTTATGTTGAGTTGCTAAACTCTCCCCTAATATAACCTTACAATTTCTACAGATCATTGTGTCACCCCTCCTAGCGAGGAAGAAATCTTTTTATCTAGCATTTGACATACTTTTGTATATAACTATTTGTGAATTATTTTTCTTGAAAAAAGTGTTTACAAATATCAAATTGAATGTTGTGATAAACTCTAAAAAGGTACCTTGCATCATTTCTACTATCAAAATCAAAGTTTTTATGTATGGTTTCAAATCCCACATTATTTTCAACTATATGCCAATTTAGATTTCCTTCGACAAATAATTTTTGCCTACTAGATATGGATTTTATAAATTTATATAAATCTTCCCTAAACTATTATTTACTAGTTGTATTTATATCTATTTAAGATGCATAAACACTGACGATATTAATTATGTTTTCTCCACTAACTAGTTTGACAAATAAAATTCTATCTCCCTTTCTTCTGATGTTCATTACTTCTCTTGTAAGTTTTTATGAACAATTATTTTTACTCTATTCTTAGTTCTATTTTTACTTATGTATCATAACATATAACCATAAAGGTCTACCTCTCTAGCTTTCACTCCACTCACTTGGTTTCTTGAATATACATAACATTAGTTCTCTATCCAGTCATTACTTTTCTTGTCTCGTCTAAATTATCGGTTAAGAATTCTATGTTTGAAGTGGTTAAACGAATTCTATATTCGTGAACTAACTTCGTTACTCGCACTCGTCCATGTAAATGCAGGAGCCCTTGCTTATTTGATACCACATCCAGACAACGATGTGGTGCATCACTTCTAGATGATACCCTAGTGGCCCTTGCCAACTTTCCACCACACCTAAGATCTAATACAGCGTGTCGCTAAGAAGGAAATGTTCTAATGAATTTTTTATATTTGTCTTTTATTTTGGTTTTAACAAAAGTTTTATACTGACTGTCAACTTATCATCACTCTCATCTTTTACCCAAATTTGGGTCTGACTGTGGTAAAGTTAATTTTGAAGATTATAATATGACAAATAATTTCAAAAATTATAAAACCAAGAGGCATAGTTTTTGAAATTCAAAATCAAGAGTGAAAATTTCTAAAATTCAAAATAAGGTGAAAAAATTTCAAAATTACAAAATCATTAGAGAACTTTTTAAAAATTAGAATCGAGACCTAAATTACTCTTTTTCTATAAGTAATAAGTATTAACAGAGTTTTAAGATAGAAAAGAAACTGAGAACATATTATTTTAGCTTCAAAATAATTATAATATAATCCACTAATGTAATAGTTACATCAAAATTATTTTAACCGTAATTGATTCAACTAAATAATTAGAGTTATATTTTAAAATAAATATTGTGTTATTTACAGAAGTCAACAAAAAAATATTTCACTTCTTTGTGCCTAAATGTATTCCACATACCGTCTCTCTATATAGATCCATAATTGAGATCAGGTAAATTAAATGCACTATTAGCTACTAAACTATTTAATTCCATTGAATCTCTCATTCAAAAAAAATAAAGTCCTCAAATGTCCAACTTATCTCCCATTGGCTGATAGTAATAAACAAGTTTAAAAATATTTGATATTATCACTAGCCTTAGTTTCCCAATAATCAATTATGACGATCCAATGGAGTGATATTCGACATAGTCGAAATAGACTTTATATTACATATGTATGTCCTAATTAACTAGCACTACATATGCAATATAAGAAGCTCTTGAATCATAAAAAGTTTCAGTCTAATACATCAAAATACATAACTATGATTTTACAATTTCATCTGCATATACTCAAAATTAAGGGCATATGAATTACATATAACTGTAAAGTACCTGCATCCATTTTCATAGCACATTTAAGGAAATTACTCTATCTGCTCTATGCAATGCTAATCACCTGCACCAACTTCTATAGAACTTAAAATTTGTCCAATGATCAAGGTAAACAATTCTCTGACTAGCAAGCTATAGGTTGTACGTGATGAAATGTCTAATTGCATTGGTCAGCTATGAACTTTTACTTTAGATAAATGGAATCATGACTTATACGTATTGTATTATGTATCGTCAACCCGATCATATATATAAGTCATTTACATTGAACCAAAAGACTTTATACATGCAAAAATAATATCAAAAACCGTTTTTCTCTTTAAATAACTAAATTTAATATAATCATAACAAAGAGAAGTCCATATATAGTCTTTGGACCTACAAAATGATAAAACTTGAGGAAAATTAAGACATTCTCAACAATAGGTTCGTGATCCATTGGCTAGATGATATGCTCGAGCACTAAGGCATTTTGGAAGATTGATCATCGAAGTGGGTATCACTAGATACAAATCAGGCCTGGAGTTGTATGAGTAGCTAGTGATGCAATTAACTTGGTTGATACACTAAGAACCTTTATGCTACTAATGAATCAGTTACTAAAACCTTTTATTATGAAATTTGTTGTAGTTTATTTCGATAATATTTTCACCTGCATTTATGCAAATAGCTAACAATCTTACAAGAAAATAAATTGTATGTGATCTTGAAGAAGCATAGTTTTATGACAAGCAAGTTGTTGTCTTGGGGTATATAATTAGTAAAAATGGGATTCATATAGATAAAGAGTAGACTTGAGCTATTAGAGAATGAACCACCCCTAAAATAGTCACATAATTTAGTGCTTTCGTGGGTTGGCAACATTCTACTTTCATCCAAAATTTTTAATAGTATTGCAACACCTATCACAGAATGACTCAAAAGGGGTGAAGATGTGGATACCGACTTTGTTGTGTTACTAATGAATCAGTGACTAAAAACTTTTATTAAGAAATTTATTGTAATTTATTTTGATAATATCTTCATCTATGGTTCATCGAAAGCAAAGTATTTATTGCATTTGCGCGAAGTGTTAAGTCTTACAAGATAATAAATTGTATGTGAACTTGAAGAAGGGCAGTTTTATGAGAAAACAAGCATATGTCTTGGGGTATATGGTTATTCCAAATTGGTTTCAG
Source organism: Dillenia turbinata (assembly GCA_037126225.1). Classification (NCBI taxonomy): domain Eukaryota; kingdom Viridiplantae; phylum Streptophyta; class Magnoliopsida; order Dilleniales; family Dilleniaceae; genus Dillenia; species Dillenia turbinata. The sequence continues at coordinate 10,589,304 of JBAMMX010000021.1, forward strand.
GTGGATGAGGAGAAGAATCAAACTATTAGATAATGATCTACTCCAAAACTTTTTTTTTTTTTGGTTGTGTGTTGACCAACCGGTATTCGAATTAACCAACTAATCTAGTTCAAACATTATGGAAATCTAATTTAAAGGTCAACTCTCTCATTGTCTATTTTTCATTATCAAAACTCAAATTTAAAATTTTAATTAAGGAATCCACTTGAAAACTAGTCATAGAAGTTAGGAGCTCTCATGTGTCAGCCACATTTTATATGGATTTCATCATAAATTTCAATAGAATTGTGGCACCTATCATAGATAGGGGTGGCAATTGGGCTCTTTGAATCGGGTTTTGTGAAGCCCGAACTCAGCCCAATTAAATTTTGAAGGGCTCTAGCCCGAGCCCAACTCCACAAAACTCAAAAAATCAAGGCTCGAGCTCGGTCCAAAAAATTAGAAGGATCTCGAGTCCAGGTTACATAATTTCATTTTTCATATTTTTAATTATAATAAATACAAAATAAAAATATATAAATCATCTAAAATAAAATACAAATCAAATACGACCATATCAAATTAAAAATTACACACTATTATAAAAATTAACAGTAACAGTATTAAAAAAAATTAAAATATTATATTAAAAATAATATATTAAAATCATTAAAATCACTATCTAAATACCATAATAGTTGATTTTTAATTTTAAAAAATATAAAATAAATAGGCCAAGCCTATAACGAACTGAGCCTACTGATGTCCGGATTCGGCCCATAATTAAAAATGGCCCCGAGCTCGGCCCGATCCTGAAATGAGCCAAGCTCGGCCCTTTAAAACAGGCCAACCTTGGCCGGCCCAGCTCAGCCCAATTGCCGGTCCGAATCATAGACTTTGCTATGTTAAAAGAGAGACTATGTATTGATCCTATTTTGGCAGTAGCTAGCTTGGATACATTATATGAAGTTGGCTGTGACAGCAGCAGAATAGGAATAGAAACTGTTCTTTCTCAAAAGAAGAGGCTGATAGCTTAGTTCAATGAGAATCTTGGTGAAGCTAAGAGCAAGTGGGCCACACATGAGAAGGAATGTTATTCTGTTGTTCGTGCCTTGAACATTGGGGGCATTACTTGGTTGGCCGACTGATTTTCTCTTTCTAAAACCTAATTTGAACGTAATTTAATTTTTCTCCCTTAAGTCTTTCAACCCAAGTATATTGTGGTATAAAGGGAAGGATGAATCCCCTCCTTTTAGGGTATTTGTTATACACACTTTTGCTCCTCTAATTTTTAATGGGTAACATTTATACCACTAGGGTAATAAAAGAGCAAAAGGTGGGGATTAAAGAGAGAGAGAAAAATTATATTTATTTTTTTGACGGAAAAAATTTAGATCCAATAATTTTATAGTAATACAATAATAACAACAATAACAACAATAATAAAAAATTTAGGATCGGCAGCGTGAGAGACAAATATGAAAAAATGTTGATTTAATTTGTACGGATTCTCCTACGCCACTCATTCCTATCTAAAACCATATTCTCAACTAAATCAATAACTATCATATATTTACGAATAATTTGCATCCAAGTTTTCAATGGGTTAACTCTATATTTTATTAAATTTTCTATATTTAAGTTCTCGATTTTCCTAACAGATGCGTTCTTAAGTTCTTTAGACGACATTCTCACATTTTATTTACAATTAAGCCAACTCCTAACTTATTGTGTTCTCATCATTTTTAATTATATTTTTCCTGATTTTGCTTCACATCCACCTAAACATTCTCATTTCAGTTATAACTATTTTTTGCTCTTATTGTTTAATGACACAACACTCAATGTTATACAATAGCGCATGTCTTATTACGGTTCTATAGAGTTTTCCCTTTAAATATGATAATATCGTGTGATCGCAAAGAATTCTAGATGCTTTTCTCTATTTCATTCAGTCCGCTTGAATTTTGTAGTTCATATTCTCATCTATATTGCCATCATTCTAAATAATGAAATCAAAATATTTAAATCGTTTACTTTTTGGTACTTCTCTTCCCTCTAACTTAATCATTTACTCATTATCCTGATGGTTATCACTAAACTTACATCTCATATATTCAGTTTTAGACCTACTCAATCTAAATCATCTGGATTCCAATGTAACTCTCCATAACTCTAATTTATTACTAACATTATTTCTAGTTTTATTAACTAATACTATATCATTTACGAAAAGCATATACCATAATATTTCATTTTGGATATTTTTTATTATTTCATCTATTACTATTGCAAATAGTATGAGACTTAGTTCTATCTTTCCCTCCCTGTGTATCACAGCTTATAACCATAAGATTCTATTACTTTAGTCTTCTCTCCCACCCATTTAGTTTTTTAGAGACATATGATATTAATATTTCTTCTATTCATTACTTCTCTTATCTCTCCTAACTTTCCGGTCAGAGCTTTAATATTTCAAGTGACTAAGCGAATCCTATTCTCATGGCTTATCTTATTTATCACCCTAATATCTCTTGGTAATTTACCACTACACCCGAGATCTAATATAGCGTTGCTACAGGAGAAACACGCCAAATGTTTTCCTGTATTTGTCTTCTATTTTAATTTGACAAAATGTTTTATACTGTCTGTCAGCCTATTATAACCATACTCCTTTATCTGGTTGAGTTTTTCCGATAAAACTATATAAAACAAAAAAAACAATAATTATATACACAAAAATAGCGATAAAAATAATAAATTTTATATTACAATTATAATGTTATGAGTTTGAAAAATTTTAAATTTTAATAACTTTAAATTCATATTAATGTATTTTACACTCATGTTAGTAATAATAATCCTAGTAATAATAATATTTATGATAATACTATTAATAACAATGGAGGAACCAATAAGAACAACCAGCAATACTCATGATAATGTTTATGACAGTTTCATATCCCCTAACACAAACAAGACTAACCAGCAACAGTAAAGTCTAAAGCAGAAAAGAAAGGTAATGGGAGAAAAGGTGCCCAAGATTTACAATGAATCCAATCGAAAGGTGAAAAATCAAAAGGTGAAAAGACAAGTCCAAAGCAATAGTTTCATATGCCAAGATTTCACAATGAATCCAAAATGCAACGACAATCAATAGGTGCAAGAAAGAACGCAAAAAGTGTAATACAAGATTGCCCAATAATCAGAGCTATCATTCAAATTTTAAGGTCCAAAGCAAAGAAAGAGAGAGAGAGAGAGAGAGAGAGAGAGTGCTTCAAGAATAACAACAACAATCCGAAGAAAAGGACGTAGATATCAAGCAATAGAACAAACATACATTAGATTGAAAAGCCTAATATCAAGAATTGGATTGCAACATAACAAATCCTCTTGAATCTAGGGTTTGGAAGTAGAGAGAGAGAGAGAGACGCATCTGATTAGAGCTAGAAAGTCGTGTTCAGAGATGTAGATGACAGATTTCACTCATCGGTGGCAATTGGGGCTTGGGGTCTTCAAGATTATGGTGGATTCCCCAATAGAAGGAAGAGAGAGAAACACCAAAGACAAGCGAAAATTAGGTTGATCTGAGATCGACTATTTTAAGGATTACGAAGAGATTCTTGACCGTTGATGATCTGATCATAACCGCTTCAAAAAACATAAAGACTAGAAAAGATTGAGCCGATCTTTGAAATTAGTAATAAATTTAAAATAATTTAAATTTTTTAAAATAGAGAATTAATGTGACTAGTTTCAGGAAAAGAAAAAAAAAACTAAATATGGTTGCTTTGGAGAGAGAACTCAAAACAAATATATTTAAAGAAAAAAGGGTGAACTATAATGATTTTTTTTTTAAAGAGGAAAAACTTATATTTAGTTTTAGAGAAAAAAAAGTCAAATTTAGATTTTCTTTTAGAGCAATAAAAATTAAAATAATAAAATTTTTCTAATGAAAAAAATTTGTCTTTACTTTTGGTGAGAGAAAATTAAATTAGATCATTTCAGAGAAAGAAAATTTAAAATCAATGAGTTTAGAGAGAAAAATAGGAATTAAATTAATTTTTTAAAGAAAAATAATATATTTATTCTTAGAAAAAGTAATACTAAATTAATTTTTACATAATGGATGTATTTAGATTGATAAAATTTAAAATAATTTAATTTTGTTTAAAGAAAAAAAATAAATTTGAAAAATAATATATTTATTCTTAGAAAAAGAAATACTAAATTAATTTTAACATAATGAATGCATTTAGATTGATAAAATTTAAAATAATTTAATTTTTTTAAAGGAAAAATATAAAATTACTTAGTTTTAGAGAGAGGGACTAAAATTTGTTTTTCTACGGAGAAAAAGTTTTAAATCAATATATTTGAAGAGAAAATATTTAGAGAGAAAAACTAAATTTGTTTTTTAGAGTTAGAGAATTAAAAATAAATATATTTATAGGAACATTATTATTTTAGAGAGAGTGAATATTTTTAATTTGAAAGAAAAAACTAAATTTAGTTTTATTGGAGAGAGAACTAAAATCAATGTCGTTAGAGAGAGAATTTAATTAAATTATTTTTTACCGGGAGTTTTTCTAGAGATAACAAATAAAAAAAATCAATACATTTAAAAAGAAAAATATAAAATATTTATTAAATATATATTTTTTAAAAAAGATAATTAATGTGCTTGGCTTTAAAAAGGGGAACCTTCTTTTCCTCATGTGACCTTTGCCTCATACCAAATGTTACCTTTATTCACTAATTCGGCCCCGCACCAAAAGGTGGAGAGAGAGAGAGATGCTACAGAAATAACATTTATATCTTAAAACATTTTTCTCATAATTTTTTCTTTTTAAAATTTTTTTCCTCTTTAAGGCACATCTCCTAAGGGTAGAGGGGTCAGCCCAAAGCACCGGAGCCCAAAGCACTCTGAATAAAAACTATCAACGTGCAATGAAGGAAAATTTTATACCAAAAAAGGGAAAATTGACCAACCCATTATGAAAGAGAGAATTTTGAGTAACAATAGATTTTTAGAAGGGTTCTCTCTCTAGTACATCATTTCCTTCTGCAACACCATTCAAGGAGAACATGGGATTTTTCTGACCACAGTTAATGAGCTTCAAATAATCTCTACTTGTACAAGAGGAATACAAGAAAACGAGGTACATCAAGGGTGCATGGTTGACACTGTTTGACAACTATGTTCACTATGATAGGAACTGCACATGGTTTTATACTCAGAGGTATATAGATAGGTCTTCTTGATTCTCCAAATCCCAAATAACCACTTTTCCATCCAAACCTGTATGAAAATTGCAATGATAGGCAAATAGAGAAGAACATCATAAAGATTTCAACATGGGGCAAATATTGAGTGTTGAAGGTGAGGACTTTCATTACCCGAAGTGCTGAACCGCGTTCTTCTAGAATTTCCTGCCTTGTTAAGTGGCACAATACAGCTAAAATTCCAAGAAAACATTGTGTTGCAATCATGATAAGTGTGATTCATGAGACATAAGAGGATTTTGGATAATAGAAAAATGATGACAAAGACATACTTGATGCAATTCTCATGAATGCCTCCACGCGATCTTGAAGGTTCAACAGCATCATTTGTTACTCCATGCTTTGATTGACCATACAGTTTTCCAAATGCTTCAGAAAACTGAGAGTGAGAGAGAACAAATATAAACACCATCATATAGGTCAGCGAATATTGGCATTCATTTGGTTGCACAAATTACTGTAACTGTTCCCAGGCCTGAAGCTTCATCCAAACGGCAGAAGCTCCACCCTTCTACATGGCTTTTGGCCAGCTTTAAACAGTTCGACTTGAGATGTAGAAGGAAAAGCAAAACTACAAGTAATGGAAAGTTAAGAGATAGTAAAACAACACATGCAAAAATTTGAAGCCTGAGTGTCACTATGAATCCAATTCTCTTTCATCAGATATTTACTGGTAGTGTCTTCTAGATATCATTTATTATCGAGAAATTCTCAATAAAGATATAACAAAATCTTTTATGTTCTTGAAGTATATGATATTCCCAATGATAATTTCCAGTGTGGCCTAAAGAAATGACCAAAATGCGTCCCCCAAATAAATAAAGAAAAGGACTGGTGGTTTTCCGGACATGATCTTGATCTTGACAAAGAAAAAAGGGGGGGGGGAACATAACCTCCTCGAGTTCAAGCTGTTAGCAAGGAAAAGGCCCCGAGGTTGACTTTTGTTAAAAATGCACATGATCCCTCACATTCAACCTTTCTTCTAAATTGAAAACCCAAACAACAACAACCTAGGTCTTCTATCCCAAAATTTGGGGTCGGCCATATAAAAGACAAATATTGAAATCGAAAAAAAAAAGATTTAGTTTGTGCAGATTCTTCTACGTCACTCATTCCTATTTAAGATCATCTCCTCAACTAAATCTATCACTATCATATCTTTACAAATGCATTGTATCCAAGTTTTCAATAGCCTATCTCTACGTTTTATTAAATCTCCTATATTTAATTTCTCTATCTTCCTAACAGGTGCGTCCTTTGACATTTGCTGCACTAAATTGAAAACCCAAAATCATTCAAAATTCTAATCAATTAATTTAAGTACTTGATGATAACATAAACTCGAGCTGTAATTCTAATATCAAAATTAAAATGAAAAACCTAATATTTAAATCACAAGCACTCATCATCTGTCCGAACCACAAAAGCCTACATTCTACATCTTAATCTAGAGTTTAGAATTGTAATCCTGTATTACAATTCAAAGCTTCAGAGAATTCAATAAATTTTTTGTCTTTGGGCATAAAGATAGACCCTACCATTGATCCTCATAGAGGATCCATTTCTAGCTTGATTGACAGACTGAAAACCCAAGACTCTTGACTCACCAGAAAGCTTGATAATGCTCTCCATATACTGCATGTGAAACTCTAGACGGCAAGAAAGACTTATGTGCATTCAAATACATAGTCAAAAAACAGATAGGCATAGCGTGACGTTCAGAACATAAGAAAAAGGATGGCTTCTAACAATCTTGCTGATAGCTCCACCAAAAACACATGCAAATGAAGAAATCAAAAGACTTTTGCCAGCACCAAAATCTCATCATAGATCTGATTCTGTGGATTTTTTCAGATTAGTCTCCAAATGGTAACACTTCCTTCTTCTTATGAAGAGAGGAGTTTGGCCCAAAATTTGACAAGTGTCAAGTTGGTTTGATTCCATGGAGCTCCACTAGATCCATTAAGTACTTTGCATGCTAGGCTTCCAGGACAATCATGGTGGCTTGGGTGGCATTTCCAATTGGACTAGACATGGTGAAAATGGAAGGAAAAAAAAAAGGTATAATAAAACACCCAGAAGTTTTTCACAATTTGCCATTAAATATTCAAATTCTAGACATGATTAGTCCAAAGTTTGATATCAAATTCGGGGCATTTCAACTTGGGGAAAAGCGTTGTATAGGAGGTGAACATGCCTTTTAACAGAAGGTGTGTGATTGAGACTTCTAGTGCAAATGGCAACAATCACAAAGGGTTGCATTCCACTTTTTACTATAAATAAATAAATAAATAAAGTTTCAAATGTTAAACAACCACGCCAATTGGAAAGCGTTATTCATCAATCAATCAAATTTCCAAATATAAGCATTCTAAACATGTACATACCTGTGAGCCATATTTAGAACTTGAAATTGTTTTCCTTTCATCAAGGAATCTAACAAAGCACCTGATTAAAAAATAATAATAATAATAATAACAATAATAATAAAATAAAAAAGGAAACAAATAAACTCAGAGGAATATGCACATCAGCGCAAAGGGACTTCAATCTAGTTATCAGGACAGGCTTGGTAGCCAGATGTCTTTTATGCACAAGGAGCCAGATAATTTCAGTTTTTAACAGTTTTAGAAGCCAATATAAGTATGAAATAAAGGATTCACCTGAAAGGAGATCAAGAGGCTAATTTCAGGTGAAAGTTATACTATCAAGCCATCATCATGGGATATATGTATACCAAAATTTCTCAAAGACCAAAAGCCATTTTCAGAATGAGTGCTTGCACTTCAAAATTTTTACATGGAGAGGAAGTCCAGATGGATAGTGCCCCCCTCCCCCATTTTTCTGGAGCAGAAAATTTAACAATGTCCAAACAGGGGAAAATCTATTAGTAGACACAGTTGGAGTTTCTATAGTTGCGGGCTCAATAAAATAAACTAGATGTGTGTACAGGGACAAAAGTCATGCTTGGTGCTATAGTCAAAGACGATTTCCGCCCAACATGTTTGGTCTGTATGGAGGAATAATAGATGAGATTCAAAAGGAACCAAAAAGTCCCCCAGTAGCTAGTGTATGGTTTGGAATTTTCAACTTTTCTGGATATCTTTGGTTGGCTCTCCAAATCTCATACTTTATATATAATTGCACTCATATTATACATATTCATAAGAAAAACTGCACCATGCCAACAAACGCCTATGCAGCACAAATACACCTCTCGACTGGTGTGCCAGCAAGTTGGCTTTCACATATGCCACATACATGGCTTGGAGTGTGTCAGGTCATGACAAATCAATTGACCTTGTAAACGTTTAAAAAGCAGATAACTATATACAATAGATTAAAGCAGTATTGTGTGAAATGCAATTATTAACTCAATAATAGATTTGGAATAATTTCATATTAATTATTACATTATTAAAATATTTCCACATATTAATTCTAATTATGCACTTAATACTTTAACATGCCTATGTCGTGTCAGGTCCCTTTTTTGGGATTTTGTTGTGACAGTGTGTCCATGCCATGTCTTGTCTAGTGTCTAGGTCCATACTACCTCGTCAAACACAAATCTACTAGCCTAACAGGAACCAGCTGCTTATATATATGTTAAGGATGAACAAACCTCTTCAAGCTCAAAATGGCAACTTCTTTATCACTCCAAAACATTTTAATTATTGTGCTCTCTTAGTTCAACTATTGCATCTGCCACATGGTTTTAAAGGCAAGACAAGTCCATGTGTAAAACAAAGGACGAACTACAGCCATATCACAAGGAACATGAGCCTTACGAACAAATAATCCCTATGAATATATCGCATATAAGGACAACCATGTCTAAGAGGACAATGACATACCATATCCCACTTTCATCTGAAGCAAAAACCATGGGGTTGCAGTCAAAGCCAACACCAATTGCCATTCTCTCAGAAACAAATAAAACCTGGAAGTGAAAGCCATATTTCCACAATCAGTATGATCGACAAGAACAATAAAGAATTCAAGCAGATAACTTTTAAGGTGGATGCTGACCCACATCACGGAGAGGCAAATCACGGAATGCGACATTTTGGGCCAAAGGGGAAGGCCCAACATCATCTACGAAGTATATCGTGGAATTATGGCCTGATGTTAAAAAGAAAAAAAAAATCATAAGAGACCATTAAAGTAATAGAGAACATATACAACTTCTCTTTGCAAGCTAAACCACTCATTACAGACAAAACTTAATTGCATTAATATCTCCTCTTAAAAGGCCACAACACAAATTCATTTTTCAAACAGATAAATATCAGTCTCACTTAAAAGAGGGTGACAAAAGAAGAGGAAAAGTAAATGAAATAATGATGATATATCATTAACCACAATTTAGTGAACAATACATACTCTTTAAAATATGAATTTAGTTTAATGAGAGATAGCCAAAAAAAGAAAAAAATTGTCGAAAGAAAAAAAGTTAAAAATACTCGCCAGCAAGTTCAAAATATAAGGTTTGAAAATTAAAAAAAAAAAAAAAAGGTGGCTGGCTCTTACTGACCATGTTAAAATTAAATACATCAAATATAGGCCATGTTAGAATCAAATAGAGCAAAATATCTGCAGGAGAGAAATTTCTGACCTACATAGGCTAAGCTGTTGCCACTTGGGGACCACTTCACACCAAATGCCCAACAAAATGAAAGATCGAGCTGAACAATTTGCTGCTTCAACATAAGATTTACATTGAATGAGATCAGTGAAGCTTTTAGCAAGTAAGGAAATGGTTTTGAACCATTAGAGCAAAGATGAGCAGGACATAACACAGATGAACACAATTCTATGTTGAATTCTTGAAAAAGGATGCAATATGATTAAGACATTGCATTAAGTTATTTTAATACACATAAATTACAAGAAATTGGACACAGCACATAGACTATCTAACATCAGTTGGGTGATGTGTCAGATGACCAGTATCACATGTTGTAGACAAACACAACTCCTACTTTGAAGGGTCCACATTTCATAAGTTTTGAGGTCTATGTACACCTTTTAGGGAAATTACAAGTTTGCATTACATCTTTTGAACCGAAACATCCGACAGGACACTAAAAACCAGCAGTACATATCAAACAAGCCAATCCAATTTGGAGAAAGTTACATGTCATCAACTGGACTAAATCTGCACAAATTGCAAAATTTGCTTAAAATTAATCTCTCGAGATAATCAAATTGCTCAGAACATACTCCAAATGTTAAAAATGGATGATGAAATTTCTAGTTTTGTCACATCTAGGAAACTAGATGAAACTGCACTACAACTATTTAGTTGTACAACTAAAATCATTTATCTGTTAAACCCAGTTGGTCCACAGTCCTCATACACTGACCCAGCAATTCAATAAGATAGTTTAACGTGTTCAATATTCTGTACAAATGAAAAAAAATAAAACCCAAAGTTGTTGTGCCACTGGATCACAAAGAAGTGTTCACTCTAATTGGCACTAGAAAACCAGGACCTTTATACGCTTGAGGCAAGACAAAAATCTGTCATGTCACAGATGGATAGATGTTTTTCCTCGAGAGAAATGCACAGCCCGCTATGCAGTGAACAACAAGAAGCAAAACGGTTTCTTTTTGGTCTGCCACACCAATATGGCCAGCCTTTTGAGAAGTTTTATCTGATTCAAAAATTACTATGCCAGTAAAAGTGAATTCAAGAAACAGTCATACACTCAAGTATATACACTTGCGCATACATCTCTTTCTAGAACTGTAATTTAACTTTAGGAACTATTCCTTTTATGGGGGGGGGGGGAAGGGTTGTTTCCAAAACTATTCTACCATTTAAGGTAACACAAATTTAGATATCAAACCTCTCCAAATTTTGCATCCGCAGAAGAGCCCATAACTGAATCCCTGCTACATTTGAATAGGATCATACATGAAATCACAGAAAAAAGTAAAAAAAGTCACAGAAGTTAAAAATATCACAAAATTTGATCCAAGATACCTTCTATCGACACCTTTAATGAAGGTAGAAAATACTCGACATTTTCCATCAGTAGAAGTTGTTGCAAGAAGGATCTGTTAAAAAATTACAGATAACAGAAAACAATTTCAAGAAAGGAAGCAAACAAATAAATAAGCCATAAATTGCTTCTTGGACATGCCAAAACCAACAATAGGTAAACATTTAGAAGATAATTGTACATTCTGACAAATTATATCACATAATGATAAGTAACTTATCTTCTGCTAACAGCAATTTATTTAGATTAAATTTAGTTGAATATTCATCAAAGTTGAGATGAGTGACAAATTTACAACATAACATCATCAACAACTTGACAATGATCCATGCGGATGCAGTTAGCTCAATGGGAAAACTAAAAAAAAAAAAAGATAAATATAAATCAACAACTACACCAAACCGTGAACAAAATTAAGCAGAAGTCTGCACAACAAGAGCAACATCAAAGAAATTACAAACAGTTAATCAATTTAATTCATGCCGAAAGTTGGAATGCGGCAAGAGAGTATTTTGAACAACATTGAATGTCAGTTAGCATACATTATTAGGATGCCAGGCAACTCCTGTTACGGAAGAATTATGCTTTTTCCTGATAAGTTTACTGACCCACCTGAAGAGAGACAAACCAAATAGAAGATTGTGTTAGGAGGAGACATCTCCATACAAAAAACAGAAGAAAATGAACATCTGAAATCATGTAGTTTGATATAGAACTATTGAACAAAATAAATTTTAGGCATTCACAACTTAAACTCAGGGTCCAGAGAAGTAAAAAGCTCCAATTTAAACAAACTGAAATCTTTAGGCACAAAACTCATAGCTGAAAAATATGCTAGGATACACCAACCTTCTAAAAGCTAGAATAAAGCATAATGCGTGCATGAATTGGTGCATAATATGCAAAAGAAAAGAAAATATAAGAGTGAAGCTCTTTAATGCTTGATCAATAAGACTGAAGTTTTACCTGACATGTAAGAGTGATATGAAAATCTTATCAAATAAAACCCATACGCCATAGTATGTTTAATTTTTTAGATAGAAGAATTTTATTAGAAGGAAAGAATAAAGTTCAAATAGCTTAACACATTTCCTCATTAAAGAACAAACTGGAAGAGAAACCAGCCAAAACATTTTAAGATAACAAAACCATTTGGCTTTACATGTACAACTGTCTTCCATCATTAGTCTTTCCCATGACCCTCCATTTCACTTAAATAATTTTATTTGGAAGGCAAACAGTTCTCCCAAGGTTATTGGCTTTTACGTGGTCCACGTTGCTTATTAAAATTGATACCAATGGTTTACTTCAAAAGAGCCGACGTTATAAAGCTATCTCCATTGATTTAAGTGTCATATGTTATAACAATTCAGCGTTGTAAACAATTATTTGTAAATTGCCATATAGTGCGGAAGATGTATAATCGCCTATTTGTTTATGCCAATGACTGGGTTTCTCCAAGGAACATCACTGATTTATTTTTAACAAAATCAAGGTTTCTCATGCAGAATGATGTTCATTTGCTGTGAAGATGTGCATTCCCGGCATTCCTTGGTCTATTATGAGAGAGTGTAATGCGGAATTTTTAGAAATCAAACCATTTACCCTTCTCTTTTGTGGAATAACATTGTCTTATGTAGCTCTTTGTGAGCTTACACCTCAGAGATTTACAAGATTTATATATTAGAACAGTTGAGAGGTGCGAACCTTAACGCAACGGTTAAATTGCTCCTTTGTGACATTGAGGTCACAAGTTCGATGCGTGGAAAGTCTCTTTGCAAAAAATAAATGCAAGCGAAAGGTTACGTATATATTCGCCCACCCTCCCCCTACCACCGCAAGCCGGGAAGCAATTTGTACATGGGGTGAACTTTTTTTTATATATTAGAACAGTTGAGTAGGGATTCAAAGGCAGATATCCAATAGTTAATTTCATTTTTTTCTCACTTCTGAAAATTTATTATCCTTTGGAGTTTTTGTACATTTTTTCAAACACCTAAAACGATTTTCTTTCCCTATATACATATTTAAAAAAAAAAAAAAAACACTAACTTAAATGTTTTCTCTTTTTAAAACCAAACTCATTATTTTTCTCTTTAAAAAATTAATTTAATTTACAATCACTATTTCTCATGATGCATCTTTCAAGTTTCTATGTAATAAAATCAAAATTTAAAATTTCAACTAAACAAATTAATTTTCTATCTAAAAAAGATCAATTTTAAATTTTCTCTATCTAAATGGATTAATTTTAAATTTTCTTTCCCTAAAAAACTACCAGGATTATTTTTTTTCTCTTTAAAACTAAGTACATTATTTTCCTCTTTCCAAAAATTTAATTTAATTAACATATTCCCTCTCTAAACACATTAGTTCTAAATTCTCTCTTAAAAAAAAACAAATTGTTTCCCATCTAAGGACATTAGTTTTCTGTCTCTTAAAAAAAATTATTTTATTTTAAATTTTCTCTCAAAATAAAGTTCTCTCTTATTAATACTAAATACATTAATTTTTCATTTTTGAAAGAATCGAATTTTATATTCATTCTCGAAATGCATTATTTGAGTTTTCTTTCTCTAAAACATAAATAAATAAATAAATAAATAAATCTAGGTTTCTCTTTCTAAGCTAGAATCGTTAATTTTCTCTCAAAAATTAATTTATTTAGGTTTTTTTTCCTCTCTAAATACATTTGTTTTGACTTCTCTCTCTTCAGGGGGGAAAAAAGAAACACTAAATTTAGATTCTCTCTTTCTAAAATTAGATATGTTGGTTTTGTAGAGTGAGATAAATGTACAAATATTAATTTAACCATTTATGTTAGATTTTTTTTTTTTTAATGCAAAAAAATTGAGATGCTTCTAAATAGATTTAGACTTTACCCATGGATAAACGCAACCCAACTCAACATTGCTTGGATCCAAAATTTTCTGAACCATGCCCAACCCATAAATCAATTGAAACCAACCCCACCTAACTCAATCCAACCCTATAGAGTTGGCGATCTATTGTTTCATAAGTTACCTGGCCCAAGTTGCACCCCTAGTTTGCACACCATAATTTCAATTGGAAATCATAGCAGTAGTTACTTACAAAAGGGAACGTATCCAACAGACACATAGAAGAAATGAACTAATTCCTTGCATATCATTAAGAAGTTGCTACATTCTATCAACAAAAGAGTAGTGCACCTGTCAGGAAACAAAAACATGCAGGAAATGGAGTAGTTACCAGTTATTCTCTTGCTCATAGTAACAAATACAAACAGTTTTAGCCCCACTTCCAACGGCAAATTTGTTTTCTGGAAGGGAAAGAATTCTCGGGTTATAGGAGTTATAATGGAGAAAAAAAGACAGAAATAGATGAAGATGACAAAATTATCCACTCTATCATCCGTAATATAAGAGATCACATGCAGCTTAAACCTTTCTCTAGAATAATACATTACTTGCTTCTTTCAACAGATTAAAAAAAGAATTGCTGTTAAACAGATGAACAAAAAGAATGGTTGTTATATCAGACAACAGATGAATAAAATCCCATCGAGTACCTTTTGGACTCCACTGAACACAAAGTGCAGCTCGATTTAGTCTAAGAATAACTAATGTTGGCTCCCATACTGCTTCTTCTAAATTCCAAACATATCTGGAAGATGGAAAAGAACAAACATTGCAGAATCACAAACAATATAAGGATAACAATTTAGGCAACAAGTCAGCCAAATTAAATGAAGCTACATCACATAGGCATGTGACTGAAGACAGAAACCAAGACATTACAGAGACAAAACCCTAATTAGTATCTTAAACCAAGTGTTTACTCACGAATTTCGATCATGGGATACAGTAACAATTCTGTTTGACCTTGCACTCCAGTCTATCCCAGAAATAATTTGATCATGCTGCATCAAGAAGCAAATTATTAGAAACTAAAACAATCACACTAACATCTAAGTTCCATATAATGATCATAGTATGATACAAAATTTAATGTAAAGTATCTGAAGCAATGAGAGGACAATCATTAACTACGTTATACGCTTGTAGAATATTGAGAGCCTCCATTAGTTGTGCATGGTTTTATTTCACATTGACAAGCAATGAAAGAACTAGTAAAATAAGAATTCAATATAAGTTCAATCTTCTGAACTCATACTAAGCATACATCAACAGCCTTAAATATCTCAACCTTGTCCTTGAAAGCAAAGCTAAGAATAATGAGAACTGTTTATATTAAACCAAGTACCCCATAAACATAAATGATTGAAGCCACTCCTATTCTCGGATGACGAGAGGACCAAGTTCTGAAGATGAGGATCTCCAACACTCCCACTTTATTAAAACTTCTTAAAACGGCTAAAATAATGTGAAAGCTGCATTAGATACACTTATACATTTTTTTTTTTTTTTAAATAGTATGTGATGTAAACATGAGGAAAATATTGATAAAAGCAGCAACCACATCAAGATCGAGTTGTAAATTTTGACAATAATCATCAGGATGACTAAATATTAAACCAACAAGCAGAATGAAAAGCTCTATGGTTGGAGCAAATAGCACTATGCATTGGTACACATATCTAAGCGCAAAAAAGGGTTTTTCTTCTGTTTGATGCAGAAATAGTACTCAGGGCAAAGCTTTGTCCATTTAAAGATGTAGATTTATAGCCACCTCAGCCAAAGTTTTCCTCATAATGGTCATCTCACATTAGTATCAGATCCCACAATTTGTTTGATGGTATGACTATGAACTCCTAAAGGGATTTTCAAACTGTGATCAGGTGATTCTGAACCTATCCACCAAGAATATGAAGAAAAATTCATTGAGAGAAGCATTTACAAAGAGGACCAGCATCTAAAATACGTTGGTTCACGAAGCGTGAAAGGCATTGACAAGAAAGAGGATGAGAAATAATCATCTTTGCAACATTTGGTCGCCAAGAATTAGATAGGGATCAGAACCGGACGGACCATTTTATTGAACCTTTGGAAAGAAAAGATCCAATTTCTCTTTTTAAAGGAGATTGAGATGGAAAACAAGAGTATTTTGTGGTTTCCACAATATATTCCAATTCCACACTACTATGAAATATTTACTCTTTCTATGATGAAATGGTCATTATACAACACTTCCTGGCACGCCCCAACTCCACCCCTAGCAAGATTTTGTTGGTGACGGATTGCCCAACTTTTGTCAGGACTCACTCACTTAGATAACTTAAGACAAGTAAAAAAAAAAAGATCTCTTATTCATATAATTAACCATATTGATGTGTACATAGCAAGTCAGCAAAATGGTTACAACTTTTAAGACTCAACTTTTGCCTGAGATGTATTTATTAGAACAAAGAGTACCACTCCATATGCTAGGTGACCTACACTTTTTTTATGTTTGGTTCCTACAAAGTGTAAATATTTTTGTGTGAGTCTGACAACTCAATGAGATCCGTGTATGCATATATGAGTAAGTTTTCATGAAACTTACTAGTACTTTCATCCAGGGTTTTCGGGTATTCAGTACTTGAAACTTATTTCCGTGTAATATCATTTAAATAAGTGTCTTTACATTATTTTAGCATCAATTTATTTAAAAATTATACGTAAATAAGGAAATACCCCCATTTAAATTCAACAAAAATTATTTCAAAAACCTAATTCTTTAAGAATAAAAAGTCAAAATCTCTCTTCCAAAAACAAAATTTGCAATGTTGATGAATATTATTCGGAGGATTAACAACTTAGAAAAACTTTAGAAAAATAGATTTTAATCTAATTCAATCATGAGAAATAATTACGGGACTTTTCTTTCTCTTTTTTCAATATTTTAAATACTTATATTTTCGAGTACTTAATCTCTAGTGAGTTCATCAAACTTAGGTTTTAAATGTTTCAAGTATCCGATTTCGTATCCAATTCACTTGTTTGATTAGTATCATTATTTCACTATTAATAATAAGTTATTTCTTGTAATAAAATGCAACCAAAATGGGGTATGTGACGTTCCTTCCCCCTTAAAAAAGTTTCATCCTCAACATGGTAGGATACCTTTGCCGAACCTCATTTTCAAGTTCCCACGTAGCGCTTTCTATTCCATGATTGCTCCAAAGTACTTTCACTAGATGCACTTCTTTTGCACTAAGTTTCTTCACTCCATACTCTAAAATCTTGATAGGTTCTTCCTCATAAGTCAAATCTTGATGATGTTGAAGTGGTTGATAGTCTAGTATATGGTCTAAATTGGGTTGACACTTTTGGAGTAATGATACATGGAATACACCGTGAATTCTAGATAAAGCTGATGGTAGGGCTAACAGATATGTTACTTTTCCAATTCGTTTTAATATTTCAAATGGTCCAACATACCTTAGGCTTAATTTCCTTTCTTTCCATGCTAGATAATTTCATTCTGAGGAGATAGCTTAAGAAAAGCTTGATGTTCCACCTAAAATTCCAAATCTTTCATGCGATGGTCCGCATAACTTTTTTGTCAACTCTGGACAATATTCATTCTTTTTTTTTTTTAATCATTTTGACTTTGTCAAGGGTTTCTTTCATCTATGATATGATACTTGGTATATTATTGTTTCTTTCTTCAATCCTATCCCAATAAATTGGTGATCAACACCTTCTTCCATACAACGCTTCATAAGGAGCTATTTCAATTGTGGATTGAAAACTCTTATTATACGCAAATTCTACAAATGGTAGATGTTTATCCCAACTTTCTGTGAAGTCTAGAACACACGCTCGGAGTATATCTTCCAATACTTGAATAGTGCGTTCAGACTGTCTATCAGTCTGAGAATGTGAACTTGTACTAAACTTTAATTTGGTACCAAGAAGTTGTTGTAAATGTTTCCAGAGTAGAGAAATAAATCTTGGATATCTGTCAGAAACAATATTAAGAGGTATTCCATGCAACTTATTTTGTATAAAATAATAATTATTTTATAGAAATAATATTATAAATAATAAAAACACATTCTAAAATATTAATCAAATTAATATTAATCAGACACATAAAATGCAAAGGAAATGACAAAGAAATGCAAATTCATGACAAATGAAATTCACTTTGAAATACAAAGTAAATGAAAATGGAAGTCTTCTAATAAAAACTACATTTGAAATATTTAAAAGCACAATAGGACAACAGGATAGCAGGGCAACATGCGATGGAAGAAAAATATATTCATTCTGGAAGTTGAACAACTCACTTTGAAAGAGGAAGAAGAAAGGGGTAGTCTCTTGGCCTTCACAAAAATTGCAAAAGATGCACTCTCGACCTCCACTGAAATTGCAGAAGTTACAATTGATGGAAGGTTCATTTTCCTAATTTTAATTAAATTCTAACTCTATTCTTAGTGTTTATTTTCAATTAAATCATGCAACTACATGTAGAAATTTAGTTGAAGTTGGAATTTATCTAGGAGTTGCGGCTCGGGAAATGGTACACAATTGAAGTTGGAATTTATCTGGGAGGTGCGACTTGTGGAATGATACGCGGACGGAGGCGGCTCGTGGGATGATACGTAAACAAAGGTATTTTTTAGCCGTTTCGTATGTTTTCCATTTCCGATACATGTCAAGAATGCGAAACATGACCTAGCCAGCATTTCCATGCATCATTGAACATAGCTTGCGAGTTTTAACATACTAAAGTCTCATAATTTGTTAGTTCTTCTATTTATTTCAAACTTAGAATATCAAAACTAAATTATGAGGATTTTAAAATCAACTTCCCTTGCACACCTGTGACTCTACAACCACAAATTTCTCAAATTGATATCCTTGGTTCAATAACAAGCACAACTAAAAGTGGGAACCTGGGAACCTGTGAATTAAGAGATTTAAGGAACATATGAGTTACACCGACATATAACAGGGAACTTTCTGGGCATCTGAAATCCTTCAAGAAATTGTGTTAAAAGGAACATGTTAACATGTGAAGGAGTCATCTCCTTGGGAAGCTTAATGTAATGGAAATCCTAGAATTTATTTCTTTGGTCAGTTATCCATCATGTCCACATTTCTTCAAATATTCTTCTAATTATAAGCTCCAGTATCAATGATTCAATAGAACTTCTACCCCACTGCATCCATGCTTCAGCCAAAAAGTAGAACCCATTGTCAGCATGACTTTCTTTCCTGAATCTTTAACCATTGTAGGGAGACCAATTAAACATAGAAAGCTAGTAAGGCAATTCAACAACAACAACAATCTAAACCTTAATCTCAAATTTTGGAGTTGGCCGTTTGAGAGACCAATATAGGAGAGGAGGCTAGTATAGCAATTGTAATTGGAAAACTAGTAAAGTTCAAACAAACAATGACATTTGGCCGAAACAGACTTCCATATTACATATACCAGTGCACACACAAATTGGGATAAAATAGTGTGAAGAAGAGGAAATACCTAGTATTTCTACCACCTGGTAAAGTCCAAAAGGAAGTTACTTTGGAGGAATAATAAGGGGCAAGAAATTTAAAAAAAAAATAATTAAAAAAAAATAATTGTACCTTTTGTAGGGTATGGATCTTTTCCCACTTGTCTTGTGACAACATATAGATGTGAACTTCATTATTGTTTGGACAAAGAGCAACCACTACAAAGGAAGAAAGATGTATCCCAAGAACAGGGATTAGAAAAACAAAATGAAATAACTTATAATTAATTTTAGGTAGATAAATACATATCACACAAGAAGGGGAACAAAACTTTAAATAGCTTGCGGCAAAACATAATACAGGATTGATTCGATTTGGTCGCATAGAAAGCACATAAAATCAAGTTAAGTGCATCAATCATTTCCTATTACAGAACTCATCATCCCCTTGTTTGGAACCAAATGAATTCTACACTCAAAAAATTTTCAATTATTCTAGAGTTTGTCAAGTTTGGAGGTCTAAAAGTTTGTAAATTTTCAACTTTAACTCTCTAAAAAAGTGTGAAGTTACAGATCCTCAAACTTAATCAACTCAACTAGAACTTATAGGGCCCTTCATTTTATATGAACCCCCTTGAATCCCTTTCAATTGACTAAATTATCTGTATTGAAATTCTTCCAAAATTTTTCACTTCCACCTTCACCAACACCATTTTCAAAGTAAAATTAGACCATACATCACTAAAATTAGGGGCTCCCACTAGAGACTCAGTACTTAAAAAAATAAATAAACAAATTTGTAAGGAATTTTAAAGAATAGCAACGAATTATTTGGTCTTTTCCAAACAAGGAAGATAAATTGAACTCTACATTTCACTTGTCAAGAACAACAAAGTTAGTTCACCCAATAATCTAAGTTGTTGAGCTCATCTTAAACCTTCACTCATGTATTTAAAAATAAAGGCCATAAGAATGTGAAAGCAATATATGTTGTCACTACCCTGGAAAAAATGTTCATCTTAAATATTTCTAAACATATGAACTACATGCACTGGGCAAGCATACAGAAAACAGCTGCATGGGTTGCCCAAGATGAGGTTTGCATAGAGTATTCTATTACCAAGGAAAGTTAAATGTTTAAAGTTTTGTATAGAAGGAATGAGAAAACCTTTAAGAACAACTGAAATTCAACAAGAATAGTCTAAAAGTATGTCAAATGTCCACAAAGACTAAGAAAATTTATTAACTGCACAACAAACATTTCACTCATACTGTGAAAAGGAATTACAAAATCTTGATCATTCCAATCTATTCTAAGCTAAGCGCCATCCCGTCAAGCTATTTGTAAAGAATCTACTAGTAAAGCAAATTGCACCTTTTCATGAGGAACTCCTTCTTTTAGAATTAATTTCAGGTTTTTTTATTTTCAATGAGCCAAGGAACAACTTCTCCAAATTCTTTTTCTCAGGCCTAATCAAGTTATAATTTTGATAATTGCTGTAAATCAGGTCATTTCTCTACTTAATCCCAACAGATCAACCATTTTCAGATCTTCCTCACTAATAAACTAGCTTTTATTTCATTCGAAATGAATTAAAGAATTGGATTTCCAATCAGCTTGTGGACTATATACACCAGAATTCCGGAAATCAAGCCTACTGATTCCAATCAATCCAACAAATTTAAACCCACCAAAGATACTAATCTCTAGTGCCCGCCAAATTTGGAAACCCAACAAAATTAAGTAGAAGAATTAGGGTTTGAGAAATTACTAGATTGATCGGGACTCCAAGCGTGGCAGGTGATGCACTCGGCGAACTGATGAACGGCCACTGCCGCCATTGCTAAATGGAAGATCTACTCTCTTCTCTGACTGAAATCCGTATTTTGCTTTTCTCTGTGTAGACAAAGAACAAGATCGGAAGCAAGAGATAGAGAGAGAGAAAGAGAGAACGATAGAGCTGGTGAAATAAGCTTGATCAGTCCCAGGGGCACGTCACAACTCACAACCGCTTCCCAACCCGGATCACCGGGTTAAAATCTCGAGACATGTTCGAATCTATACCTAAAAAAAAAAAATTCTTAAAAAAAATTTTCAAAAATAACTTAGATGGATCAATTTTAAAAATTCAATCAACACTGTTTATCATTTGATAATATTAAAAATTCAGATTGGTCGAATTTTCAAAATTCGATCAATATTGTTTATGGGTTGGTCAAGTTTTGAAAACTCGATCAATTTTCTACAAAATGATAAATAGTGTTAATCGAGTTTTCAAAACTCGACTAATCTAAATCATTTTTGAAAAAATTTTCTTGAGAGGATTGTTTAAATTTTTTTTTTTTAAATACAGATCCGAACATGTCTCTAAAATCTCAGTGAAAAAAAAAATAAAAAAAAACTTGTTCTTGAATTTAATGGTTGTTGAGTGACGGTGAGTTGCAATTTTTAACCTTTTCTTTTACTTTAATTTGTAAGAGAAAAAGGCTTATTTGGAAAAAGAAAAGGGAAAACATTTATTGAATAGACATAATTTTCATCAAAATAACAAGAATTTTAAAAGTAGTATATTTGGAAATATTAACATGAATAAAAAATTAATATTTATATAAAAAAATGATTAAAATTTTTAAAACCTTTTTAATTTGTAAAAAAAAGTACAACAATTATTGAATATATATTATTATTTTTTACTAAAATAATAAGAATTTTAAAAATATGATATTAAGAACAAAATTTAAATTCAGTAGAACTTCTAACTATTTTAAAAACTCATGAAAGTTTATTATCATAGTTACATACCTTTTTAGTGGTGGAGTTAGATTCCAAAGTGGCTCTCTCTTGAATTCATCAAACAATTCTCTTATCAAATTTTGTTAGTATTGACTATTTAATATAGATTATTAATGATGTTTGTTTTATTATATTCCCAATTTGTAATATTTTCACAGTTTAATTAAATAAGATAGTTGTTGTCGTTTGGTTGTAATTATCTCTTTTTTTAAAAAAATAATACTAAATGCCGTTAAAAATATAGTATATTGGTTATCATTAGATAAGGTAATTGTTGTCTTAATCTTTTTTTAGTTTGATTGTAATTATCTCTTTTTTTAAAAAAATAATACTAAATGCCGTTAAAAATATAGTATATTGGTTAATATTAATGATATAAAAATGGATAATTTTATACAAAATTTTTTAAATTTTAACAATTTTTTTATAGCTAAATAACTGACCTCACTCAAGTAGCAATGGAAATCATTATAAAAATATTGAACATAGAAATCCAATTTTGATACCCTAAGAAACTATTCAAATACATAAAGGATGTGTCTGTTCCTATTTGAGTGGCTAGAGACGGCAAGAATCAAAGGGTTGATTTCATTCTTCTTCCTCCACCAACAACAATTCATTACTTTTCATTAAAAATATAAAAGTTTAAATCTAAAAATTAAAATTTGATATCTTACTTTGGCTAACCTCAAATTGTACTAAACATTAAGAACCCAAATATGGAGAGATCATTTCTAACCTTTTAATTAAACCTGCAGTGGGGAATTGGGTCTTGAAAACTATAAATATCATTGCTTTCAAACTAAAGATCTCAATTCTCTTTTTCTCCCTTTTTTTTTTAACGTATAAATCGTAAAAATCACGCAAATATACATGTCCACGAAAATTTAAATACTAAATCTTAATTAAAAAAAAAATACTTAAACAATAATTTTTAACAAAGGACTAAAGGTCCAAATTGTCACTTTTGACTCTACATTGTTCAAGAGCCCATGAATAAAACTATTAGATTCAAGAGGGAGGTAGGAGCTGAAAAGGGTGGTGCAGAAAATGGAATTTGATACTTTTCTTTTTGGTTACTTTCTTAAGTTTGATCAGGATTCAAATGCAAAATAGAGATTACGAAAATTAAAAAAAAAATTAAAAAAAAAAATGAGAGACTAAAAGGCGTCAAGGGATTCTATTGGACAAATCACATCAATCAAACTTAATGACCATGTAATCAAATACTCTATTCCTCTGACTTCACTTTACAATTTTTATGACATTTAGATCCCAAATTAATAGGAAGAAAATCACATTATCGGATAATTAATAATTATATTATATTCGATTAAATTCGATTTAATCACGTTAATTATTTAATAAATATTAATATTCAATAACCAAATCAATTAAATTAGGTATTAGTATCATAAATACAAGTTATTGACTATTGGTATTAGAATTGTTAACCAAAAGCCAAATCAATTAAGTATTGATATTAGTATTTTAAGATCTCAAACTCGATTTTTATTATAATAATAATAAAAAATACAAGTTATTGGCTTTATGCGATGGAAGGTTCAAAAGATAAGGAAGGAGTATGTTCAGCCGAACCAGTGTGAAATGAGCATATGGGAAGCTTAACCAAAAAAAAAAAAAAAAGCATATGGGAAGCTTGTGACCATCTCAACAAATTTGTTGATGAGAGGATCCAGATTTGGATAAGCCTCAAATTGAGCACTTGCTGCAAACTGCAGAAGCCATCAGGAGAGATCATCCTAATCAAGATTGGCTTCACTTGGCAGGCCTTAATACATGGTATTACCATTTCTCGACTTTCTCAAGCAGAACTCATGTAACTTAAAAGAGTAATACAATAAAAAAGCGAAAGAAAACAAATAAAACAAATTCTAATTTTTCTGAGTTTTCAGATCTTTTAAATAATCTTTTTCATTACAAATGTTACAATATATTATATATCAAAATCAAATCAATTATTATTTTGATTTTGAGAATATTTGATTTTTATATTTTTATATTTATAATATTATATTTTCATATTTATGATAATAATTTTTTTTATGAACCAATTTATTATAATAATTTATTAAAATAATTGACTATTAGGGTTTTATTTTATTATATTATTGCTCTCATTCTTTAATACGGTATCAGAACTATATTTAAATTTCATTTAATATGATATCAAAATCATATTCAAATATTTTTAATATGATATCAGAGCCGGCGCCTAATCTATATTCAACTAGTCAAAATTTAAAACAACCAGAAAACTTTGGTCTGTTTTGGAAAAATTTGCTTTTCAATGTTACAAAAACAATTCTAGGATTTTAAGTCTTCTATCAAGGTTAACTTTCAAATTCAAATATTTTTCATCATATCACACTGAGTTTGAGATAGAATATTAAAATATATTAGGTATCAAAATCAAATTAATTATTATTTGATTTTGAGAATATTTAACCTTTTTGTTTTTTTTATTTTTATATTTGTAACATTATATTTCTATATTTATAACAATATATTTTCTTTATAAACCCAACTTATTGAATAATCATTGAGACAATGGAGTATTAGGGATTGAGTCACATTAACATTTTATTTTTAATCTTTTTTTGATACCCTGGCTAGAGCTACCGTCCAGTATTTAAGATTTTACTCTGACTAATCTGGATCGATCTACGGTCGAGTTCTCTTTCGGAGGGTTCTCCCAATATGATTTTTTCTGTTTCCATGTCAAATCAAACCTAAATATGATTAAGAGATCTCGTCGTTTTCTAATGAATCAACCAGTAATTTTATTTTTAATTTGGTATAAGAAGTATATTCAAATATGTTTAATATGACTTGCACTCAAAGCAACCACTCATATGTCTGCACATGTCTCTAAAAAACCCTTGATTTGTTATAGAAAAAGCTAATCTTCAGGGTTGTAAAACCACTTCTAGAATTTTAGATCCCCTAACCATATATTTTTTTTAAATTCAAATAATTTATACTATAACATATTGATTTTGAAAGAGAATGTTAAAATATATTATATATCGAAATCAAATCGATTATCGATTTGATAAAATATTTGTCTTTATTTCTTTTTATATTTTTATATTTATGATAATAGATTTTTTTATATAAAACAAATTATTGTAATAATTTATTAAAACAATAGGCTATTAGATTTTAATATTCTTATATTACTCTCTATATTTAATATGGTAAAGCAGCGGAACCATATTTAAATATCTTCAATACCAAATTTGGAGCTCTTCCTCAATGGTCTCTTGTCGGCGATACCTACTACGTTGACTGTGCTTTTGATGAACAAATTGTTCACCACAAGTTCTATTTTTATTCACTTGAAAAAATATATATATATATGTTTAAGCTACTGGTTTGTAAAATCTAATATATATTTTTTTCCTTCTCCCGGCTTCTACAGTTTTTTAAGGAAAATCCGGATTATAACAACCCCCGGTATAACACTGAGTTATGAGTTAACTCAGAAGGTTGTGGACTCAAACAATGTAGTCATGTCATTCGGACAAGACGACAACATGCACATGGTAATTCTCTAAGACCCTTCATTAGTTTTGACCCAATGTGATTAATCAATTAAGTCTCATCGAAAATTTTACCCTTTTTATCTAATTTTGATCTCACCAATTTAGGTTGCTAAGGAGAACAAGACCACCCTACCTTCTCCTGCTCATTTCATCATCATTCTTTCAATGGTAAGTACAAGGACAATGGTTAAAGTGTCAAATCATGGTTATTCCAGAAAACATTCATCAACTATGCGGTGCTTTCAGCTCTGCATAGGGAGAGGCGTATAAGTACTAGATGAACGGGCAAGATCTTGAGGACATCAAATGGCTCCATACTTTCAAGTCACCCTTTTTTTTTTGGAATTCTTTTAAGCTTATCTTTGGGGTGTATGTGTCCATCGTGCAGCAAGGAAGACTTGTACAGCAAGAGCAAGGTGCGTATCAATGTTGTGGAGGTGAAGCAATATTATTTCTCTCATTAACAAGGTAAAGATATTGGACTTCCATTTGATTTCTTATACACTTCCCCAATTTGTATTTCAACTTGTTACTTTGAAAATGTATTTGCAGTATTTCTCTGAGAAGCTCAAACGGTGATTATCTTTTCAGTTACGAAATCAGTAGGAAGAATCACTAATTGCTGCAGGGGATGGATTTTATTTGTAGTTCTCAGCATGTGTAAGTGGGCTCCTTATACAATTATGCAAGATTAGTCTTATATAATTTAATCCCGAAAATAACCAAATATGTGACAAACACCATCTTCAATGTCGTATGATGCTTACTACCTCCAGCAATAATTTGATTGTCCTAAATAACTTATGTATAAAGCTTAACAGTTGCCACTGCTTGCTAATTACGAGTTAGAAGAAACCTAAATTAGTGAAGACATTGAGAGCATAAATAGAGGGACTTTTCCCTCTATTACATAACTCAGTGGAGGTAACAGAGTTGACTCTTCAGTGTTCTACCTCCTTGTTTCTAAGATTGTGCACGAGGAATCAGTACATGCGTTGACATCCTGCATTTTTGGGAAAGATCATGCCAAAAATGGCTTCTCGTGGCTCTCAATTTTGAATTAATTCTAGAAAATCCAGGATCCAAAAGTATGTCTTGAACATCTATGTCAGCCTTCTAGCATGATCACCGCTTGAGAAATTGTAGGCCTTAGAGTTGGGGAGGCATTGGTGCACAAGAGTGCCATATCCAGCATCAGTATTGCTTCTTTTGATGAATATTTGGACCCTGACTCTTGTTCAACCAGCTGTTGTAAACACCCTATCATAGGCCTGCAATGTGCAATGAAATAAGCTAATAACGTTAAGGATCAAAATGAGATCTTCCATCATACATCGTTGAATTGACAACACAATATAAAATTCTGCAATAACTCAGAGATCAGTTAATGGATGTATGTTGCCGGACAGTATTCTTCCAATGATTTTAACAATGTGTAAAGCCTAAGCAAGATTTGAGGTACCCAGTCAAGATGATACACAAATTCCTCCTTTGGCCTATGGTTTGCGTTGCTCTTTCTACTGACGATTTCCAAGGCAATATTTCCAAAGCTATGAACATCGGCCATGTCTGTTGAGTATCCACGCATTGCATTCTCAGATGCCATATAGCCTCTGCACCATGGAGTAGTAATATTTATTCATAAAATGTCATAACAATTCAAATGATTCAAGAAAAAAAGTTAACCCTTCTAGTGCTCTTGCTTTCCTTTATAATTCCTATATAATACCTGATAAGCCATGATCCAAACACCACTCGATACAGTATTTGGGTGCAGAAACCGACAAGACACCTGTAGTCTCGAAGGGCCTAACCCCTTCGAACGCCGAACATATCGATCCGAATAGCTCAACTGACGAGCAAGTGCATCCAGTAAGACCGAACGCCTGCCCCCTCTATCCGACTGATGAATACCGAATACTAAAGGAATCGAACACTTCTACTTTCATTTGATAATACTCAACTGGATCTCACGTTGATTAAGTTTCATATTTTAGTACGAAACGTATCTCTTAAATAAGGAAAGAAACTCTTGAGAATCTAATCGATAAAAGAAAGAATTTTCTCATATAATTCAACTTCCTAAATGATAACAGTTTCAAATTTTTGACATTTAGGATCCAGAATCCTCAGATCATCTCATAAGAAAACTAGGGTTATGGCGCTTTGGGAACATACTACTTTAAGAAAGACATTTTTAACTTTGTTTTCTAAAGGTATAGCATTGTCGCACCAATGTTTTAATTGTCTTGAAAATCTTTGTACTATATTATCAGCTATTCCTTGTTCTTGTACTCCATTAACTCTATACGAAACTCTTGCCATTAACATTTTTTGTAACATATTTAGTATCTCATAATGGGATTTTCTATTTAAGTTCCATTTAAATATTGAATTTCCGTCAAATCTAAATTGTTTAAATTGTTTTCTTTCTTCAAATTGTATATTTAGAGGTGTAGGTCTACTATAATAATTTCTTTTATTTTCTTGATAAAAGTTTCTTTTATAATTTCTTCTTCTTATTTTGTTTATTTCAAAATTATTATTATTGTATTTTGATTGTTTTATAGATTCTGTAGATCCTTGTTCTAATGTTGTTATTTTAGATGTCGATGCCTGATTTGTTAATATTTGTGTTATCTTGTTAACAAATGTATTATTTCCTGAATCTGTTAGTTTTTCATTTGAAAATCCTTATTGTATTTTGATTGTTCTATAGATTCTACAGATCCTTGTTCTAATGTTGTTATTCTAAATGTCGATGTCTGATTTGTTAAGATTTGTGTTATCTTGTTAACAAATGTATTATTTCCTGAATCAGTTAGTTTTTCATTTGAAAATCTTTTTGTTTTAATATGTGGTGTAACTATTTCATTTGAAAATTTATTTATTTTTATATTGTTTAGTTTAACCATTACATGTACTATTTGGTGTCCTATTTGGTTTAGTGTTTGATTTGACCAATTATTTTGGTATTTTTTAATATCTTCAACTATTGTTCTTTCACTCTCTGCTTCTCTCCCTGTTTTAAAAGGAGATTATAATTTCAGTCTCTGGTGTTATTAATTTTAAAGTATCTAATGGTATTGTTTGTGATGTTAATATGCTATTATCTGATTTTTTTTCTATTTTTTATATAAATTGATATTTGTTTGAATAATAGGTGTTTCGAATGATTCTAACATTTTGTTTTTTATTAAATAGGTTTTTAACCAACTAAAAAATAAATAATTTGATTATTTATTTTGCATATCTTCTTCCCATTCTTGTTTTAATTATTTTTTAATATCATTGTCTAGGTTTTCAAACCATTGTCTTTCTGTTTTATAATGATTTAAATTATATCCTTCATTTAAATATTTATAATCTAGTGTCCATTTATTTGTTATTACATTTACAAAATGACTATGTGCTTGGGATAAGGTTGGTGACCTAGGAGGAGATTCAATATTGTTTACTGGTTCAGGGATTGGATTTCTATATCTCATTAGATTTTCTTCTTGTGTAGGTGATATAGGTATTGAAGATGTAAAATGTCTAGCAGATGATAAGGGTGTTTTTATAGATATGTTTGAGTCTATAGATCTTTTTGATGATTCTGGTATTTCAATATATGGTATTTGGTTTCCAACACTAGCAAAATCTTAATATTATATTTCCTAGTGTTTTTTCTATTATGTCTTTCAATTTGTGCTGGTTCATTATGTTGTATTTGAAAATATTCTGGTATTTCTATTTCTTCCCATTTGAGTAACCTAGGGGTAAAAACATTGGATTTCTCATATTCAATTTGTAATAAGATTGTTTCGTTATTTTGTGGTATTTATCTACAAAATTTAGGATTTATTTGTGAGGTCATAACTCTATAATATATCTTATAGACTATTGTAAAGTTCTTATTAAATTCCTTAAACTTGTTTCCTTGTAGATGTATATCTAATGTTAATGTATCTAATATATGAGGATTTATCATATCTACTGAATAATTGGGACAACAATTAAAATATATTGATCCATTACATATATTGGTTTGTACCATAGCTTGTATGGAATCTTGGTAACTTATTAGTCTTTTATCTCTTAAAACCATGCATATTGGTGCATTAATTCCTACTCTTACTAAAGGTTTAACTGCTATTTGTGCTGATCCATAATGAATATATCTTTAATTATTTTTTAAATATTTTTGTATTGTGACTAGTGTTAACAATCTTAAAGTTTGATATTCTCTATTCATTGATATGGTTTGTTCATGCGTTTTAATCGAAAAAACTGTTGTAAAATCTAATGGCCCTATGGAGTAAATGATTTCTATTTTCTCATGTGGTATGGTCCAGTTCCTATAATTTATAGGATAATGTTCTTCATAGCTTTGTACAGTGTTGTCTGAACTATGTAAAGGACTAATACTAACAGAACGATCCTTCCTCATTTGTACTAGAGTCTTTCCTAATCAACATTCTAAGTAAAAAAGAAGCAATGTTGATAACTAAACTATTGATCACTTAAGTATTAAGACTTAATGGAAACAGTGGAAGCAGCTAACCGGGACCACCTTAACCTAGGCTGACCAACGGACTTACAAGCCTTACCAACACTTTAAAAACCGCTCTTTTTGACTTGAGCGTCGAAGCTTCCCCCGCCGGAGCACCCTCTAACGATCTTTTGTAAATTTCAAACCTCCTTAATGAGTGCCAGTTCTAGTCATAAGGAGCTGTATCTGTGGAGTCAAGACTCACCTCCAACAGATTGGTGCTGTTCGTGGGAAACAGACTAATCATTAGTCTTTTTCACCAACTTTCTATCACTGAACAAAATATGGTTACAGTTAAGAGAAAATGGCCGGTCATTGGATTTGATGATGATGATCTGATCGGAGTTGACCTTAGTCGTAATAATTCTCTAGTCGTTACTATCAAAATGGAGTCTCATATGATAAAAAGGGTTCTCGTCGGCCAAGACGCGGATTGTGATATCCTTACTTGGGACACTTTTCATCGAATGGGCTTCAATTCCTTACGTTTTTAACTCCCAACCGATTGCTCAAAGGATTATTTGACGAATGCATCTACCCAGAGGGAACCATTCCCCTCACTGTGATTTTAGGGACTCACCCTAGCTACGTAACAGTCAAGACCACCTTCCATGTGATGAAACTATTCTCACTGTATAATGTATCCTTGGCCGACCGAGTCTGGACGAACAAAAGCACTACCCAGCATTAGACACATGAAGATGAAGTTCCGAATGTCAGAAGGGATCGCTATTATCTGTTGTGATCCCGACCCTACGCCCTCTTTATTAACAGAAACGGGTAGGAAAACTTTCATATTGACACCCTAGAACTCAGAGGTGACATCGAACTAGTGAACAAACCAGAACCAGGAGAAGATGTAATTGAGATCTCTCTGACTGATGAGTCCAATCAAACTATTCGGATTGGGGCTAGCCTGTCTGCACCCCTAGGAAAAGCTATTGTCGGCTGCCTGTAATGGCATTTCAAAGTTTTTGCTTGGTCCCCTAAGGACATGTCTGGCATCGATCCGTCAATTATTATTCACAAGTTAATCATAAACTCTGGCTACAAGCCGGTCAAACAGAAGAAGAGGATGTTCACCCTCGAATGCAAGCGAACCATCCAAGAAAAGGTCCAAAAACTACTAACCACCGCGTTCATCTGCGAAGTCAAGTATCCCGAATGGCTAGTCAACATGGTCCTGGTGAAAAAAGTCAACAACAAATGGAGGATATGCGTAGACTTTACGGATCTTAACAAAATATGTCCAAAAGATAGTTACCCCCTCCTAAATATCGATAAGTTGGTGGACAATTCTTCAGACTATCAACTCTTAAATTTTATGGATGCCTACTCAGGGTATAATCAAATAAGAATGGCGCCTAAGGACGAAGAGAAGACGAGTTTCATTACTGAGTTCGGTACATACTATTACTGAGTCATGCCTTTCAGTCTAAAAAATGCGGGAGCGATGTTTCAACGGTTGGTTTATGAATTCTTTAAAAATTAGCTCGACCGAAACGTAAAAACGTACGTAGATGACATGCTTGTAAAAAGCACCAATGCTGAAACTCATGTTGTTGACCTTAGGGATAAATTTTAGATGCTTGAATGCTACAACATGCGACTGAATCCTACCTAGTATACTTTCGGTATCGCGTCAAGCAAATTCTTGGGCTTTATGATCACAAATCGTGGGATTGAGGTAAATCTTGAGAAGATATAGGCAATCTTGGATATGTTGCCGCGTCAAACATTGAAGGAGGTACAATGCCTTATCGGTCAGATAGCGGCTCTAAACCGATTCATATCAAAAGTCAAAGAAAAGTATAAACCTATTTTTGACGCTTTGAAGAGATCCCAACGATTTGCGTGAACACTTGAGTGCCAAAAGGCCTTCGAACAGCTCAAAAAATACCTTATGACTCCTTCGTTGCTCTCCTAATCGATTCCTGATGAGAAACTTTACCTTTACCTCTATATTTTCGATCAGACACTTTGCTTTATCCTTATAAGACAGAACTCAATTGCTCAGAAGCCAATCTATTATATCAGTCGGATACTCAAAGAAGCCAAAATCAATTATCGACCAATTGAGAAGATACCATACGTACTAGTTATTTTGGCTAGACGACTTCGGCTGTACTTTCAAGCTTATACCGTTGTGGTGCTTACTGACCAACTATTGAAACAAATATTCCAGAAGAAAGACATATCCAGGTGTTTAATCAAATGGAGTATTGAATTCGGTGAATTCGACATCCAATATCTGCCTCAACCAGTGATCAAAGACCAAGCCTTGGCCAACTTCATTCTTGAATGCACCCTCCCGGTTACAGCTACACTTGAGTTCACCAGCAGTCCTAACGAATGGTCATTGTTAGACTGGACCGTACATATTGATAGATCCTCAAATTCTTCGAGTAGTGGTACCGGGCTTATACTGATGGATTCGGACAACTTCAAAGCGGAATATGCCATCCGTTTCGACTTTAGAGCCACCAATAACTAAGCGGAGTAGGAAACCTTGTTGACGGGACTTTAAATCGCAGCCAATATGAGAGTCTAAAGTATTTGGGTATTCACCGATAGCCAACTAGTAGTCAAGAAGATCGAAAGGGTCTATGAGATAAAAGACTTGACTATGGCCAAATATTTAAATAAACTATGCGAGACATTGCAAGACTAGAAAGGGTCGACATCCAACAAATCCCTTCTTCAAAAAATGTGAGAGCTGATACACTTTTTAAGTTAGCCAACTCAGATTCAATTGCCTCTAGTCGAATGGTCTACATCGAAAGTTTGTTGTATCCCAACATCGATGAGCCTGAAAGGGTCTTGGCAACGGACCAGCCTTCTAGTTGAAAAGATCTGATTGAAATATACTTGAGAGACAAACGACTGTCTGACTCGCCGTTAGAGGTATCCAAGCTAAAGTGAAAGGCAGCCCATTACATAATCATTGATGTAAGATTGTACCAAAAGTCTTTCACTCATCCCTACTTGAGATGTCTGACCCTAAAAGAGGGAAACTATGTTCTTCGAGAGATCCACGAAGGGATATGCGGTAACTACTTGGGGGCTCGAAGTCTAGTTCACAAAGTTTCACGGCAAGGGTACTACTGGCCAACCATGCAACACATTCATAACTCCACTTCAACTATGTATCTGCACCCAAAATTCTCTAAAGTACCTAAAGAGATGAGATTTTTCTTCAAAATAGGAACAAGTCTAATATCAGTGAGCGTCCTCACAGTACCATCATGTATTTTAATTCAAACTGTACCCTTACCAACAATATTAGAAACAGTATTGTTTCCCATAAAAATAATTCCACTATTAACAGATTTATAAGTGGAAAACAAATTCCTGTTGGGACACATGTGATAAGAACAAACTAAACTCAAAATCTATTCATTTTTAGATCTTATCCTGTCATCAGCTATACAGAAAATTTTTTCATTTTCCTCATCTGTCACAACACTAGTTTTGGCAATTTTAGTGTTTTTCTCACTAAATTTTTTCTTTTGCTTATTTTTTAACTTAAAACAATTGGATTTAATGTGCCCCAATTTGTGACAATAATTACACACCAAACTTTTATACTTAAATTTACTATTCTCAATTTCTCTTTTATCAGTTCTGCTCTTAACAACTAAGTAATCAACTTGACCACTATTAATTTTTTCAGTAATGTCCTTATCAATCCGCTCCTTAGATTTTAAAGCAGATTTTATTTTCTGATACGAAATAGTTTCTTTACCATAAATCATAGTAACACGAAAATACTTAAAAGATTGAGGAAGAGAACAAAATAACAAAAAGGCCCTATCCTCATCATCAATTTTTGACTCTATATTCTCCAAATCCATAATAGTTGAATTAAATTTATCAAGATGAGAAAGTATAGATGTACTTTCTGTCATACGTAGCATATACAGACTTTATTTCAGATAAAATCTGTTCTCAACTGTTTTCTTCATATACAAAACCTTAGGTTTACCCAATATATCCTTAACCATGGTTTCCATAGCTACATCCTGCAAAACTTCATTAGAGAGGTTTAAAATAATTTCATATCTCGCCCTTTTATCTATCGCAACAAATTTTGAATCTGTCATAGTGGCTGGTTTAGCTTATACTCCCTGTAATGCCAAATCAACTCCATCTTGAATCAAAATAACCTTCATCTTAAGTTGTCACATACCGAAATTGACATTCCTGTTGAATTTCTCTATCATAATTTTTGTTATTGTCATGTTGTCAAAAAACAATTATCTAAAAATTTTCTCAAATAACTAAAATAGTTCAAATACCAGTTTGTTATGACCGGTTCAGGACGAATAGGAAATTAATCAGAAGCTTTTTGATAATCTAATAGACAAATAACAAAAAAAGAATTTAAATAAATAGAAAAAATAAAATAACAGAATTTAAATAAATAAAAGAGACAAAATTTACGTGGTTCGATCAAATAGATCTACGTCAATAAACAAGGGAGGAGTAGAATTTCACAAAAAAGAAGAAGATTACAAATGTTTTAAAAAAATGTTTAATGATCACCATACAAAAAAAGATAATAAAACAAGATATTAAAAAATCGCAATACATTTTCTTAACTCATTTGAATTGATGATAATTTAAAATCAACCCAAAAACCTTCATTTATACTTAAATTTGAGGAAGAAGGCTTGCTTCACATTCTATGTGGGATTGGAATCCTCATATATGAAGAGCAACGAAGGAGAAGGTCTTACTTACAAACCAATGTGGGATTGAACCAAGAGAGAGAGAAGTTCCTTCTCTCCAACCAATGTGGGACAACCAAAAAAGGATGAGTCACCGTAACATTTTTTTCCTCCAATTATGGTTGATTCTTTTCCTTCAGTTGTAGAATGAATTTGTTACATGATTGGTAAAGGAGAAGGCGGCAGTATGAACTTCAGAAATAGCATGTGTGAGACTGTACACACATATATCTTCATATACTTTTCCTCTCAGACACCCCTCTTCTCCACAAAATACCAAGAAGAGTGAATATTCCTGCTACACCCACCACATTGATGCTGGTAACGACATGGTACTTAGTGCTATCAACTAGAGGTTCAAAATCTGTGCATGAAAAGACAACAATTCCCGCTAATTAAGTTTGCAGTGTCAAGGTATTTGCTTTTCTTTATTAGAAACAATGTTGCCACAAACAAAGTGTGCTAAAAAAAAAAAAAGAAAAAAGAAATTTAAGCTTCCACATTTACTCCCTTTTAGGGTTGGGAAAGTGGAATGTCGTTGAAGATTATCACTTATTGTCAAATTTTCTTCAAAAAAAAAAAAAAAAAAAATCCACACACAGAGTTTTTCATCCTAAGAAAAAAAAAAATGAATTCCTGCATTGAAAAAAGGAAAAAAAAAGAGTGATAATTCTGAATTTGTTGATATGATTTCAACAGGGTAGAGACTTTTTTTTTTTTGCTTTTTTTTTTCCATTTCTTTTTATATATAGTTTAAAAATCTTGATGTAGACATCAAATTTGCTCTTTCCAATTCTGTAAAAGGAACTATCATTTTTTAATACAATCTCAGCAAAGTGGAGCTTGACAGTGTAGTTCCCATTTGTAAGACATAGGCTGTGGTAGGTTAGAGAAAGAGGAGAAAGATAAGCCGTTGTGTATAATGCGGAATTGAGCTTAGAGACATTAGAAAGGGCAAGACACATTTGTCTGAGTGTAGACATTTGGATCAATTTCATGGTCTAAGAATTACCAGTACTGCTGAATGCCCAATTCTGACCCAAGCAATACATTGAAGCACCTCTTTTTTCCAAATTAGCTTCATAATTAGTGTTACCAATAATTGTTTCTCTGCCACCACAGTTGATATGCAAGGAATCTGTCTAGTTATGGCAAGAAAAAACACACTTGAAGTATGAATACAGAGATTACAGCTAAGCCATATGATTCCTGGAGTTCTAATTCACATTTATCTTTTTCATCCACGCGGCAAAGAGCTAACGAGTGACATAGAGCCGAATGAAAAAGACCAATTTATATACCTGACCCCAACTAAGTTAAAACTAAGATTTAGTTGAATTGTATCCATGTGGTAAAGAATCTCTCTCTCTCTCTCTCTCTCTCTCAGTGATAAGGGGATGTCATTAATGGGCATCAGTTTGGGAGGATGTTGTGAAATGAGTAAAGTGTGAGTTGTGGTAGGCCGTGTGAAATGAGCAAGAGTGTGAGTTGTGGTATAAGATTGAAAGCTAATATATCAGCAAAGTAGTTATTTATGGTTGGAGATGATATATAGTCGGTATTAAATGTACTCACACTGCTAACTTTCACCAGCACAAGGGAAGTTCTTTTTCTGGCAAGGAAGAGTCTTACTCCTGCAAACAAGCAAGAAGTGTATGTCTGTACAAGCTCATATATTAATTAGGAGATTTCAATGGAAGAGAAAAATGTTTGTTATAGCTTTTAAGCATTCTCACTCTTTTTAAGTAACGACAATCTGTTGAGGAGTAGCTTTCAACCATGTTTCTGTGATATGAACAAGAAGGTTCAGGCTCTACAATTCTACATAACTGATGGGACATAGTTTAAAGGCCCATTACAAAAGGCATTTAATCTTGTGAGCCAACGATTCAAGAGGCATGTTATGTCTAGACGTATCAATAATTAAGGATTAACCTCCCCGAAAGATGGACACGACTCAACACACCTAGTGATTGTCATCAGCAATAAACTAACAGATTTGAGACCTTAAGATGTCTTCGATGCACCAGATATGACACTTTCCTTGTCGTATCGGCAATGGGCCAATCGTTATTCCTATCAGTAAAAGACAATACATGCATTCCTTAGATAAGGAAATAGACTTTTGAAATCTAACCGATAAGAGGAAAAACTCCCATATCGTTAGGACTTCCTAAGTGATGAAAATCACAAATCTCTTGATATATTAGACTATGGAATTCCGAAATTTTTGAACCTTCTCATAAGAAAACTAGGGTTGTAATACTTTGAATACATACGGCTCCTAAATAATACGGAAGAGATAGAAAAAAGACAATAAGATTTATAAAAGAGAAAACCTTAAAACTCTCAAAGAGAAATTTTACTCTCAAAGAAAATATTATTATTAAAGTATGCTTCAATGAAGAAATACTACAAGTATTTATAGGGAATGAAAACCCCAAAAATTAGAAAACTATAAAATTAGGAAACTAGAAAAAATTAAGGAACTAAAAGATAGAAAAATTAAGAAACTAGAGAAATTAAAGAAATTAGCAACCATGTTCCACATCAGTCTCCCTTATTTGAAAAGAACTCGCCCTCGAGTGGTTTGATCATAAAGGAGTGTCGGATGGATGATAATGTTATAAGTCAGCTACATTGAAAGTGCAAGAAATACCCATTGATTTAGGCAAGTCCAACACATAGGTATTGTCGTTGATCTTGTGCACGATTTTGTAAGGACCATACCTCTTAGGCTGCAACTTATGATACTGGCTAACCGGAAACCTCTCGCACCAAGGAAAACCATCACCATATCACCTACCGCGAACAAATTAACTCGACGGTGTTTATCTACAGCACTCTTGAACTTCTGATTAGTCTCTAGTAATTTTTGACGAACCTCCTTCTGAATGGCCTGTGCATCTTTGGCTAAATTTGCTGCTGCAGAGCTATATCCTGGGACTTGCGGCAACTTCACCAAATCTACAACATGTCGGGGTGACTTATGATAAACAACCGAAAAAGGTGATCTTCCTATGGAAGAATAGCACTATTGAATGCAAACTCCGCCTGAGGTAAAGCATGATCCCATTGTTTTGGGTGATCCCCACAAATGCAACGAACAAGATTACCCAAGGTTCGATTGACAACCTCAGTTTGGCCATCCGTTTGGGGATGGGTCGTGCTACTGAAATTCAGGGAAGTATCAAACATGTGCTATAAGGTCATCCAAAAATGACTGAGAAATTTGGTGTCACGATATGAAGTAATAGATTTTGGCACACCATGTAAACATACCACCTCCCTAAAGAATAATCGCTCCACATGCGAGGCATCTGAAGTCTTCTTGCATGGAATAAAACGTCCCTCTTGAGAAAGAACTGCTCCAATTCTAACTCTGCAAATATCACATTCCACAATTAATAATTTGTCGAAGTTAAGAAGTGCTAATACAGGTGCTGTACACAACTTTTTTTTAATCATGACAAAACTTTTCTCCTGCTCAATTTCCCATCTAAATTGACCCTTCTTTAAACAGTCTGTTAAAGGTGCTACAATATTGCTGAAGTTACGAATGAACCTCCTATAGAAGGTAGCTAGGCCATGAAAACTTCGAACTTCAGATACTGACTTCGGTGTTGGCCAGTCCCGAATTACCTTCACTTTCTCTTTATCTTCTCGAATCCGTTCGCCACTGATTATGAATCCTAGAAAAATTAGGCTCGACTGTAAGAAGCTACACTTCTTCAAGTTAATATATAACTTATTTTCCAGCAAAATAGTCAAAACCTGCCGCAAATGCTCCAAGTGCTCGGCCTCATTAATGCTGTAAATCAAAATATCATCAAAATAAACTACAACTAATTTACCACTAAATGGTTTCAGCACCTCATTCATCAACCGCATAAATGTACTGGGAGCATTAGATAGCCCAAATAGCATAACAAGCCATTCGTAGAGACCCTCCTTAGTTTTGAAAGCTGTCTTCCACTCATCTCCCGTCTAATTCGGATCTGATGATATCCACTTTGTAGATCAATCTTTACGAAAACTTTTGCACCTGACAACCTATCAAGCATATCCTCAAGTCGAGGAATTGGAAACCTATACCGCACTATGATCTTATTGATTGCTCGGCTATCCACACACATTCGCCAACTCCCGTCCTTCTTTGGGGTCAATAAAGCAGGTATGGCACACAGACTCTTACTGACCCGAATTAACCCCTTGTCAAGTAACTCCTCTACCATTTGCTGTAAGATCTCGCTCTCTTTGGGATTCGTTCGATAATGGGGTAAATTTGGTAAACTAGCCCTAGGTACCAGATCAATAGCATGTTGAATATCTCTTATTGGAGGGAGTCCTGCTGGGAGTTCATCAGGCATTAGCTCCTGAAACTCGTTCAACAAATCACGAACCAAACTTGGAATCTCTATCTCGAGCCCACTGGCTCCTACCAAAAGGATTACTTTAACCACTAAGGCATGAATTTCTCCGGTGTGTTTTGCTTCTGTCGTGAAATTAGAATCCGATCGAGTAATAGTTAAGAAACTCCAAACTTTATGAGACTTAGATTTTTGCTTAGAACCTAATGGCAGTAAGGTATTTTTTTGCCCATCTTTCTCAAATCGATAAATATTTTCTCGACCATTGTGAGTTGCATCCAAATCATACTGCCAAGACCTACCAAATAGTAAGTGACAAGCATCCATATCCACAATATCACACATTACTTCATCCTTATAAAATTTACCAATAGTTAAGGGTACTCGACACATTTCTTTCACTCTTATTCCCTCCCCCTTTGTAATCCACACAATATTATATGGTTCAGGATCTTTTCAACAGG
Organism: Dillenia turbinata; assembly: GCA_037126225.1. Taxonomy (NCBI): domain Eukaryota; kingdom Viridiplantae; phylum Streptophyta; class Magnoliopsida; order Dilleniales; family Dilleniaceae; genus Dillenia; species Dillenia turbinata. Next base: position 10,629,427 of record JBAMMX010000021.1, read on the forward strand.
TAATTTCAAAGCATCTACCAGGTCTCGAGAAATAATATTTTCACAACTACCACTATCAATGATTAATTCAAAAATATGATTAGAAATTGTGCACCTGGTTCGAAAGAGCGCATTCCGTTGCGTATCATCTCACTTAGAGGCCAACAATACCTTTCTAACCACCAAAGTCTGCACATCTTCACCTTCTCCATCTGGCTCACAGATTCCTTCTTTCTCATTATCAGACCTTTCTTCATCCTCCCTATCATAGCCAACTAAATGAACTTGACGCAGTTGAGGGCAATTGTTAGACTTGTGCCCAGCATATCTGCACCTGTAACACTTGTCTTCGGTCGGATTTGAATAAGGGTTGTTGTTAGCTGATTTCTTCACAGGCTCCTTGTCTACCATATCTTTTTTGTAGGTTCAGAATTAAACCATTTACCGGCTCTCGAGCTTACCCTAGATGTCTCGCCTAAGGGTTTACGGGTACCTTCGTTCCCATAATATCCCTTAAACCCCATTGACTCTGCTCTCTGGGCCATATTCTGGGCATCATTGAGGGTAAAAATGATCTGACAATTGATTTTATCACGGATTGCAGGTTTCAACCCATGAATATATCTCGTCACTTGTTGACCTTCAGTCTCCATTAAATTATTTCGTGCCGATAATCGTAAGAAATCTGCGGTATATTCAGCCATAGATTTTTGCCCTTGCACCAACGTTTGGTATTGATGAAACAAAAAATGATCATAATCTGGAGGAAGAAATCTAGCCATCAACATCTTCTTCATTTTTGGCCAAAGTCTTATTGGCTGTTTTCCTAAATGCCTTTGTTGGATTTGAATTTGTTCCCACCACGAAGAAGCTCCACCTTTTAATCGATATGCTACCAACTTTACTTGCTTATTCTCTGGTATCTCTGCGAACTTAAAAAACCTTTCGACCTCTGCGACCAAATCTAGGAAATCTTCAATATTTAGATTCCCATTGAATGAAGGGATGTCGACTTTCAATCGAAACTCTTCTTGTCGATATTGATGAGTTGCTCTTAAATTAGGGTTATGATTAAAAAACTGAGTAACCTCCTCATCCGAAGAATCATCCTCATTGGTCTGAACCCTACGAGATTATTGTGGTAATATAGGATTGAAATGAGGTCCCTGATCGATTCTCCTGACGCCACCTTCACCTCATATATTGCTTTGGTTTGAACGTGACGTCTGCAGTGCCGTTTCTATCTACTCCATTCGTGATTCTACCCGCTCCACTCGAATAAACAAAGTTTGAAGTGCAGCCGTTATGACTTGCAACTCTCTGAACATGTCAGAATGAGTATTACCTTCACCGGTTTGGTTGGCCATCGCAAGGGAAAGTCTTGACTCTGATACCACCTAACATGGGAGAGATAGAAGGAAGACAATAGGGTTTGTAAAAGAAAAAACCCTAAAACTCTCAAAGAGAAATTTTAATCTCAAAGAAAATATTATTATTGAAGTATACTTCAATGAAAAAATACTACAAGTATTTATAGGGAATGCAAACCCCAAAAATTAGAAAACTATAAAATTAGAAAATAGAGAAATTTAGGAACTAATAGAAAAATTAGGAAACTAGAAAAAATTAGGGAACTAAAAGCTAGAGAATTAAGAAACTAGAGAAATTAAAGAAATTAGAAACCATGTTCCACATCACTAAAGCACAAGCTTATATAAGCCTTCAGAACGCCGAAACCCAGATACGCTCCTTTTGAGACCGAACAATAAACACACAAGTCAAGGGCTATCAGCTCGCTCCCTCTCTCTCTAGTACTGTCTATTTTATTTCTATCGAAAATCGCTCTTTCTGACTTGAGTATTGAAACCTCCCCCGCCGGAGTACCCTCTGGCGGTCTTTTGTAGGTTTCAAATTCTTTATTAAAACAACGGTTTGATTCAAAAGAGTCAGAATCTGTGAAGTCGAAATCTACCTCCAACAGATGGGCGCCGTATGTGGGAAACAGACTAAAGCAATCTCAACAAACATCCCAAGTCGCCAAACAACCATGCCTTTAAAGAGGAGAACCAGAACTGTCTTGAAGGTTGCATCCACCGTGGATGGACATACCGCTATTCCAACTGACACTGCCTTACCAACGGCATCCGCTCACCCTATTGATAATCCTGCTACTGATTCTCAATCCGCACCCTCAAGCAGGTCTCACAACCTGTGCCTCAAGAATACCCGGTCACACCCTTGTGCCCATGTCCTCGAAATGAATCAATCGTCCTCAACCGGAAAGGTTAGAGTTCAGGATACAAAATATGAGCAAACAGCTAAAAGGACTCAACCTTACCATCAAGCCGGAAGGACATTCATCTTTAGGAGTGTCTAGGCATACACGCCCTCGGCAACTTGTGCCTCGCTCGAATTACGAGCCTTCAGTGACCTCCCGTTGTGATCTTAATGACCTAAGGAGACATATCAAACAGTTTGTCGCTGATAAACTCAAATGGACCAATGCATGTGGGGATGAAGCCCCCCTTTATCCCCCGGCATGTTATCTTTCGACCTGAAGGTTTCTACAGAAGGATGAGGACTTGGTGGGAGTTAACCCCAATCATCATGACCCCCTCATCATTATAGCCAAAATCGGTTAGTATGAGGTCAGAAGGATTTTCATTGACCAAAGAGTAAGATGTAACTTCCTTTACTAGGATCCCTTCCAATGAATGGGTTTTTACCCAACATACCTCCAATCTCATGTTGGCCCAGTCAAAGAACTCTCTGACGAATGGATATATCCCGATGTTACTATTTTACTTTCGGTTACTTTTGGCTCACAACCGAACCATACGACGGCTATTACTGTATTCAATGTGGTCAAGCTTCTTTCGCTCTATACCGCCATCCTAGGTAGACTGAGCTTGAACATCTTGGAAGCCCTGTGCAGCCCAAGCACATGAAAGTCAAGTTTAAAACTCCGCTCGAGATCAAAACATTCTCTTGCGATCCAGAACCACCAGTATCTACTCCTAAGTGACCGTCGCCTTTTCGTAACCATAGGGTATGCTCTGATTGTCATACTTTAAGCTTTTTCTACAACAGTATTCTTTCATTTGGTGGCTAGTACGCATGACACTTTATTGTTTATTTCCTATCATTTGTTTCCTATTGAACATTGCGTGTTGTTAATATGGGATGTAACTCCCAAATGAGTAGGCATGACCCATTCTATCATTTGTTCCCTATCAAATGTAGCTTGTCGTCAATATGAGATATAACTTCTAGACGGGTAAGCAAAACCCGTCTTATCATTTGTTCCCTACTGAACATAGCATGCCGTCAATATAGGATGTAACTCCTAGATTGGTAAACATAGCCCATCCTATCGTTTGTTTTTTATCGAACATAGTATACCGTCAATATAGGATGTAACTTCCAGACGGGAAGACATGACCCATCCTATCATTTGTTCCCTATCGAATGTAGCGTGCTGTTAATATGGAATGTAACTTCCTATTATTTATTCCTTATCGAATGTAGCGTGCTGTTAATATGGGATGTAACTTCCAAATGGGTACGCACGACCCATCCAATTGTTTGTTCCCTACTAAATATAGCATACTGTCAATACGGGATATAACTCCCAGACGAGTAGGCATGGCTTATCCTATCATTTGTTTTCTATTGAACGTAGTATATTGTCAATACGGGATGTAACTTTCAGACGGATAGGCACGACTCATTCTATCGTTTGTTTCCTATCAAATATAGCATGCCTCAATATGGGATATAACTCTCAGGCGGGTAGACACGGTTTATCCTATCGTTTATTTTGCTATCAAATGTATCGCGTTGTCAACAAGGGATTTGTCTCGTAGAAAGGCGACAGTAGCCCATCCTTTCGTCTATGCTCTAACTATTGTGATCTACCCGGGATTACAAGGCTCCTAGACGGACGAACATATTTGGACCTATCGGTTGATCTTCTAGCGAAGGTGGAGTACCCCCAAATGGGTAGATACTCTTTTATCAATCAAATAGTCTAAAATGGATGAGTATAAGTATGACTTGGCCGAGCCCCTTGGACAAACTTGCTTTCACTATTCGAATGATTGAGGGAATATCCCCCAGTATCAATACATACTAGATGTAAAAGTACAAAAAGATTTTTCTTTATAGTGTGCTATAGTAATACACAAAATTCCTTGGGACAACCATACAAAAGTTATGCAGAATCAAGAGGAATGGGGGGAAGCACTAGAACCTCCCGAGGGGAGGACTTCACTGCAACCGTGATAGGCTCAGCAGAAACACGGATCGGATTAGTAAAGGCTGTGCCTTGGTCCATTACCTCCCGATCGATAACTTTTTCGCTCAGGGGCAAAGCTCCCTCCAGATTGACTTGACGAGTTATCTTTTCAGCGCACCTTAACCTCTCAATCAGTTTACGCTAGAAGTCTCTAAAGGCCACAATGTTGTTGGTCAAAGATTCCTCGGATTCAATTACTTCCACTTTGCCACTTGGAGGCAAGAATTAAAAAAAAACAAAAGAAACAAAAAAAATAACAAAAAAATAAAAGAAAAAAAATCAACATAGGAGGGGGTTCCACCACTGGAACCACCCTTCCTATCTTGAACTTTTTTTCATTTTCTTTTTTTATTTTGTTTTTATTTTTTATTTTGTTTTCTTTATTCTTTTTATTTATTTTATTTTGTTTTTTTTTATTTTGTTTTTTTTATTAGTTTACTATGTTGAGCTTTTATTATTTATTATTTATTATTTTTTTATTCTTCTATTTTTAAAATAAATTATGATGAGTTTAGGATAATTAATAATAATGTAATGGTGTAGTAAAAACTAAAAAGACGAAAAAAAGAAGAAAAACAAAAAAACGAAAAACAACAAAAGAATAAAAACACAAAAAAAAATAAAAAAAAAATAAAAGAAACAAAAAAACCCAAAAAACCAAAAAAATCTTTTTATTCTTTTTTATTTTGTTTTTTATTTTTTTATTCATTTTTTAATTATTTTGTATGGTAGTGATAAATTGTGATGAGTTTAGAGTAATTAGTAATAATATAATGATAGGGATAAAAATACAAAAGAATAAAACAAAAAAACAAAAAGAACAAAAGAATAAAAACATGAAACAATTAAAAAAATAAAAAAAAAAAAAAATCAAAAGAAAAAACAAAAAAAAAATCAACATAGGAGGGGGTTCCACCGTCGGTGGAACTACCCCTCCTATCTTGAATTTTTTTATTTTTTTTTATTTTTTATTCTTTTTTTATTTTGTTTCCTTTATTCTTTTTATTATTTTTTATGTTATTTTTTATTTTTATTTTTTATTTTTTATTAGTTTACTATGTTGAGCTTTTTTGGTTTATTTTTAATAGTAATGATAAATTGTGGTGAGTTTAGGGTAATTAGTAATAATATAATGGTAGTGATAAAAATTAAAAAGAATAAAAAAAACAAAAGAACAAAAACAACAAAAGAATAAAAAACACAAAAAATTACGAAAAAACAAAAGAAAAAACCCAAAAAAGCCAATAAAAAATATAAAAAAAAAGTTCAACATAGTAAGCGGCGGTTTCACCTACTCATATAAAAAAAATAATGTTAATAGGGGATCTCTATTTTGGTAATGAAAATCAGTAGTGATATAAAACCAATATTAAAAAATCGATATCATAAAATGAATTTGGAGTCCCACTTAATGGATTTATTCCATAGTAGAGCAGTTCATGTCAAAGAGCTTTCTATGTGGGTGAGTCTAGATGCACAAATCATCTCTCTCTCTTTAAATTCTGGGATTGGAGGAATTTGTGATATCATACTGAATATATATTATAGTTTCCACCTCTTTGTCTTTGTCAATTACAAATAGTTACGTTTTATGAGTGTAACTCACCAATGTTGTATTTATGATTGTTTCTCTTCTCTTCTACACACGTACTAATTTGTACTAATTTGTGATTTAAATATGGAAAAGTGTATTTTTTTCATTGGTTTATTCTTAATGCGTTCATACAGTCAGCATTCGATAGTCAATCAACCCACATAGTTGAATTTTGCTACACATAATTACTTTTAACCATTTTTTTTATGGGGCACACCGCATAAAATACGGTATGTATACAATCTGCTAGTTTGATGAAATTATAAAGAGTTACTGATTTGATAAAACTACAAAAAGAATTGATAAAACTACAAAAAGAATCAAAAGGAAAAATCAAAGAATAGAAAATAAATAAATAAAATAATACAAAAGTCTCTAAATTATTATTTCGTTTGTCAAATTTAATATCAAGTATAAAAAGTCCCTGACAATTGCACCAACCGATGTGCAATTTCACAAGTGTACGAATCGCTCAATCGAGTGATGAAATAGAAATCATTCCCATGAAAACTACTATCTTATTACTAATTTAGCTCACTACTCAAAATATTTACAATATGAATTTATGATTATATATCTAGATAATTAAAATCTGCCTCCTAGTTATAACATATAAATTAATGAAAAATAAAATTAATGAGATAAAGTAATATTAGAACATCCAATTGTATTCTCTATGTGATTTGTTTTTTCTAAAATTTAAGTGTTGATATTTTTTTAGAGTTGGAAATTAGAATGCTAATTTAGTTTAATCACTTTCTCAAGTCATACTAAAATTAGTGTTATATACTAACTCATATTGTTAATAATAATTTAATTATAAATAATACATTAAAAATAAGTTTCTAACTGATTGTATATGTCACACATCAAATCGATTTTATGAATTCAAGATGTAATAATTATCTCTAGATCCATTCATAAAAATTTCTCACTCATGCGATGAATATGTGACACCATCAAAGATATGATCAATCAATTAAAAAGCATTAAACATAAGATAATCAAATAACTCATGAGAACAAAATCAACTCTATTACAATTAATAATCAAATTAATAGTTCCCATAATAGAGTCCTAATGACTAAGAAAATTATCCACTCATGGATTGAATCTACAATTAAAATCAGAAAAAAAACATAATATGAAAAACAATAGAAAACTCCCTTGTGTTAGAAGTATTTCTCTCTCCTTGCCTTCTCTCTCTACAGTGACCAAGAATCTTTTATCTCTTATTAACAATATAGATATAAGTGTGAACTGTCACGCCCCGAACCGGGATCGTGAACGACCCGTTGCCCCGGATGTCGACTGTATTTTTACAAAAAATCGGGCAAAACCTCCTCATATTTCGGAGGTCTCCCATATACAATTTAACATATATATTAACAATCATACTGTCAAGTAAACAAATGGCCATCCCGGCCTCTCCGAAATCAACCAATCCTTTCGCGAACATCCAGGACAACACAAGGCTATAAAAATTTCTAGCAGTCCTAACCACAGACCTCTACTCTCATACCCAATTAGAGCATTAGCAACCGCCACATCGAGCGGGCCTAAATTTTTACAATTGTATAACAAATTCCCAAACTAACATTTTAAATATTTACAAATGTCTCAATGCAAGTGAAATATGAAAGTTTCACAAACAAAAGTCCAAAATTTATACAGTCATCCCATAATATGTACACGGCAAACTACGATCCTCAATATCAAGACCTTGCAGGGTTGATATAAAATAAGGATTTCAAATTTCAAGTTAAATTAAATCCTCACCGTTGTAGTATACCGAATCCACCAATATGCTACCAACTGCCTTTAGAGTCTGACGCGTCGCTCTAGCACAATAACCTTGTCTGAGAGAGGAAAGAGAGGGGTGAGTATCAAGGAAGATACCCAATGAGTGAAGGGATTGACATCGTGCTATTAATATCAAGTATAAACTTGGAGTGTCAAAGCATATATCAAATACCAAGTGTGCAAAACCAAACGTGCTGTTTCAACCAAAACATTTCTCGGAGCACACATCAGAAAATAACATATGCATCCATCAATGTATCAAATAGCATATGTAAAGCTGGCCGAACAAACAACCCGGCAATGGTCTACCTCGACCAAGGACGGGCATATTGGGGGTTTTCATAATGCAAGTATCAAATAATGGCTCTCTATCCCAATATTGGCCACAGACTACTCCAACCAGCTTGTAAATAATAATAATCATATATATATATAGTCGGCCGTGTATGGTGCCCCGCCCAGTGCTAGATAGAGGTAAACTCACGTCCTCCCCGATGAGGGTCAACCTGGGACAACCATACACATGACGATCTGACGGATATCTTCGGCCGAAGCGTATCCGGGCACAAGGGGTGCCTCTACCAAATGTCCTTCGTAGCTACGGAATCAATCAAGTTGGCTGGGCACGTAGCCCGCATGCATCACATCATCACGTCGGCCGGGCATACAGCCTCATGCATCGTATCATAACGTCGGTCGGGCGTACAGCCCAAATAGTACATATAAAGTTATTTAAAACCATGTGCCAATACCAGTGGAAGCATTAAAACATGTCAATATGTCAAAGAAAGGTGACATAATATCCAGTTATCAAACTCATGGATGCATATTTATAAAATCAACAGTTGGGACACTCCAATGGTCACAAAAATATGTACATACTCTTATCAAAATCCAAAAACTCAATTTTCACACGTATAGAAATCATGTCGTTTAAAAATCGATAAAATATGATTTGTCAATCAATAGTAGATGTCAAAGTCCCACTCACAATTCAAGGAGGGTGTGCACTCCCAATTCCAAACCAAACCGAATCAAATTCCTCAATTGATCTTTCCTAACACACAATCACAATTATGTCATTAATTTCTAATTAATTTTTGGTTTTATCCATTTTCCCTAATTTTGTACAAATTCAAATTCTTCGATTTATGAATCCAATGTTATCAATTCATTCCATTTATAAGTAAATAACAAAATCAAAGTCAATTTTAATTCAAACCTAAAACCGTTCAAAATCGAAAGCAAGTCTAAAATAAATAAATTTCCTACTAGATGGAAAAATCTTTGAAAAAAATCATACACTTTTCAATTCTCATCCGATTGCTTCAAACCATATGTCATTTTAAAGGTATTGAAACCTATTTTCATAATAAAGAAATTTTATTTTGATTTCCTAGAAGCAGGACAACTTAAAATGAAAAAGATTGTACCAATGCTTAAACTCAAATCCCAAATTCTGACTGTTTTTATGCATTTATCAAATTAAACTCTAAGAGAAGCTATTCTAATCAAATCAATATGATTCTATCATCCAGAACAACCCAATTCATATAAAATCCTATATTTAACCTAAATAACTACATAGAATATCGGATAACGCATTCAATTCTAATCTAACATACATCATAATATATAAACAATACTTCTTACTCTAAATTTACCATAACTTCATCCAATGTATCGAAAGAATTAATATTTACCTCACCTAGGGTTTTCTCGATTCACGGCTTTTGTCCGAATATCTCCTCAATTCACTCCAAAATCTATGGTACTTCCTAATTGTAACAAGATTTACTAATTAGGTCTAATTACTCAGAATAATCAAAACCCTAAATTAGGATTAGAAAATAGTTACCTGCGTAGAGGATGAAGTGTTGTCACAGCCTCGGGTTTTGAATGTCTACCGCTACGCTGCAACAGGGGTTGCAGCAAGTTTGCGCGCGCAAGTGAGCGAGCGAAGGAGAGGGGGAAGTTTACGGTCGCGCGTGCAAGAGAGGGGAAAGGTTGCTACTGCACGCGAGAAGAGGGAGAAGTAGAGTGATAGAGAGAGAAACAGAGGGGTCGTAAGAGAAAGAGAGGAAACAGAGAGACAAAGGGTGTGATGACCAAGAGGGAAAACAGAGGGAGGTAGAGGGAGTGTGGATGATCGGGGATGGTGGTGGCGGTGTTGATGGTGGAGGGAAGTGGCGGTCGTGGCAGGAAGCGTGAGAGATATCGCGAGAGGGAGAGAGCAGGGAGTGAGAGAGAGTGAGACAGCGAGGTAAAAGGGAGAGAGTGTCGGTGTGTGGTGGCTGTGGGTGGCAGTTGGTGATGGCGGTGGCGCTCAGCGGCGGAGGAAGGAGGCGGAGAAGGTGAGAGATTGGGAGAAAGAGAGAGAGCGACAGTGAGAGATCAATCGAGAGAGAGGGAATCGAGAGAGAGTGAGAGAGCAGGGAGGGAATAGAGAGAGAGACGGTGGTGTGTGGCGGCGATCAGCGGTTGGCACGGCGGTGGGGTGGGTTGTGGTGAGGGAGGTGGCAGAAGGCGAAAGGGTGAGGAAAATGAAGAGTCGTGCGGGAGAGAGAGAGAGAGGAGAGAGAGAAGGAGAAGAATTAGGGCTATTAGCCCTAATTCGATTTTTTTTTTATATATTATTATTATTATTATTATTATTATTATTATTATTATTATTATTATTATTATTATTATTATGTATTTTTTTATAAGAATAGATTTATAAATAAATAAATGAGGAAATAAATAATTTAATAAATGAAAAATATATTTATATATATATTATTTTATTATTATTATTATTATATATATTTTTTACTTACTTAACATTTCGAATCGGAAATACGGATACTTTTGAATATACCAAAAAATTGAATTAAAAATCCCAAAATCGAAAATCAATAAAATTAAATATTTTTCATATATATAACTGAAGAATATTTTATAAAATTCATGAACATGACATTAGTACGGACACCGCAGTGTCGGTATTACATTTTCTAACCCACTAAAAACAAGTTTCGTCCTCGAAACTAAAAGAAAGCTATATAGTAGATAAGTTGGGGTACTGTCTCCTTATAGCCTCCTCGGGCTGAACTGGAAGACTGAGATCCTTTCACACTCCATAGGTGGAGGCTCAAGCACATGAGAAGAATCAGCTAGGTATTTCCTGAGTACTGAGACATGAAAGGCGTCATGAATATGGGATAGTTCATCTGGCAGCTCTAATCTGTATGCCTCACTTCCGATCCTCTCAAGAATACGGAAGGATCCAATATATCTGGGGCTCAGCTCGCCCTGTTGCCTGAAGTGTATAACTCCCTTCAAAGGAGATATCCTCAAGAAAACCATATCTCCAGTGGCAAACTCAAGAGATCGCCGCCTACGATCGGCATATGCCTTCTGTCTGTCCTGGGCGGCTTTCATCCGCTCACGGATGACCTTAACCTTATCTTTTGTTTCCTCAATCAACTCAACACTGCTGAGACGTCGCTCTCTAACCTCATCCCAGCATATCGAGGTGCGACACTTCCTGCCATACAGTGCCTCATATGGTGGCATCCCAATACTGGACTGATAGCTGTTATTATATGCAAATTCGACTAGTGGAAGGTGTCGATCCCAACTATCCCAGAAATCCATCACACATGCTCTCAGCATGTCCTCAAGGGTCTGAATAGTCCTCTCTGATCGACCATCTGTCTGCGGATGATAGGCTGTGCTAAAACTCAACCTTATGCCCATTGCCTCCTGCAACTTGGGCCAAAATCTGGAAGTGAATCTCAGGTCCCTATCTGATACTATCAACACAAGAACACCATGCAGCCTGACTATCGTATCGATGTAAAGAAGTACCAAGGTCTCCAAAGGATAGTCGCTGCGAATAGGAAGAAAATATGCGGACTTGGTGAGTTAATCTATAATCACTCAAATGACATCATGCCGTGATGAAGTCCACGATAGCCCTGTCACAAAATCCATAGTAATGTGATCCCACTTCCACTCAGGAATGGGTAAGGGCTACAATGTACCAGCCGGGCGCTGATGCTCGGCCTTCACCTGCTGGCAAACTAAACATCTAGCCACAAAGTCCGCAAATTTCTGTTTCATACCGGGACACCAATAACTACTTCGGATAGTTCGGTACATTTTTTTACCTCCCGGATGTATAACGTAAGTAGAGGAATGAGCCTCCTCAAGAATAGCTCTCATAAGATTGCTGTATGTGGGAATGCAAACCCGCTCTCGATATGCTACTAGTTCGTCATCATGGACTCGGAAATCTCTGCCATTACCTCTGCGAATCCTATCAAGAATACCTCGGATCTCCTCATCTGATCCCTGAAGCTCCTTAATGGAGTCGAACAAGTCGGTCTCACTTCAAAACGAGCTAGCAGTGTTCCTCGAGTATCACAAGCCAAACTGATTCCTAATACATGGAGTTCCACCAACAAAAGAGATAAGCACTCTCTCTATATATCGAATTTTCTGACCAATTGCTCATTAAGAGGAGTGGTAATTAGTAGCTCCTCATCTAGCGACGATAACAGTCTGCTCGACTGTTGAGCGAAATAATATTCTTATGTAAGAATAATTCGAACCAGTGTCAATAAGAACACGAACATCGACTCTTAATATTTTCATGGTACCCATGATGTGAGAAATTGAAAAAGAAACCAATATAGAATACGCAAAATATATATGTTTATATATATCAAATAGTCAAGCCTCTAAGGCTTTAACTAGTCATAATCGTACATATCATCATGAGATACATGTTTTCAAAAGAGGATCTCAATAGTTAAGCTTCTAGAGCTTTAACTAGTCAAGGTGGTACATAGCTATCATGATATACATGATTTCAAAAAGAAAAGTACCTCTAAACTCCTAAACAGTAGAATCTGCTGGAGGATTACCCATGATCATATCTGGATTTACCTGAGCGCCCTCCTGCGTCATCGCATACACGCGGACCTGTGCTCTCGGCTACTATCGTGAAGGGTTTAGCACAATGTTACTCCCGGTTGCAGTCCGTGGAGCGGTGTGTACTGAATATGCAGGTGCTCCCTACTGACCTGCCCGTGGTCTACCCGTGTGTGTCTGTGTCACCTGACCTCTAAAACCTAGGTCAGGGCAAGAACTCTGAATGCGTCCTTGCTTCCTAGATTAGAAGCATCTAAGGGGAGCTCCGCAAGCTCCAAAATGACACCAGGCGCGGTTGCGACGGATAGGATGGTGCTGTGCTGTAGACTAACTAGAGGCACTAGGGGCCTGTATTCTAAAACTCTAGGGACGTGGTCCCTGTCCAAACTGTGTTGATGTAAAGTGAGTGAGACTTCCCTAAAAGCTAGAAGTCCTACCCCACTTTGAGCTCTGGCTCGTCTGGGTCTCAACCCTTTATGATCCTACTAGAACTCCGTAAAATATCTACGGTCGAACTCCCTCAAGAAGTTCTCCTACCGCAGTGAGTCAGTAGCCTCGTCACAAATAGCCTCCCACCAAGTGAGGGCATCACTGTCGAGGAGTCTCTCAACAACTCTCAATCTGAGCTCCTCTGTCAACCCCAGATTAGTAAGGATCCTGCGAGTCCTGTTGATCCAGTGCTTCGCCGCTACGGCATCACTAGATCCTGAAAAGTCTGTGCATCTGAGCTGTCGTGACTCTTTCACCAATTGAGTAAGCTCATGGATGTGCCTCAAAGTAACCGATGTCTCATCGGTTGGACTAGAAATGGAAGAACCGGCCACTGGATGAGGAATCGGTGCAGTAGGAGCAGGTACGGCCGCAGGTGTGGTCGCTGGAGTCTATGGTGGAGGTGGTGGCATCTGCACCCCATATCTACTGTACCACTCCTACCACTGCCTCAAGGCGTTGAGTGGTGGTGGAGGAATCTCGGCTGTAACAACCGGTGGAGGTATTGAGGGTGGCACAGGTGAAGGTGCGTGAGTAGAGGAAGCATCCTCTAGTACTCGTGAAGTCTCGGGTGCCACAAGTGCATCAGACACTGAGGGACTCTCTAGTGGTGCATCGTGCCTACTACGTCTAGGCAGCATAGTTCTACAAACAAAACACATTTTCATTAAGTGAAAATCCAGGATTAGGGTTAGTTACGAAGTAACTAACCCCCTAAAAAGAATTTGAGTTATGAATCAAGGCATTCGAATCCAATGGGAGGTGTACCACTCATACATCTGCCTAAATTCATCAAATGATAGTGATGGAACCGTGGCTATAATAGCTGGCTGAGAGAGTGCTAGAAGGGTACACCTGATGAGGAAACATCCTTGAGTATTTTTAGATATCTCAGGTACAAATCTAGTACCTCGTCTAGTAATCATAACCTTACAAAGGAAGAACTTAAATTAGATATGATTCAAAGATTATGGTTAGTTACGAAGTAACTAACCCCCTAAAATGAATAAAATTATAAGTTTAAGAACTGATAGAACCAAATGCTAGGTTAGATCCACACCGTATCTACCCCCTAAAAAGAATAACTTATATGTCTAAGACCATGTATTGGGATCTCATGACTGTAAAGAAACTCTCATATACATTGAGGACTTTTAAATCATACTTGGGAATATTTTCAAAACTATTTTATAAAACACAGCTCTCAATCTAGAGCTCTGATACCAGTAGAACTGTCACGCCCCAAACCGGGATCGTGAACAGCGGCCCGTTGCCCTGGATGCCGGCTGTATTTTTACAAAAAATCGGACAGAACCTCCCCATATTTCGGAGGTTTCTCATGTACAATTTAACTTGTATATTAACAATCATCCTGTCAAATAAACAAATGACCATCCCGATCTCTCCGAAATCAACCAATCCTACCGTGGACATCTAGGACAATGTAAGGCTATAAAAATTTCAAGCAGTCCTAGCCACAGACCTCTACTGTCATGCCCAACTAGAGCATGAGTAGCCGCCACACCGAGTGGGCCTAAATTTTTACAATTGTATAACAAATTCTCAAGCTAACATTTTAAATATTTACAAATGCCTCAATGCAAGTGAAATATGAGAGTTTCGCAAATAAAAGTCTAAAATTTATATAGTCATCTTATAATATGTACACGGCCAACTACGGATCTCACTATCAAGATCTCGCAGGGTCGATATAAAATAAGGATTTCAAATTTCAACTTAAATTAAATTCTCACCGTCGTAGTATACCGAATCCACCAATATGCTACCAAAGGCCTCTAGAGTCTGACGCGTCTCTCTAACACAATAACCCTGTCTGAGAGAAGAAAGAGAGGGGTGAGTATCAAGGAAGATACCCAGTGAGTGAGGAGATTGACATCGTGCTATTAATTATCAAGTGTGAACTTAGAGTGTCAAAACATATATCAAATTCTAAGTGTGCAAAACCAAACGTGCTGTTTCAACCAAAACATTTCTCGGGGCACACATCAGATAATAACATATGCATTCATCCATGTATTAAGTAGCACATGTAAAGCTGGCCGAACAAACAACCCCGACAATGGTCTACCTCGACCAAGGACGGGCATATTGGGGGTTTTCATAATGCAAGTATCAAATAATGGCTCTCTACCCAAATGTTGGTCACAGGCTACTCCAACTAGCCTATAAATAATAATAATCATATATATATATATATAGTCAATCGTGTATGGTGCCTCGCCCAGTGCTAGATAGAGGTAAACTCACGTCCTCCCCGATGAGGGTCAACCTGGGACAACCATACACATGACGATCTGGCGGATATCTCTGGCCGAAGCGTATCCGGGTACAAGGGGTGCCTCTACCAAATGTCCTTCATAGCTACGGAATCAATCAAGTTAGCCGGGCACGTAGCCCGCATGCATCACATCATCACGTCGGCCGGGTATACAGCCCCATGCATCGTATCATAACGTCGGTCGAGCGTACAACCCAAATAGTATATATAAAATCATTTAAAGCCATGTGCCAATACTAGTGGAAGCATTAAAATATGTTAATATGTCAAAGAAAGGTGGCACAATATCCAGTTATCAAACTCATGGATGCATATTTATAAAATCAACAGTTGGGACACTCCAATGATCACAAAAATATGTACATACTCTTATCAAAATCCAAAAACTCAGTTTTCACACGTATAGGAATCATGTCGTTTAAAAATCGATAAAATATGATTCGTCAATCAATAGTAAATGTTAAAGTACCAGTCACAGTTCAGGGAGGTGCACTTCCAATTCCAAACCAAACCGAATCAAATTCCTTAATTGATTTTTCCTAACACACAATCATAATTATGTCATCAATTTCCAATTAATTTTTGGGTTTATTCATTTTCCCTAATTTTGTACAAATCCAAATTCTTCGATTTATGAATATACTCCAATGTTATCAATTTCATTCCATTTATAAGTAAATGACAAAATCAAAGTTAATTTTAATTCAAACCTAAAACCGTTCAAAATCGAAAACAAGTCTAAAATAAATAAATTTCCTACTAGATGGAAAAATCTTTGAAGAAAATCATACACTTTTCAATTCTCATCCGATTGCTTCAAACCATATGTCATTTTAAAGGTATTGAAACCTATTTTCATAATACATAAATTTTATTTTGATTTCCTAGATGCAAGATAACTTAAAATGAAAAAGATTGTACCAATGCTTAAACTCAAATCCCAAATTCTGACTATTTTTATGCATTTGTCAAATTAAACTCTAAGAGAAGCTATTCTAATCAAGTCAATATGATTCTATCATCCGGAACAGCCCAATTCATATAAAATCCTATATTTAACCTAAATAACTACATAGAATATCGGATAACGCATTCAATTCTAATCTAACATACATCCTAATATATAAACAATACTTCTTACTCTAAATTTAGCCTAACTTCATCCAATGTATCAAAAGAATTAATATTTACCTCACCTAGGGTTTTCTCGGTTCACGGCTTTTGTCCGAATATCTCCTCAATTCACTCCAAAATCTGCAGTGCTTCCTAATTGTAACAAGATTTACTAATTAGGTCTAATTACTCAGAATAATCAAAACCCTAAATTAGGATTAGAAAACAGTTACCTGCGTAGAGGATGAAGTGTTGTCACAGCCTCGGGTTTTGAATGTCTGCCGCTACTTGCTGCAACAGGGGTTGCAGCAAGTTTGCACGAGCAAGTGAGCTAGCGAAGGAGAGGGGGAAGTTTGCGGTCGCGCACGCAGGAGAGGGGAAAGGTTGCTACCGCGCGTAGGAAGAGGGAGAAGCAGAGTGATAAAGAGAGAAACAGAGAGGGGTCGTGAGAGAAAGAGAGAGAACAGAGAGACAGAGGGTGTGATGACCAAGAGGGAAAACAGAGGGAGGTAGAGGGGGTGTGGATGATCGGGGATGGTGGTGGCGGTGTTGATGGCGGAGGAAAGTTGCGGTCGTGGTAGGAAGCGCGAGAGATATCACGAGAGGGAGAGAGTAGGGAGTGAGAGAGAGTGAGACAGCGAGGTAAAAGGGAGAGAGTGTCGGTGTGTGGTGGCTGTGGGTGGCAGTTGGTGATGGCGGTGGTGCTCAGCGGCGGAGGAAGGAGGCGGAGAAGGTAAGAGATCGGGAGAAAGCGAGAGAGCGATACTGAGAGATCAACCGAGAGAGAGGGAACCGAGAGAAAGTGAGAGAGCAGGGAGGGAATAGAGAGAGACGGTGGTGTGTGGCAGCGATCAGCGGTTGGCACAGCGGTGGGGTGGGTTGCGGTGAGGGAGGCGGCGGAAGGCGAAAGGGTAAGGAAGATGAAGAGTCGTGCGGGAGAGAGAGAGAGAGAAGAGAGAGAGAGAAGGAGAAGAATTAGGGCTATTAGCCCTAATTCGATTTTTTTATATATATATAATAATAATAATAATAATAATAATAATAATAATAATAATAATAATAATAATTATTATTATTATTATTATGTATTTTTTTATAAGAATAGATTTATAAATAAATAAATGAGGAAATAAATAATTTAATAAATGAAAAATATATTTATATATATTATTTTATTTTATTTTATTATTATATATATATTTTACTTACTTCACATTTCGAATTGGAAATACAGATACTTTTGAATATACTAAAAATTTGAATTAAAAACCTTAAAATCGAAAATCAATAAAATTAAATATTTTTCCATATATATAACTGAAGAATATTTTATAAAATTCATAAACAGGACACTAGTACGGACACCGCAGTGTCGGTATTATATGAATGACCTCCCGCCACCTCGGATTCGTCGTCCTCCATTTGGTGCTAGGTGATTTTTTGTTGCTGATCTCGATGTTGATGTGTACATTTTTTTTTTGTCGATTGAAGTGGGTGGAGTGAAATGATCTTTCTCTCTTTCTTTATTACAAAAACCACAAAATCAGGTATTTATATCGATAAATGGACACGAAATTCAGTGTCGTATAGAATAGTTGGGGAAATTGATTGATGAGAATGGTGTGCCATGAACTTAATAATGATGGTTTATGTAAGCCATTCCTAAATGCTCTCTATGTCTCTCTCTATATAAATGAGGCAAAATGAGACAATGCTCTCTTTGTCTCTTTCTCTCTCTCTCAAAGTAGGCTTTTTCTCTATATAAGCAGGGCAAATAGACACAATGCTCTCTCCATCTCTTTCTGACTCTCTTAGTAGACAAATGGAGGTTTGTGTTTATCTTTTCTACTTTTAAATATTTATTTTGTTTGAAATTGTTTTGCTGCTTTTCGTATCTATTGCTAATTCCGAAAATGTTTTTTTTTTTTATTTGGGTTGATGGGAGTGGTGTGCTTAATGATAACCATGGTATATGGAAGTGATTCTTTTGTTATAAAGGTTTGTGTTTCTAAAGATTTACTTTGCTTAACATTTGTTTTGTTGCTCTTTATGTTTATTGCGATTCTAAAAGTTTTTTTTTTCTTTTTCCAGTTCCTATTGAGGAGAGTAGTGTGGTTGAGATGACCGTGACGTATGGAAGTCATTCTCTATTGTAAAAACTTATATTTGCCTTTTTTGCATCTGAGCATGCAAAACCGATGTGGTGTTGACTGTAAATATGATTTTTGTATATTTGTAGGTTTAGTAAGAACAACATAGTTTACAAAGCTGCATAATATACAGAATAAAGAATAAAAAAGAATAAAAAGGGATATTTCATTATTGTTATTATTTTTTTTATTAAACAAAAAAATCGAGGATATTTTTTGTCTTTCTGAGTAGGTACGGGGAGTTTTCATATACTGAGAGCTTTTTATCGGGGAGTTTTCATATTTTATTTTTTTTACCGGCGAGTTTTTTATCAGGGAATTTTGAGAGAGAAATGTGTTATGTACCGAGGAGATTTCATGTACTGAGGAGCTTTTTACTGAGAAGTTTTCACATTCTTTATTTTTTTACCGGGAAGATTTTCTCGAGCAAATGTTTCTTCTTTTTCTTTTTCTTTGCTTGTTCATCTTCTGTTTCTTTAACATCCTCTACATTAGCATTCTTCTTTTTCTTCTTTTCTTTCATCTCTTCACCTGTTGCAAGTGCCTCTTCCCCCACATTTTTCATCCGAATTGGTTCAGATGTCTGCCCAATAACAGCATCTGCAGCAGGATTATAACTCTACACTAGCACCCATATGTCAATAACCACTTATATCAAAAAAAAATATTTACAAGATATGAAGATGAGTCAAGTTGGAGGCCTTAGGAGCATTAATAAGTGCACCTGCACCCTTCTTACGATCCCTGTCATAGACTTCGATCTTGGGTTTGCCTTTAGCAGATCTAGCAGAGTGACTCAGCTCTCTTCCTTCAAGACTCCTTAGCCGTGCCTCAAGCTACACAGACATGATTACTGCATGTCTACAGAACCAAAAAAAAAACCAGACAATAATCACAAAAAATAACCTTTGTATTACCTTGACTCGATTCTCCAATCCCAACAAGTTATCTTCACTCTTACCTTTAGCCAACCAAAATTGCCTTTACTCGACTAAAACAATAATTAAAAAAAAAACTTTAGTCAACTATAAAAAAAATTTGATCGGCTAAAATCTTTGGTCGACTAAAAAAACAACTTTAATCAACTATACACTTTAGCTGACTAAAGAATGCCTTTTAGTCGATTACTAAAACTTATAACTTATATATTTTTTTTAAAAAATATTTCATGGGCAACTCAAAATTTTTTTAAAAAATTATAATATTCCATGAGTAGTGTTAAACCCTATTTAATGTTTGAATTGTATTTTTTTTTTCTTCGTTAAATTTAAATATTGACTAAGACCTTTTCTTTCTTTTTGTTTATTATTATTATCTTTTTTTCCTTTGGTTACATTTTTTCTAACTCTCTATCTCTTCTCATTTAAAAAAAAAAAACAAAGAAACACAGTGCCGTAGTCCACTAAGGCATCCCTTACTCGACTAAGGAATTTTTTCTTTTTTTTAAAAAAATTTTTTTTTACCATCTTTCTCTTTACAAAATATTAAAAATTTTATTTTTTAAAAATTGAACTAAAAATATTAATATCTTTATTATAATCATAAAATTTTTATTAAAATTATCGTTTATTTTTTAAATATCAAAATATTTTCAAATATTTTCTTACTTTGTATTTTTATAATTATAATTTTTACATAACTATAATATTATATTATTTTTACTATACATCAATTATTTTAAATACTTGTAATATATTTGGTATAATTATAAAATATTTTTATAAATTTATCATTTATTTTAACATAATCATTGATCAAAAAAATTTTTAAATGCTAAAATATCTGAATTTTTTTTTAATTATTATTTTATAATTATAATTTTCCAAGTATTATAATATTAATTTTTTTATATATATGCATAAATATTTTACACATTCTTAATAATTTTAGTATACTTATAAAATTCTATAATGAAATTATATTTTATAATACCATATTTAATTTTAAAAAACCAAAATATTTTTAAAAATATCACAAAATATTAAAACCAAATCATCTATGAGATTTGTAAAACATCTAAAATATTTTATAAAAACTATCGCAAAATATAAAAAATATTTTTAAAAATTTTTAAAAAATAATGTTTTTTAAAAATATTAATTTTTTCAAACCATTTTTTTAAAAAAATATTTGTAATCTTTTTGTGATATTTTTTAAAGAAAGGAAACACAAAGAAAAAAAACAAAAAAAAAAGGAAAAAGAAAAACAAGCTAAAAAAAAAAGCAAAAACATAAAAAAAAAAAAGAAAAGATGCTTTAGTCGACTAAGGCATTTCTTTAGTCGACTAAGGATTTTGTTTTTCTTTTTTTTTTTCCTTTTCATCTTGTTTTTTCTTTTTCTTTTTCTTTTTGTCTTTTTATCTTTTTGTTTTTTTTCAAAGAAATTTTTAAAAAATATAATTTTATAGGGGAGTTTTGATAGAGAAAGAAATTGTGTACCAGGGACCCGAAAGCTTTTTATAGCGGAATTTTCATATTTTTAGTTTTTTTATTGAGGAATTTTGTACCGAGAAGTTTTTTATTGGGGAACTTTTTATCGGAGAGTTTTGAGAGAGGAAGATGTGTATCGGTGAGCTTTCATGTATCGGGAGCCAGTGAGCTTTTTACTACGGAACTTTCACATTATTAGTTTTTTTACTAGGAAGCTTTTGCAGGACCCACTTGTTATTTACCGGGGAGCTTTTGAGAGACGAAGGTGCTTTTTTACCGGGGAGTTTTGAGAGAAAAAGGTGTACCGGTTACCGAGGAGTTTTGTACTGGGAAACTTTTTACCGGGAAGTTTTGAGAGGGGAAGATGTTGTGTACCGAGAAGCTGTTTACCGCGGAGCTTTCACATTCTTAGTTTTTTTACCGGGGATATTTTGCGGGGCCCACTTATTTTTTACCGGGGAGCTCTGAGAGAGGAAGGTGTTTTTTTACCGGAGAGTTTTGAGAGAGAAAGGTGTATCGGTTACTGGGGAGATTTGTATCGGAAAAGTTTTTACAGGGAGTTTTTTACCGGAGAGTTTTGAGAGGTGAAGGTATTGTGTACCGGGGATCTTTCATGTACCGGAGATCGAGGAGCTTTTTACCGCTGAATTTTCACATTCTTAGATTTTTTACTGAGGAGTTTTTACGGAATCTACTTGTTTTTTACCGAGGAGTTTTGAGAGAGGAAGATGTTTTTTTATCGGGGAGTTTTGAGAGAGAAAGGTATACCGGTTACTGGGGAGTTTTGTGCCGGAAAACTTTTTACCAGAAATCTTTGAGAGGGGAAGGTGTTGTGTATCGGGGTACTTTCATGTACTGCGAACCGAGAAGTTTTTTATCGCGGAATTTTTACATTCTTAGTTTTTTATATCGGTGAGGTTTTGTAGGACCCACTTGTTTTTTATCGGGGAGGTTTGAGAGAGGAATGTGTTTTTGTACCGGGGAGCTTTAAGAGAAAAAGGTGTATCGGTTATTGGGGAGCTTTGTATTGGAAAACTTTTTACTGGGGAACTTTTTACTGGAGAGCTTTGAGAGGGGAATGTGTTGTGTATTGGGGAGCTTTTTACTACGGAGTTTTTTTACCGGGTAGTTTTCATGCACTGGGAGCCGGGAAGTTTTTTTACCGCGGAGTTTTCACATTCTTAGTTTTTCACACTGCTATTAGGACTCCATCCTGACTTCTCAAATAGACATAGACTAGACTCTGAAACAAGCACTCCCAAGTCTCTACCTACAAACATGGCGTACTCATATAAAAAGGTCTTGCTCCCCAATTATCAGAATCTCCATTGTAGTTCTGCACCATCGGTGCAAGATATCCAAGATATTAGAATTGCATAGTTCTGCACTAAGGACAATAAATAATGCGTGGTTTTATATCAAAACTCTTTGTCTTCACACATAAAGAACTAGACCAGAAATATATAAACAATTATCGGATATGCATGAAATTATTTTTTGTGATATTAGATACGGTAGGCGAAATGTTTTTATTTATATAAAAAATATTTTCGATATTGAAATGCTAAAAAAAAAAAAAGTAAGTTAAAAAAATATATTGGGAATATGTCTTTTGGTCATGTAAACCTGCTCGGTTAAAGTATTATGTGAGTTCAATGAAAGATTTAGAATATGTCTTTTGCTGTTGTTAAGTGATTGTACATTCGTTCTTGTTGAATGATCTGCGACAAGTTGAACTGTTCTTTTACATAGAACTATCAAGATGTGTAGTGCTATAACTGTGTAATTTGATATCCCAACGTACATCTTCCTCAGGGCTTAGTCAGAAAAAAAAATTAGTTGGCTAAAATCTTTAGTCGACTAAAAAAAAAATTTGTTGACCAAGCACTTTAGTCGACTAAAGATGGGTTTAGTCAACTAAAGATCTTTAGTCAACTAAAGACTATCTTTAATCGACTAAAGACTAAAATATAAAAGGACAAATCATAAATCACATTCATAAATTAATTTCTATTATCCGACATTACTTTGCAAGTGAACCTCCAATTCCATTTGCAATTACAACACATCATTGCCCTCTAAAGCCATTAACTAGTGGCACAAAAAAGGGAAGAACACAAATATACAACACAGATAAAGAAGAAATCAACAATTACTAGAATAATCTATCCACTTATTGATGGTATTACCTTGGAAGAGATGTGCGTGTTCTCTCAAGTGGTATGACTGGTCCACTGATACCACTAAAGTGTGTGAATTGCTTTCTAAATTGACCAATAATGCTACATTGAAGAAAAGCCACAATGGGAACGGAGCATAAAAGTTATCAAACTTGATAAAAGAAGGGGCATAGAAGTTCACCGGATAAAATATATGCGATTCTATACACATGAAGGAAAATAATTAGAACCTTGGAGAGGTAAAATTTAATTTAAGTACAAAAATAAAAATTTATGTTAAAATTTAAAAGAAAATATATATTTTTTTCTCAGTGATCTTTATCTCTCGCTTCATTATCTTATTTCTTCGTACATTATTTATCATTTCATCTTCATTGGTACGCTATTGCAACACCGCAAGAGAGCCGAGAGCTCAGAGATATACAAAAAAATTGAGAGATGCATGTGAAGAATTTATCAAGAGGTAGTAATCGGAATTTGTAATTATGCAAGTGTTAAGAGTAGTGAGAAGCAATGTATCGAGGAGCTATGTATTGAGGAGTTTTCATGTACCGAGGAACAATTTACGAAGAAGTTAGGGAGGAGCTTTCATGTACCAATGAGCTTTCATGTACCGATAAGGAATTTACAAAGTAACTATATACCAAGGAGCTTTTATGTACCGAGGAGTTTACACATTTTCTTTTTTTTTTTTTAAGGAAGCAAAAAAAGGGACGACACAAATGGGGAAAAAAGAAGTGAAAAAAATCAGGAAAAAAAATTATGTTAAGATTTTAAAAATATATTATTTTTTTTCTTAATGATTACCATATTTCTCCGTACATTATTTCTCATTTTCTCCTCATTGGTACACTATTGCAATACCACGAAAGAGCCGAGAGCTGACAGATACACAAAAAAATCGAGAGATGCATGTGCAGAATTTACCGAGAGGTAGTAATCAGTATTTACGATTATGCAAATCTTGAGAGTAGTGAGAAGCAATGTACCGAGAAGTTATGTACGAGGAGCTTTCATGTACCGAAAAGCAATTTACAGAGGAGTTTTCACATTTTTTTTCCTTTCTTTTCAACGAAGCAAAAAAAGAGATGGCACAAATGGGGCAAAAAGAAGTGAAAAAAATGGGAAAAAATTATGTTAAAATTTAAAATATATATATATTTTTCTCAATGATCTCTATCTCTCAGTTCATTACTTTATTTCTCCGTACATTATTTCTCATTTTCTTCTCATCGGTACACTATTGCAACACCACAAGCGAGCAGAGTGTAAAGAGATACACAAAATTGAGAGATGCATGTGAACAATTTACCGAGAGATAGTAATTAGTATTTGTAATTATGCAAGTGTTGAGAGTGGTAAGAAGCAATGTATTGAGGAGCTATGTACCAAGGAGCTTTTATGTATCGAGAAACAATTTTATCGAGAAACAATTTATCGAG
This sequence comes from Dillenia turbinata, assembly GCA_037126225.1. Classification (NCBI taxonomy): domain Eukaryota; kingdom Viridiplantae; phylum Streptophyta; class Magnoliopsida; order Dilleniales; family Dilleniaceae; genus Dillenia; species Dillenia turbinata. Next base: position 10,654,122 of record JBAMMX010000021.1, read on the forward strand.
AAACCACCGATGAGTTTTCATATATCGAAAAGCAATTTACAGAGTAGTTATATACCGAGGAGTTTTCATATATGGAGAAGCAATTTATCGAGGAGTTTTCACATTCTTCTTTTTTTCTTATTAAGGAAGCAAAAAGGGAAGTGAAAAAAAACCCGAGAAAAAGTGGTGTTGTCATAATGTCCATATGGCTCTCTTGTGTTGTAATAGTGTACAGATGCCCTCCTACTTGTTGCAATAGTGTCTCTCTCATGGTGTTGCAATAGTACACCAATGCCAAGGAGCAAATGAAAAATAACATGCCTTCATATGGATATCAAATCCCCCATATAACAGAACCTGCTAAATAAATTATATAATAAAATTTTCTTGCCTCCTCATCCCTAAACAATACTATTGTTCTCTCTTAAAAAATAGTCTTAACATCAAATATAAAAAATAAATATAGTGAAATATCAAAGACAATGTGAGAATCAAAGATAAAACCTTTAAAAAAAATCCTAAAATTCTTCTTTAGTGAAGAAGCTCAAGATCTAAAGCAAGAAAGCCACCGTGGTCATAACCATCACCACAGATCCGGAAAGAGCAAATCTGTTCAAACCAAAAGCATTGTTTCCTTGTGCGTTTCTTTAAAGAGGTAAATGAATGATGTAATGTTCATATGAGATTTTTTTTTTTTTTTTTTACGGCAACACCTTATTAAGATTTCAGAGTTAATGTATCATTGAAATTAGAAAAGCAAGTCATCATTCATCATTTCAAGAATCTCAACTCCAAAATAAACCAAACCACATGATGCTTCTCAACGTTTTATTCGTTTCCGTTCTTTTCTCAAATTCCAACTCTCTTTCTTCTTTGGAAAAAAAAAAAAGACCCACATTCATTGTTTGATAATTTGGAGTAACTTGGTAGAAAGGACTAAAAACTCTGGCGTACATACAGAAAGCTTCTCGGTATAGCTCATCAGTACATAGCTCCTCGGTACATATAGCTCATCTTCGGTAATTTCTACTTTTTGATAATTTCTACATCACACAGAACCAAGAAAGGTTTAAACTGTAGAAAGAACTAAAACCTAAGAAAAAGTTGCTCAGCATAAGGAAAACTCCTCAATATAAAGAAACCAAATTCTCATCCTTGCATCTTTACTCAACTAAAACCAAATTTAGCCCACTAGATGCATCTTTACTCAACTAAGATTTTCCTTATTCGATTAAAATACTTAGCCAAGCACCAAGCAATTTTAGTTTGGTTCATAATCAAAATAGGAATTTTACTTCACTCATGGAAATGAGTCTGATTTTGGTCATTTTTGTTAGTCGAAAAATTTGCAGCATTAATAATTGGATATAACTGTTAAATTCACAAGTAATTATGCACCGAATTTGAAATTGCAATCATGCTTCTACTCCAGCAGAAAATATAATTTTACATTCTTCCGTCATTGTGTTTCATCATTGTGCAGTACATTGTTAGGTCTTCTCGCATATTCTGTACTTATCTTTTCTTACTTAAACAAAGTATGCGTAGTTCTATAACGAATTCTTTTTTCACATTGTATGATATATTTTTGTTTAGTGAACAATCCTCCTCTTCTCATGTTCTATAGCACATTATTGTTCTACTCACCGTTATTCGCCAAGCATCAACAAATATTGTTATGATAAAGAAAGTAAAATAAGTCATAATAATTGAATGAGAGTGGCATAGAACAGTTGATTCCAAGTATCAGGAACACCGGGAAGACACCAATGGCTGCAATCTAGAGCATGGCGTCCACCATGACCAAAACTGGATGGGTGTCCGTCTTTTCTCAATTGAGACAATGCTGTGATGTCTAGTAAATAGATTGGCTTCGACATGCGTCTCAAAACTCTCCTTACTACAATTTCAGCTGGATGTGGAGCTCCTGCATGGTTGGATCCAAACAGCGGTTGTGTCTGTTCCTCACAACTTGTCTTCAGTTGTCCCCAACTTGTTCCACTGTTTTGTCAAGATGAGAATTTTATACAGATAGAATAGAAAATATTAGTTTCTCTTTTTATCATAAGAATATCAAATCAATGGACAATTAGTCTGATGGGTAAGAGTGTTAGAACTCTTAATCAAATCTTGAGTTTGAAATCTAAGAATAGAAAAAATTATGTTAGGTGAACTCTCTTCTAGATGCACGAATCGAATTAGTCAGAATATGATTTTGAATACTGATTCGTCATACAAATAAAAAAAATATCAAATCATAATTGTAGATTTAGAAGAAAACTAATAAAACTTCTTTAATTCTTTCAAACAATCACTTAATCCAGAATAAAGAAACAGATTATTAGTTTAGGAAAGAAAGTAAAATTCAATGACTTACTTCAAATGGTCGGGAGAAACACCTTGGAAGAAAACTTTGGTTTTGAGAAAATCAATATTGGAATCAACCCATCTTCCCCACGTGCTCAAGCCTTTCTCATACGCCACTAGACGATCCATGTCTCTGAATTCATTGTTCCCATCTTTTATGAAATTCCATCTGCAAACACTAAAAATGATTAGATAATTTTTTATTAAAAAAATAGAAGAAAATAATTAAAGACATATATCTAACGGTTGTTTTCTTCCTGTGTGAAGCCACCAATGCCATGTGTTGAAGATCAATACGTCGGCTTGCTTCCAGAGTTCACCATTGTTGATTGAATCAAGCTTTAAAACGGCACCCATTTTGGTACTTACAACATCAACAAGGAACGGATCGCGCAGGTACATTATGGACATATTATATCTCTGCAAGTCCAAGATGGGGGAGGAGAAACAATTCAAATCAAAATGTTAAACAATAAAATGAAGGAAGCAAGTGAAAAAGTGTTTTACCAAGATTATGAAAGTGGAGAGAGCACCAGTCCTGTGTATTGAATATTTAACTTTTGGTGCAGCCGAATGTAGCAAGCATGTGAGTGACTGCCAATTGTTTAAGCTTAGAGAATCCCCAACAAACATGAACCTCTTCCCTCTGTATCTTTTTAAGAAATCTTTTCCATCGAATCTGCATTTAATAAATTACCACAAAATTAGATGAATTGTGCTACAAATATAACATATAAATGATTTTTTTTTTTCTCAATTGGCTAAATGAAAAGTGTTGATGTTTGTCCGAAGCAATGACTTAGCATACAAATAATGTCTCAGTTGGGCAAGAGGAAAGGGCAACTCAACTCAAGGCAAGCCCTTCCTAAACTGCTAACGTGCAACAAATTCCAAATCCAAAACTGGGTCATATAAAGACAATTAAAAGGAAGTGCAATATATGTGAGAGAGAGAGAGTACCTGGGTAAATTGCACTTGGCAGGTTGCCATCTGTATTTGAAATAGAGGTGGTCAGATCGACCGTTTTTCTGGCAGTTGAACTGTGGTTCGATGAAAGGGCAATTGTTTGGATCGTACAGAGGATAGCTATTGTCATATACCCAACTTCCTTTATACACATTGCATAAGTTTTTCGTTTCCGCTACATATTTACCTACATTATTCACATTTCCTGCATTCACTTGCATCCAAAGAGTAGAAATCACACCCAGTACTATAACACTAGAAGCACTATGAATAGCCCCCATTCCCATTCATATATGAGAGAGAGAGAGAGAGAGAGAGAGAGAGATTTAAATGGCCGTAAACGATTTGAAAGGGATGTCCTATTGGTTGTGAAGGTGGTTATGCCCACAAGGGCATTTTAAATTTAAAATTCAAAATTTAAATCACAACAAGGTTAGAGGAAACCGTTAAGTGAAGTTAACCACCCCTCCCTTCTCCTTTGACTCTCCCTGCATGAAGAAAAAAATATAGAGAGAAGAAAATTCTTTAATTTTCATAAACGCTATTTGAGAGTTTAGACATAAAAAACACTCAGGTTTGAAGCATGGTACCATGAAAAAAATATAGTATCAATATTTCGAATGCACTGAAAAATTTGAGAAGAAATTGACCACGATTTGAGATCCAAATTTTTAATATTGCATTATAAACCCAACAGGTTGTCATGCAAAATGATTGGAATGCTAAAAAAAGAATAAAATTTTAAGTGTGTGATGCTAAAGGAGAGTAGAGTTCAAGGCTGAAAATCCAGTTTGTGTTTGACATGGAAACCCAAATCCCAAGCATCAACCATTTTTGACTCTTGGATCACATGGAGGCCGGGCCTGGTAACATGTTCCCTATGTTTAATTGAAGGATAAAATACAATGTCTTGTCCCATAAGGTTTGTGATTCACAATTAATGAGAGAGTGAGAGAGAGAGAGTCACATGCTTTTCCCAGTTGCAAAGCTGTAGAAGTGCCCAAACAATAAAGGCTATGCTCTGTTGCGTGACTTCTTTGTAGTGAGAGTATTAGGTTCCATCTTGGAACACGAGAAGAGGACTCTCTCACCTTCTCTCTCCTTTTCATTTCTCCTATCCTTCCATTTCCACACATTTATTTACTTATTTTAAAGTATTCATCGGGCCTATAACTTAAATAAATAAATACTCTTAAATTAGAAACATGTGCTTGTGAGGATTGGAGTTTAAGCAATAAGGAGGAATCCAAAACCATTTTAATATTTTTACTTCTATTTTTTGACATTCAAGTCCTATGTATGATATTAGACTATCATATTAAAATCAACAATACTTTTTCTTTAGTATTGACTTTGTAATATTGCATGATATGCTATGATATACTTACTTTTTAGATAATGTTAAAATGTTAATTAAAGCCCTTGATTTGGACTTGGAGGATCAAATCTCCGACTTGGGTTCTCATGAAGTGGGTGTAGAACATTGGGCTTGGCTTAAATGAGCTTTAGACTCTCCTCATTCATGTACCTATTGCTCCGATCAAACCGAGCATAATACAAAAGTTGATGTATCAACATCAAGTGGGTCTAGTGATACAATACTAAATTCTTAAATTCAAGTTTTGAGAATAAAAAAGATATTATAAGAGTTCGTCCCTAAATTTAATTTCAAAATATTTAAATTAAATTAATCAAATAATTTAGATATTGGTGATTAAGTATAAAAATAAAATAAAACACTTGATGCCTCTCATCTAATAAACTCGTGGTTTAGTCACCCATGTTCCTTTCACTTAAGCCTCATTGGCGGCGAAACTAGTCAGTTTGAGTCAGGAAAGATCTTAATAGATCATGTCACTACAAAGATTATTGTCTTGACTTTGGCCCATAGTAGGCCGAAAAGATAAACTTGATACAGCTTGTTTCAAAATCTAAAAATCTAACACTCGTTAGTATCTTTTCTAATATCTATATGTGGAACGTAGACAAAAAAAAAAAAAAAAAAAAAAAAGGAAGAAAATTCAAAGGAAGAAAAAAAAAAAAAACACCTCACTTATTCTCTCTCTTCCTCACTCACTCATTCTCTCTCACTCACCTGAACACTCACACAACTCCTCACATCCTCCCTCTCAACTCCAACTCTCTCTCTCGCTCTCCCTCTCTACTTTTATCAAAAATCATCCAAAACAACACAAAACGCATACTTTAGAGGCCCCAAACCCTTAAGCTAAACTCTAGAAAGATAAACATAGTGAGAGGAAAACTTAGGGTTTGGTGGTGGCCCTGCTGGGAGGTGAAATTGATGACAAATTTGAGATAATCTTCTCAATCTTAACTTGGGTTTACTTTCCTCTCCCATGAATCTGAAGATTTTGCTAAAATTTGATGAAATGGATAGGGGGTCTAGACCTAGAGTTTATAAAATGTTAAGATTATGTTAAAATTAGAACCCTTATGCATTCTTTTATGATTTTTCATATATTTTTCTCCATTCTGAATGTCAATTGTTTTGTCATGATGAGTTTAATTACTGGTCAAGGTCAATTGATTATGGTCATAGACTGTCACCTTCATTTGGTAAATGTTGCTTGCATTTTGCTACGTGCAAATGCATTAGATTATGTTATAACGAAAGATTCACGAACATTAAAAAAAAAAAAAAAAAAAATTGGGAGAAATATGGAGAAAAGTCAAAATTGAATTTTAATATTCCTATTATTGAATTAAGAGAGACTCTTATGGAGAAATAAGTTAGAAATCAAAACCTTTGTATTGGAAATTCGTTTGAAATTAGAAAAGAAAAAATTTTGAAAAACATTGTGAATTAAAGCCTTATAGTGATGCAAATAATCTTGAATTGACGGAATAGGAAACTAGATTTGTGATTGTACAAAAATTAGGGTTTGTATTAAATTAGAAAAAATCCGAAAACCCTCAAATGGAACATAGTTTGATAATTAATTGTGATTATTGGTTTAGGTTAGAGCTTGAAATGAGTCATATTGGATTAAATTGAGGAATTGAGAGTGAATATCCTTTCAAAGAGGTGAGTGGATGGTTTGTTATTGTCACGTCCCGAACCGAGATCGTGAACAAACGCCCGTTATTCTGGATGTCGGCTGTATTTTTACAGAAAATCGGACAGAATCTCCTCATATTTCGAATGTCTCCTATGTACATTTCACCTGTATATCAATATTCATCCTGTAAAATAAACAAATGGTCATCCCGACCTCTCCAAAATTAACTAATCCCACAACCGACATCCAAAACAATGCATAGTTATAAAAATTTCCAGCTGACCTAACCACAGACCTTTACTGTCATACCCAACTAGAGTATGGGCAGCCACCATACCGAGCGAACCTAAATTTTATAAAATTTTCAACAATTTTCTCAAGTTACATTCAAATACTTACAATTGCTTCAACGTAATTGAAAAATGAGAGTTCGCAAATAATGTACATAAATTATACAGTCATCCCAAAATAAATACACGACCAACTACAGACCTCAATGTCAAGACTTCGCAGGGTCGAAAATAAATTACGGAATTCATCTTTCAAATTTAAACTTTGATCTCACCGTCGTGAATCACCCAAATCCATCAAAATCTCTAAAATCTGAAGAGTCGCCCCGATATAATAATAATCATGTCTGAGGAGGGAAAGAAGAGGGGTGAGTATCAAGGAAGATACCCAGTGAGTGAGGGGATTAATCTAAAGTACAAATAGTGTAGGTGAACATTGGAGTGTCAAATAATATCATTCGTAAACAATAATTCAAGTTTTGCAGTAAATCATGGTACGTTCAATAAAATAAACTCATTTATTCAATCACACGATATCATACATATATGCATCCATTTAAAAATCAAGTATCATTCTAGAGCAAGCCGAAAATGATCTTGGCAAAGGTCAACCATGACCAAGGACAGGCACATCGAGGGTTTTATTATGCAAAGTTTGTTTCAAAAGTTGCTCTCTACCCCGACATTGGCCACAAGCTACTCCAACTAGCCTGTAAATAATAATAATAATCAAATATATATAAATAGTCGACCGTGTATGGTGCCCCACCCAGTGTTAGACAGACGTAAACTCACGTCCTCCCCGATGAGGGTCAACCTGGGACAACCATACACATGACGATCTGACAGATACATCCGGCTGAAGCGTATCCGGGCACAAGAGGTGCCTCTACCAAATGTCCTTCGTAGCTACGGAATCAATCAAGTCGGCCGGACACGTAGCTCGCATGCATCACATCATCACATCGGCCGGGCATACAGCCCCATGCATCGTATCATAACGTCAGTCGGGCGTACAGCCCAAATAGTACATATAAAGTCATTTAAAACCATGTGTCAATACTAGTAGAAGCATTAAAACATGTCAATATGACAAAGAAAGATGACACAATATCCAGTTATCAAACTCATGGATGCATATCTATAAAATCATAGAAAACATAAGTTTACGACACTCCAATAGTCACAAAACAGATTTGAGATTTAATATCACACGTCGAATCAATGAATATCAAAGCATGTCTTGTTTAAAAACACGAAAAAATCAGATTTTCACTATTTCATGCAAGAGATTAAGGTCTCACTCACAGTTCAGGGAGGGTGTGCACTCCCAAATTCCAAACCAAACCAAATCAAATTCCTCCTTTGAACCCGAACATGTTATCTTAAGGCATTGAACATCAATTCCACTTAAAATCATTTTCTAAAACAATTCAAAATTTGCGTTTGTATAGCCACAAAGAAATTGATGTAACTTCTCCTACACATATCGGATCTAATTCAATTTGAGTCCTTTCAAGTCCTCCAAAAGATTAGCCTAATTAAACATCACAATTATCATCAAATAAAATCCCATAACAAAGGTTTTCATATTTTCCTAATACAAAATCACAATTTCGTCATTAATTTCCAAATATTTTTAGGGTTTATCTATTTTCCCTAATTTTGTACAAATCCTAATTCTCCAATTTATGAATAAACTCTAATGTCATCAATTGCATTTCATTTATAAATAAATAACAAGATCAAAACCAAATGTAATTCAACTCCAAAACCACTCAAAGTCTGAAACATGTGTAAATTAATAAATTGTCTACAAAATAAAAAAAAAAATCTTTGAAAAATCATACACTTTTCAATTTCCATCCAAATGTTTCATACCATATGTCATTTTCAAAGTATGAAAGTCTATTTTCATAATATGGAGATCGTATTTTGATTTCCTATATGCAGGACAACTTATAATAAAAAGGTTGTATCGATCCTTAAGTTCTAACTCCAAGTTTTTAAACTATCCTTCCACTTACATACCGTTATATAATTAACAACTCAAAAACAACCTAAGAAAGATATTGAACACAACAATATCCTTCATTCTGCATAATATTTCATTCCAACCTCAAAATTTTATATTTTCGTGCACATTTCAAATTAACTCTAAGGGAAACCGTTCCAATCAACTCATCATGATTCTATTATCCTTTAATATGCTTCTTTCATATCAGACACTAGACTTAACCTTAATATTCAAGTATGAAATTTCAGAAATGCATTCTATTCCAATCGAACATATATTCTAGATCTATACAAGACTTTTCACTCTAAATTAACTCTAAATTCATTCTATTATTAAAAAGATCAGAAGTCTCCTCACCTAGGGTTTCTCGATTCACAAATTCTAGCTTTCGTTCGCCATTCAGTTCAGTCTAAAACCTGTAACATATCCAATTGAAGTACAATTTAGAAATTTAGCTAAAACACTAAAATAATATCAAAACCCTAAGCTAAATTCATCCTTACCTTCGCAGAGAAAGGATTGCAGTCTGGGGTTTTCGAAGCACGGTGGATGATTGCAGTTTGGGGTTTCCATTGGGGTTGCAACAAGGCTCTCGACAGAGAGCAGCCCGCGCGTAAGTGAGTGAGCAAGGGAGAGGAAGAGAGCTCTACGGTCGGGCCCGCAAGAGAGAAGAATGGACTGTTTCGTGCGCAGGGAAAAGGCAGAGAAAATATAGAGAGAGTGACTGTGGGAGAGATAGAGAGAGAACTGAGAGGGTGAGAGAGATAGCGCGACAAAGAGAGAAAGAGATCATGCGATAGAGAGAGAAAGAGAGCAAAATAGAGAGGGAAAAAGAGCGCAATAGAGAGAGGGAAACAGAGAGTGAGGTAGACAGAGAAGAGCGGGCGGTGGCAATGGCGGTTGGATAGTGGCAAGTCACGGCGGAGAGGATGCGGGTGAGGGCGAGAGAGATCACGAAAGGGAGAGAGCAGGGAGTGAGAGAGAAAGTGAGAGAACCAGTGAGAGAGAGAACCGAGAGAGAGTGAGACGGTGGTGGCTGTGGCGGTGGTGTGTGGCGGAGGAAGAAGGCGGAGAGAGTGAACGACGGCGAGAGGGGAAGAGAGAGCGGCTGCGGGAGAGAGAGAGTAGAGAGAGAGACGGGAGGGAGAGAAGATTAGGGTTTCTCAAACCCTAATTAAAAAAATGGGGACACAGCGTTTTGGGGAAAAACGCTGCGCCTGCTCTCCCTCTATTTTTTATTTATTTATTTATTTTTTTTAGTATTATTATTAAACATATATATATATTTCTTTTTATAAAATAAATTTATAAATAATTAAATGAGTAATTAAATAAATTAAGAAATTAATAAACATTCATCTATATATTTTTATACTCACTTTATACTACAAATCAAAAATACGGATACTTTTGAATATACCAAAAATTTCAATTTAAAGACCTAAAATCGAAAATCAATATAAATAAAAATTTTTTCTCTATATATATACAGAGGAATATTATATATAAATATTCTATGAACAGTACACTAGTACGGACACCGTAGTGTCGGTGTTACAGTTATGTTGTAAATGAGTAAAAATCGTTTTAAATTCTTTTATAAATGATTTTATATGATTTTATGTAAATTTTGTGATCGTTGGATGTCTGAAATGGAAATTGAATCACGAATGCATCTATTGTATTTATAATTAAATATGTGTCATGTGTTATTGGATAATCGATTCATGAATGCTAAAAAATATATTTTGGTAACTGTTTATTGAAATCTTGGCATATTGATTATGATTTGAACGATTGTGAAATAATGGTGCATGAGTGTAACGACTATAGTCATTCCTTCCACGGAGCTATTTGATGGAGTGATGTGGTTGGGGTTATGAGCGGGGGAGTTAGACATAGCTCCCTTTGTAGATGTCGGACTATCCGGATCGCGCTCCAGTGAGGTACAAGTTAACGCCAAGAAAGAGGGAAACTAGTGTTGTGAAAAGACTGGATAAAAAACCCTTGGCGGGCTTCCACATGGGTTTGACCAAACCTTGGGTGGAAGAGATTTCTTTAGGGAGTCTATGAGATTTTGGAAAGTTTGAAATTTATGGATGCATATTTATTTGAAATTATTCTGATTTGTTGAAACTATTTCATGTAAATTTGAGTTGTTTATGATACATATTTTGACTCCCCCACACTCACCCCTCATTTATTACACAATTATACCATTGCATTCCACTCACTGAATATTTGTAATACTCACTCATCTCTTTCATATTTTTCAAAGGAAATTTAGACGGAAGACTTCATTTGGGGGCAATTGAAGATGTATTTTGCCGTCTTTTGATAGGTATCGATGATGTAGGATCTTATTTTTGGGTTTAATGTAGTAAAATTCATGGAAGGAGACTTTGTATTTTCATTTGGTTTGGATTTGATTGATATTTACTTTATTTTCTTTTTAGTGGGTAAGTATTGATGAAATCCTCACTTGGACAATTTGAACTTTATAAATTTTACTTAAATTATACTATTTGCAAAAACTTATTGTTCATATGGGACATTTGGACTTTATTGGTAAATTTTGAAATATTTTGAATTTGTGAAAACATTATTGAGAATTATTTGTTGGCCGTGTTGGTCTAGTGCATGCATTAGAGTTGTAATAGTCAAGTTGGCCTCGTGCATGCCATTTGAGATTGGATGGAACAGGTTGGTCCTTGGATGGTACTAAATTGTTTTGAAAACATGATTGAATATGTTAAATGTCTTGTGTTGTACTAGTATATGAGGAGGTTTTGTCCGTATGTCGAGATAATGTGGCGGTTGTCGTGTGCTCGACTCGAGGGTTGGGGGTGACAACTTTATTGGTATCAGAACTTTAGGCTCATGATTTAAAATGATTAAAGGTTTGAAATGTTCCAAAATGTCCTCAAATATTTGAAAATTCAATGTTTTAAATGATTTTTCAAAGGATGTTCAAAACCCTTCCATGGATCTTAGGGAATTAGGAGCATCATTTTTAGGGGGTCAAATAATTAGTTCTTTACTTCACCCTATATGCTGAACATAGCTTTTGTTTTGTAGATAATCATGCCTCTACGTAGACAAATGATAAATATAAATGACATTCCTCCTCAAGAGCATGAGGATGAGTCGTCTTGTGCTCTACCTCCTTCAGCGTCTACACACCTGGCTTCTTCGACCGGGATTCCTGCACCTCCTATTGCCACCCTCCAGTAAGTGATGGAGTAGCGGAGTGCTTACGGAGTACAATACCATGCTTCGCACACAACTTCAGCTCCTCCTCCAATGCTGACAGTTATACTAAGTATTCCAGTAGCACCTACTCCTGCGATTGTTGCATCAACTGACCATCCTACTATTGAGTTATCGAAGCTAATCAAAGAAGCGAGACAACTCGGATGTGAAACTTTCTCGGGTATATGTGATACTTCGATGGCCAATGAGTGGATTGGCTGAATTCAGGAGACTGTCACCGACATGAGACTTGATAGCGAAATGAAGTTATGAGTGGTAGTGAAATTACTGGATAGGAGTGCTAGAACTTTGTGGAAAAATGTAAAGGTTAGGACAACAACGCCTCTTACTTGGGTAGATTTTCTCAGAGCCTTTGAAAAAAATACTATACGTAGTTCTATAGAGATTAAAAGAAAGAAGAATTTTTCAAGCTTGCTCAAGGAAACAAGACTGTGTCAGAATATGAGGCAGAGCTTATGAAGCTTGCAACTTATGTTTCGGAGTTTGTGAACTCCAAAGAGTCCTTGTGTGTGAATTTGAATCGGAACTGAACTTGAACACAAGGGAGAAGATGTTAATCACTAAAGGGCATACATTCCGAGATGTCTTGGATTTGGCCTTAAGGGCCGAGAAAATGGTGCTATAAAGGGGAAAAGTTAAAGAGCATCACAAGAAGAGAAAGAGATCCAGTGGTTTCAATCCGAGTCAAAGTTCCAAAAAGAATAGAAATATAGGCTCTTATAGTAGCGGATTTATTTCAGGGTTGGTTGGCTCTCCCCAAAACCAATCAGCTTTCAAGCAAAATGCTCCCTGCAAAATTGTTGGTATGGGAATAGGATCGAGAGGTGGTAGAGGAGAACTTTGCCCAAATTGCAAGGGACACCACTTGGGTTTGTGTAGGGGACCCAGAAGATGTTACTATTGTTGAAAAAATGGTCACTTTCGACACTAATGTCTGGAATTGAACGCACAAGGACAAGGAAACCTTCAAGTTCAAGGTCTTGCTAGTGGTTCCAAGAGAAATTTGGCTACTACTTCAGCACTTTCCTCTAGTGCTACTCCTAGGACGGGCACAAGAAGTAAGACCGTAGCCGCACCTACTCAACGTCCCTAGCCTAGATCTCAAGCAAGAATCTATGCTATGACCAATGAAAAAACCCAAGCCAATCCGGACGTGGTTACAGGTAAACCACTTTGGAACTTGAACTAGCAATTTAAAATGTGATATAGATGGTTTATTATTATGATTTGAGGAATAATGATGACATGATTTTGTTTATGATCATTAGTATAATGATATGATTATGTCAGAGGGTGGATTTATATTATAGGTGGATATATGAAATGTTCATGATTGTATAGTGTAGTGGAATGTTATAAAGGGTTATATTCGAATGATGAAATTATGGGTTGACTAATGATTTTGTTTATGGTCTATGTTGATAGGTACGATAAAAATCTTTGGTGTTGATACTTATGTGCTTATAGATACTGGGTCTAATAATTCATTTGTGAGTTTGGGATTTGCTAGGCATTTTGATAGGCTTTTAGTTCCACTTGTTAAAGAATTATTGGTTATTATACCTTTGGGAGAACACTTGATTAGGGATACAGTGTATAAGTCTTGTGAGGTGACAATCGGTGAGGTAACTCTCGAAGCGGATTTAATTTTGTTGGAGATGAAAGATTTTAACATCATTCTAGGCATGGATTGGTTATATCTTCATCGAGTTTTAGTAAATTGCTTCACTGAGGTGAAATTTTGTAGGCCAGAGCATCCCTTGCTTGTGTTTACTGGTGAATGACTAGTATTGCCGAGTTGTGTAATTTCAACTCTTGAAGTATGGGGATTAGTGTATAAAGGATGCGAATCTTATTTGGCTCATGTTATTAACACCACGGTGGGATGTCCTAATTTGGATGCTGTTCCTATGGTGAATGAGTTTTCGGATGTTTTCCCGAAAGAACTGCTTGGGCTACCACCTGTATGGGAGTTCGATTTCACCATAGATTTGATTCCCTGAACTGTATTGATTTCTATTCCTCCATATCGAATGGCACCCGCAGAGTTAAAAGAGTTGAAGGTTCAGCTCCAAGAGTTGTTGGACAAGGGGTTCATCAGGCCGAGTACATCGCCTTAGGGTGCTCCAGTTCTGTTTGTGAAGAAGAAGTACAAAACCCTCTGATTATGTATTGACTATCGACAGCTCAATAAGGTAAGGATCAAGATTAAGTATCATTTTCTGAGGATTGATGATTTGTTCGATCAACTCTAAGGTACAAATGTCTTTCGAAAATCAATTTGAGGTCCGATTATCATCAATTGAGGATAAATGATGATGATTTTCACAAGACTGCGTTTAGGACACGGTATGGACTATGAATTCCTAGTAATGCCCTTTGGGTTGACGAATATTCCTGTAGCCTTCATGGATCTCATGAATTGAGTATTCCATCCCTATCTCGATAAGTTTGTCATAGTCTTTATCGATGACATCTTGGTGTATTCTAAGAGTGATGAAGAGCATTCTAAGAATCTCTGAATCATATTACAAACTCTTAGGGAGAAAAAGTTGTATGTCAAGCTCTCCAAGTGCGAGTTTTGGCTAAGAAAGATTGGTTTTTTAAGGCATGTTGTTTCCAAGGATGGGATTTTTATGGATCCAAAGAAGATAGAGGTCATTCTGAAGTGGGAGTTGCCTAAGAATGTTACCGATGTAAGAAGTTTCCTTGGATTAGTAGGGTATTATCGGAGATTCGTAGAAAAATTCTCGAAAATAGCAGCTTCAATGACTAATTTGACTCAGAAGGGAGTCAAGTTCGAATGGGATGAAAAGTGTGAAAGCAGATTCCAAGAGGTTAAGCGAAGATTGACCTCGGCTTCTATCCTTACTCTCCCTACTAAAAGCGGTGGTGATTTTGTAGTATATAGTGACGCTAGCAAGCAAAGGTTAGGGTGTGTGTTGATGCAAGGCGATAGGGTGATTGCTTACACCTCTCGCCAACTAAAGAAGTATGAAGTGAACTATCCTACTCATGACTTAGAACTGGCTGCCATTGTCTTTGCTTTAAAGATTTGGCGGCATTATTTATATGAGGTTACTTGTAAGATCTTTACTGACCACAAAAGCCTAAAATACTTGCTCACTCAGAAGGAGTTAAATTTAAGATAATGGAAGTGGTTGGAACTAATCAAAAATTATGATTTGGTGATTGATTATCACCCCGGGAAGGCAAATGTTGTTGCTGATGCTTTAAATCGTAAATCTTTATCTTCGGCATCTCAAAGATGATCACGGTGCTTTATTAGCCAAGTTTATGGTGAGACCTATATTATTGGACTGTATTTGGGAGTTTCAAGCGACCAATGTGGAAGTGAAGGGTATTGTGGAGAAAATACATAAGGGGAAAGGTGGTGAGTTCTAGATTTGGGAAGATGGAATTATAACTTATAGGAGACACATATGTGTCCCAAAAGATGAGCATCTAAAAAAGGCCAAACTTGAAGAAGCTCATTCCTCGGTCTATGCTATGCATCCAGGAAGTACCAAGATCTAACTAACCATCAAGGAGACATATGGTGGTCTGGGTTGAAGAGAGAGATAGTTGAGTTTGTTGCTAGATGCCTAGTATGCCAACAAGTTAAAACTAAATATCAAAGGCCAGCTGGTGTCCTCCAACCACTGCCAATTCCTGAATGGAAGTGGGAATATATCACTATAGATTTCGTTGTGGGATTGCCACGTACTCCAAGACGTACGATGCCATTTGGGTGATTGTGGATCGTCTTACCAAGTCGGCTCATTTCTTGTCGATTCAGAACACCTATTCTTTGGAAAGATTGGCTAAATTATACATTGATGAGATCATGAGGCTTCACAGAGTTTCGGTCTCTATTGTATCAGACTATGATTATCGGTTCACTTCTAGATTTTTGCCTAAATTATAAGAGTCTTTAGAGACTAAACTGAAATTCAATACTGCTTTCCATCCTCAGATCGATGGACAATTAGAGCGTACGATTCAAATATTGGAAGACATGTTTAGGGCATATATTATGGATTTCCAAGGCAGTTGGGATAGGCACTTTCTGTTAGTCGAATTTGCTTATAATAACAGCTATCAAGGTAGCATATGGATGTCTTCCTATAAATCCCTTTATGGAAGAAAGTATCGGACTCCATTGTGTTAGGATGAGGTTAGAGAGAGAAAGATTGAAAATGTAGAGTTGATTGAGACCACTAAAGGAAAGGTGAATTTGATTTAGGAAAGAATGAAGGTGGCTCAAGATCGACAAAAGAGCTACACTGACAAGAGGAGAAGACCCTTGGAATTCGAAATAGGAGATATGGTGTTCTAGAAGATATCTCATTGGAAGAGCGTAATCCATTTTCAGAAACGAGGAAAGTTAAACCCACGATATATCGATCCCTTCAAGATTCTTAAGAGAATTAGACAAGTAGCATACCGACTAAAATTGCCATCGGAGTTGTAGAGGATCCATGATGTCTTTCACGTTTGAATGTTGAAGAGGTACTGGAGTAAACAAATCCCCGTGGTCAAGGTATTGTGGAGAAGTAATCAAGTTGAGGAAGAGACTTGGAAACTCGAGAGTGCCATGCAAAGGCAATACCCCTATTTGTTTGATGTATAAACATTATATTTAAATTTCAAGGATGAATTTTTTTTAGGAGGTTAAGTGTTGTGGTACTGAGACACAAAAAAAAGGAAGAAGAAAAGTCAAAGAATAAATAAAAAAAAGCACCTCACTTATTTTCTCTCCTCCTCACTCACTTATTCTCTCCCACTCACCCGAACACTCACACAACTCCTCACATCCTCCCTCTCAACTCCGACTCCCTTTCTCGCTCTCCCTCTTTGCTTTCATCAAAAATCATCCAAAACAACACAAAACCCATACTTTAGAGACCTCAAACCCTTAAGCTAATCTCTAGAAAGATAGATATAGTGAGAGATTTGAGATTTTTAGTGAGAGGAAAACCTAGGGTTCGGTGGTGGCTCGGCTGGGAGGCGAAATAGGTGACAAATTTGAGGTAATCTTCTCAATCTTAACTTGGGTTTACTTTCCTCTCCCATGAATTTGAAAATTTTGTTAAAATTTGATGAAATGGATTTGGGTGTCTAGACCAAAGGTTTATAAAATGTTAAGATTATATTGAAATTAGAACCCTTATGTATTCTTTTATGAGTTACCATATATTTTTCTCCATTCTGAATGTCAATTGTCTTGCCCATGATGAGCTTAATTACTATCCAAGGTCTATTGATTATGGTCATAGACTGTCAACTTCATTTGGTAAATGTTGCTTGCATTTTGCTATGTGCAAATGCATTAAACTTTGTTATGATGAAAGATTCAGGAACTTGAAGAAAAAATTATGGCAAATATAGAGAAGAGTCAAAATTGAATTTTAATATTCCTATTATTGAATTAGGAGAGACTTTTATGAGGAAATAGGTTAGAAATCAAAACCCTAGTATTGGAAATTCATTTGAAATTAGAAAAGAAAAAAATTTGAAGAACATTGTGAATTAAAGCTTTGTAGTGATGCAAATAATCTTGAATTGATGGAATAAGAAACTAGATTCGTGATTGTACAAAAATTAGGGTTTGTATTAAATTAGGAAAAATCTGAAAACCCTCAAATAGAACACAGTTTGATAATAAATTATTATTAGGTTTAGGTTAGCCGTTTGGAGCTTGAAATGACTCATGTTGGATTAAATTGAGGAATTGGGAGTGAATACCCTCCAAAAGAGGTGAATGGATAGTTTGTTATGCCGTAAATGAGCAAAAATCATTTTAAATTCTTTTATAAATGATTGTGAGTTATCTGAAATGGAAATTGAATTACAAATGCATC
Organism: Dillenia turbinata; assembly: GCA_037126225.1. Classification (NCBI taxonomy): domain Eukaryota; kingdom Viridiplantae; phylum Streptophyta; class Magnoliopsida; order Dilleniales; family Dilleniaceae; genus Dillenia; species Dillenia turbinata. The sequence goes on from JBAMMX010000021.1 coordinate 10,671,898, forward strand.
CATTGTACTTATAATTAAATATGTGCCATGTGTTATTGGATAATCAATTCATGAATGATAAAGAATATATTTTGGTAACTATTTATTGAAATCTTGGCACATTGATTGTGATTTGAATGATTGTGAAATGATGGTGTATGAGTGTAATAGTTATAGTCATTCTTTCTACGGAAAGATTTGACGGGGTGACGTGGTTGGGGTTATGAGCGAGGGAGTTAGATGTAGCTCCCTATGCAGATTTTGGACTATCCGGATAGTACTCCAGTGAGGTACGAGTCAACAGCAAGGAAGGGGGAAACTAGTGTTGTGAAAAGAATGAATCAAAAACCCTTGGCAGGCTTCCACCCAGGTTCGGCCAAACTTTGAGTGAAAGGGGTTTTTTTAGGGAGTTCTCGGGATTTTGGAAATTTTGAAATTTATTTATGCAGATTTATTTGAAATTATTCTGATTTGCTGAAACTATTTGATGTAAATTTGAGTTGTTTATGATACATGCTTTGACTCCCTCACACTCACCCCTCATTTATTGCACAATTATATCATTGCACTCCATTCACTGAGTATTTGTAATACTCACTCATCTCTTTCATATTTTTCAGAGGAAATTTAGACGGAAAACTTCATTTGGGAGCAATTGAAGAAGTATTTTGCCATCCTTTGATAGGTATCGATGATATGGGATCTTATTTTTGGGATTAATGTAGTAAAATTCATTGAAGGAGACTTTGTATTTTTATTTGTTTGGATTTGATTGATATTTGCTTTATTTTCTTTTTGGTGGGCAAGTATTAATGAAATCCTCAATTTGACAATTGGAACTTTATAAATTTTACTTAAATTCTACTATTAGTAAAAACTTATTATTTATATGGGACATTTGGGCTTTATTGGTAAATTTTGAAATATTTTGAATTTGTGGAAACATTATTGAGAATTATTTGTTGGTCGTGTTGGCCTAATGTATGCATTGGAGTTGTAATGACCGAGTTGGCCTCGTTCACGCCATTTAAGACTGGATGGACCGGGTTGGTCCTTGGATGGTATTAAATTGTTTTGAAAACAGGATTAAACAGGTTAAATGTCTTGCGTTATCCTGATATATGGGGAGGTTCTGCTCGTATGCAGAGGTAACGCGGCGATTGTCGCGTGCTTGACTTGAAGGTCAGGATGTGATACTATATAAACTATCAGTATCTATAATGTAATATTGAAAATAACAAAAAAGGTAAAAGTCAAGCACATCTTCCCAATTTTTATTTCTCTCTCTCTCTCTCTCTCTCATCTCATCCAAAAACCTGCCCCTCCTTTACTCTTTCCCTCTCACCATGCTCTCTCACTCTCCCTCTCGCCCTCCTCCCTCTCAATCCCTTTTGAAATCAACTATATCTCCACTAAATCCACTCCATAAAGTTTCCAAACACTCAAATGATCATCTAAAAGGTTAAAGCTAAAGAGAACTAGGTTTTCTAGTGAGAGAAAACCTAAGATTTGATGATGTTTTAACTTGGGGACGAAATTGGTGACATAAATAGATGTGATACTTCACTCTCATCTTAGGTTTGAGTTAACTTTACTTGTATTTAAGATTTGTGTTGATATTTGAAAATGAGAATTTGGGAATTTAGACCTAGAGTTTATAAATGTTGAGATTTATGAAATTTATGAATAGAAATGGTATTGATACAAATAATATGTAGTTAATGGTATTGGAATATAAATTGATAGATTTATGAAATTTGGATTCATATTATCTTGGGGAAAATTGATTAACCCTAAACCTATAAGATAACAAACGGAATTGGCATTGAATAATATAAGTCAAAGCATTTGGAACTTGAAGTGAGACTAGACATCGAATTAAGATTGAGAGTGATTACCCTCTTAAGAGATGAGTGCACGGATCGTTGTACCTTTAAATGAGAAAACTGGTTTCTAAATTCTTTTATAAATAATTTTAAATGATTTTTTATATATGAATATTTGTGATGGTGGGATGTCCCGAAATAAGAGTTTGAAATATATATGCATCCAATGTTTTATGAATGAATTTATATCATATGTTGTTGAAAATTATATTCATGAATATTGTGATATGGATTGATAAGCTATTTGTTGAAATTATATCACATTGGATGAGATTTGAATATTTGTAAAATGATGGTGTATGTGATATAAATGGTTATAGTCATTTTCTCTATGGAGCGACCCGACGGGACGCTGCGGTTAGGGTTTATTGGCAAAGGAGATAGACAAGGTTTCCTGTGCCCCCTTCGGATTATTTGGTTGCACCACTAGGGATGTCACGCTCCGATTCTCGATCTGAGGCCGTGAACAGTCGCCCGTCACCCCGTATGCTGTTGCCTCTTGACACGCATACCGAGACAACATAGGCTAACATCAATACCTATATAAAACTTGTTTTCTCAAAAACATGATTTCCCAAGTAAAAGTATGTAAAAATCCCAACACAGTGCCTCGATGCATAATTAAGCAAAACAACTAAGAGTGTCAAGTTATGTTACATAACATAATACAGTCATCCCATTAAAATATACATTGGTCATTCTATAGACCTCAAAATGAACATATACGTCATCCAACATCACCAAATACAACACTGCAGAAGAATGGACGATACCATACCCGAGTCCGAGGTCTTCAACAAAAGTCAAATATGTCGACTCACTCGACAAATCTCTCTCTGCCAAGTCTATAACTGAAAATCACGAGGAAATGAGGGGTAAGTATTATGGGAAAATACTCAGTGAGTAAGGGGATTGACAATATGTTCTCAATCTAAGTGTGAGTATGGAGTGTCAAAGTACATTTCAAAACCATAATGATATCAAAACTAAGCATGCCTTTTCCAAAAATCAAATGATCACATATCACACATCATAGTATCAAAGTATGCAACCATTTACATTATCCAAAATCATATAGAGCTTGCGAATAAAACATTCCCTGCAATGGTCTACCACGACCAATGAAGAGCACGTTAGGGGTTTCTTTTCATATGCAAGTGTATAAAATTAGCTCTATACCCTAACGTTAACCACAAGCCTCACCAAGTGCTAGACAGTGGCGTAACACATGTCCTCCCCACATTTGGTTCAACCGGTTAGCCTGTGTCTACACGTATACCCATCAATTATAGTACCTCACCCGGAGCTAAACTGTGGTGTAACATACGTCCTCTCCAAATTTTGGTTCATCCGAGTGCAACTATACACATCACAACCACGACATTTGCGGATACCTCCGGCAGAAGCGTATCTGAACATACAAGGCGCCTCTACAAATGTCCTTCGTAGCTACGGAATCCATCAATAATATCATCACATCATCATATCCGTCAATCCCATCACAAGTAGGCATCCAGCCCACACATAAATCATCAAATCATTTCAAAACAACATGCCAATGTATTTTATCAAATCCTTTCAATTTAAAATGTCAATGCAATGATAGCATAAAAATCATATCACAATTTCAAAAAGTGGCACGATATATTTTCAATACAAATCATGGATGCATAACATTTAATTAAATCATTTGGGACACTCCAATAATCACAAAAGAGCATTTCTAAAACATAGGTCAAAACTCATGCTTTCATACATTTCACAAAATATGTCATTCCGAAAAAGAACTATAAAACAGGGATTTTGTTCAATCGAAAACACAGTTTCAAATTCCCACTCACAGTATACGGGAGGGTACGTCACTCCCTAAAATACTCCGTAACAACAGAAAGAGTTTTCCCTCCAACGATCGAGCAATATATTACTACAGTCATAATATATATAACACATAAGTGTTATAGCCTTGAAAAATTAAATGTTATATTTTATTTTTAACTATCCCCTTCAATAGGATTAAACCCTAGAACATTATATCTAGACTCCAATATATATACATACACTATATCCCCTTCAAACATCCAAACTACAACTTCAATCACACATTATCAAAGGTACCCAACACAAACTAACACTATGCTATTTTTATTTATTTATTTATTTATTTTTCTATCAAGGTCATCATTACTCACTTCATAATTTTAATTCTTTATCAAATTCTCCCCTTCAACACACCAATACGACACCATACATTCTTCATATTAACACAAACACATGCTTATGCACAATCTTTACAATTGCACATTTTCATATCACTTAAATACACCCACATCACTATACATGCATACACGTTTATACATCATTACATACACATATAAGCCTCTATTTTATTTACTAAATTCATTCTCAAACTTTCCCGGACAACATGCTATTTTTCTTGTTCTCCCCATGGATTCGGTCAAGACATTTTACATACATATGCTCACTAACCTTTATCCAAAATTCAGCATACATATACACATAATTCCTCACACTCATGACCTCAATTTCACATACATATAGTTAATAACACACCACAAAATTCTGCATACTTTCCTATTCCATTTTCCTTACATTTCACTACATATTTCACATGAAAATGACTTCCTTTTTAGCTTCCATTAGAGCAGAAAATTCTGCACTCATTCTTTCCTCATTTCATTCACTAATACACATATATACACACCATGCTTCAATGCCAAAATCCAGCACACACACAAGCACATCAAATCCACATTTTAACACTCAAAATCACATTAAAACCCATTCAATTTCATACCCAAAGTTCTGAATTTTCCTACACATGTTCCCTTAGGGTTTCTCACCTCAATATGTGTTCATTCAAGACTTAAATCAAATATTTCATATGCTGAAATTTTCTGCACACACTATAGCCTTAATTTACTTGATTTTTACACCTAAACTAAACTTAAATCAACACATTATCATATCAAATGAAATGTCCTCAAGTCCAAACAAAGTGCAGAATTTTATACCTCAAGTTATGGTGTCTCAAACTCCAAACAAGTGTTCTCCTCCAAACATCTCTCTTTTCCTCTTAGATCCAACTTTTGGTCTACAAAGAGTCACCATGTTAGAGACTTCCTTTTGGCTCCAAATCAATATATGTTACACAAAAGATAGAAAGGAAGCTCTCTTACCTAAAGTTGTTGAGGAAAAAATTGAAGAAACCATAGATCTCTTCACTTGAATCTCTAAGTTTCCATCCTTGGATCACCAAGCAAACCTTCTTCTCTTCTTCTAATTTTTGGATATGTTGTTCTAGGGGTGAAGAGAGTTTGATTTATGTAAAAATATTAGAGGATTGTTTGAAGAAATCAAAAGTTCCTTCAAGGGATAGGTTATGGCTAGGGAGAAGAAGAAAATGAAGGGTTTTTTTTGCTCTCTTTGGCCTCCCACGAATTTTTGAAGAATAAAGAAAGAGTCTAGGGTTTTCAAGTCTATTCTACTTTATTCACATCTAATCTTGACCATCCAATGTCCAAATTTAATCTTAGCCCTTGATTTTCACTAACTTATTCTAAAATAACCTAACTTATTCTCTCTTTCCCTCTCCTTCTCCCTCTCTCACATTTTCTCTCTCTCTCTCTCTCCCTTTCCCACTCATTTGCTTAATAAGTTAATACATTTATTATTATTAAAATTACATCTTTATTATTATATGTGTGGGACCCACCATTTTTATTTCACTCTCTACAACTCACACCTTTATTTATTATGTGGGCCCCACCTCAAGACCTTAAAGCTCTCATTGGTCCAATTTAACACAAGCATATCTCCACCTAGGATTTAAATTTCCAAAGTCAAACTTTTCAACAACCTTGTTTTCATACTTTTTCACACTAGTCCAACCTTTGAACCAATCACATTCCTCCCTCTCTCTACACTTGTCTAATTAGGGATTTAGGAAAAATAAAAATAGTAGATTAATTCTAAGTTATTGTAAATTGCAAACTAGTCCCTTAAACTTTGAAAATTCTATTTTGACCTCAAAATTTTTCATAATTACACATTAGTCCCCTTACCTCATGTTAAGTCTAACTAAGTCCATTTCGCATCGAAATTTGCTCATTTAGTCTTGTCGGGGCTCATTACCGTCCGATTAGGGTTTTTCGGGTGATTTTCCAGAAATCCCTAATTTAGCTTTACGAAGTGATATTTATCTATATTTGAGGTCCTCACACAGTTGTAAGGTCATTCTAATTATTATTTGACATTCAATGGTCATTTTGGAAATTTTTAATCTCCAACGATTTTAGCCGATATTTATTTGGGAACGGTTTTATCGAAAAAATTTCTTAGTAAAATTTTTATATCGAACGTGAGTAATATCATATATAGAATGGAAAATAGTACAAATACGAATACACCGAGGTGTCGGTGTTACAAGGGAAGTATTCAATGCCAAGAAAAAGAGAAGTAATGTTATGAAACAAATGAATTGAAAACCTCTTGGTGGATTTCCACCCGAGTTCTACTAAGCTTTGGGTGAAAGTGTTTTCTTTAGGGAGATGCAATAGTCTTTAAAAAATATGAACTTGTGGATGTATCCTTTTTAATTTTTAGGATTATTTAAAATTTCTTATAATTGATGAGTTGTTTGAAGTTTATGATTTTGACATTCATATAATTATCATTTATTTACTATCACAACCATGTTATTGCATTCCATTCATTGAGTATTTTCACACGTACCCATGTTTCTTTCATTTTTCAAAGGAAGCTTAAATTTGGAGTTCTAGCTGACCCTAGTGCCAGATTTTATCGAATTCGAGTTTTGTGGGAGCATCTTACTTCTGGTACTAGTTCTTGCCTTGGTTGAGATTTTGAAGAAATTGGTTAGACCTATAAGGATGGTATATATATATTTGGAATTGTATTTAAAACTCCAATTTTATCAACCAATTGGATTACCAACTTTAAATTTATACTTGAATCATTTACATTTTCTTTCATTGAATTTTCTTTTGAACTTGCAAAAATTTTATTAAAAATATTTTATTGGCCGGGATAGTCTTATGCATATATTAGATTTAGAATAGTCAGGTTGATTTTATGTATACCTTTTGAGATAGGGATAGACAGAGCTGGTCCTTTAGATTTTATTGAATTATTTTAGAATAGATGGATATCGATGATTGCCTTACACTATCTTAGTGTAAGAGTAGGGTTTACCCATATTTTAGGGGCGACGTGATTATTGTTGCATACTAGATTTGAGGGTCGGGGCATGAGAACTTTATTAGTATTAGAGTCTAGGTTTAGTTTTAAATGTTTTGAAAGTTCAAATGAATTTTTTTTCAAACGCTTTAAAAGATTTTCAAATATTTTTGAAAAGTTTGGATGTTTAAAATATCTTCGACTAGTTTTAAAAGCCTCATATAGGTTATAGAACATTGACATACCTCTAGACATGGGTGCCTAGTATCATCTTAGTATAGTAAGCTAAATGTAGTTTTTCTTTTGTAGACCATCATGCCTCCTCGTAGAAGAATGAAGAATATAAATGAGATTCCTTTTTAGGAGTACGAGGATGAGCCGTCCTCACACGCTCCACATCCTTTGGTACCTATTCACCTGACTCCTCAAATCGAGATTCGTCAACCACCGCTTGATGCTCTCTGATAATGAATTGAGTGGGGGAATGCATATGGTGTGCACTTTCAAATACCATCTCAAGTCCAAGTTTCTCCCATACCTCTCAATCCAGTGGTTTTACCGGTCGCTTCTATGGTGTCAGTAGCACCTCAAGGAAGTTAGCCAACCTGGGTGTGTGACATTCTCAGGATCTAACGACCATACGGTAGCCAAGAAATGGATCAAGAGGGTCAAAGAAGCGGTAACAGACATAAGGATTGATGATGAGATGAAATTTATGATAGCCGTAAGATTATTGGATGAGGATGCTAGTACTTGGTGGGATAGTGTGAAAGAGAGATCAACTGCACTCCTTATCAGGAACGAATTTCTTAGGGAATTCGATAAGAAGTTTTACACCCCATTTGATCAATATTTAAAAAGGAGAGAGTTTCTCCAACTTTGTCAAGGAAATAGGTTGGTGGTGGAATATAAAATAGAATTTAGAAGTTTGTCCTTATTTATTTTAGAGATAGTAGCCTCTGAGGAGCATGGCGTTTCAAGTTCGAGGATGGCTTGAACCTAAGCATCTGAGAGAGGATGTCAGTTACGAAAGATCACACCTACCAGAATATTCTGTAGTTGGCCTTGAGGGTTAAGCAAATGGTGCTAAAGAAAGGAAACGTTAGGGAGTGCCATCGGAAGAAGAAAAGTTCCGGTGGGATCACTCCAGGCCAAAACTCCAATAAGGGCAAGAGTACAGGCTCATATAGTGATGGTTTTATCTCAAGGTCAGTTAAGTCTCTCTAAGATCGATCGTTCTTCAAGCCGAATGCTCCTAGCGGTAGTGTTAGATTGGAAGTAAGGCTGAAAGAAAGTAAAAGGGATCCTTGAACAAATTACAAGGGATACCACTCAGGTCCGTATAGGGAACACAAAAAATGTTATCATTACGGGAAGGAGGATCACTTTCAGCACACTTGTCCCAAGTTAAATGTGAAAAGGCAAGGGAATCAACAAGTTGGGGTCCTTCTAGTGGCTCCAAAAGTGGTCGGGCTATTACTTTAGCACCTCTCACTAGTGCCACTCTAAGAATAGGGATAGGAAGCAAAACCGAAGCTGCCCCTCTCAATGCTCTCAACCAAAGGCCCATGCAAGGATTTACGCCATAACCAATAAGGGTGCTTAGAACAATTTGGACATGGTCATAGGTAAATCCCCTCAAACTCGAGTGTAATAATTTAGAAAATATGATATTATTGTCATATGATTTACAATTTGAGATTTAGCAAGGGGTGATTTGAATTTATGGCCATAGAGTTACTTCAAGTGGGTACCACTCGGTAGGGTGATATCTGGTAATAATTGGGGACCTCAAAGGGTTAAAAGGTTTTTTTGCAAATTTTGTTCGGCCTATGACTACAATTGTGCTTTACAAATTGATTTATAAATTTTAATTTATTTGTATTATTAGGTATAGTGAATATTTTGGTGTTGAGATATAGGTGCTCGGGTCCAATAACTTATTCATGAGTGCAGTGTTTGCCAAGCATGTCGATAGATTGTTAACTCCGCTGAAAGAGGAGTTATTGGTTATCATACCGTTAGGTGAACAGTTGGTTATGAATTCTGTGTATAAGGGTTGTGAGCTAAAAATAAGGGAGATAACTCTTGAAACAGACTTGATTTCGTTAGCGATAGGAGATTTTGACACTATTATGGTTATGGATTGGCTGCATTTTCATCAAACATCAGTGGATTGTTTCACAAAGGAAGTGAAATTTTGGAAATCGAGGTGTCCGACACTTGTCTTTGCTTGCAAGTGTCAGGTGTTGACGAGCTGTGTGATTTCAGCTGTTGAAGAATGGAGATTAGTGCACAAAAGGTGCGAAACCTACTTAGCCCACATTATTGATACCATGGTGAAGAGTCTGATTTTGAATGATGTTCCCATAGTGAATGAGTCTCTAGATGATTTTTCAGAAGAGTTACTTGGGTTGCCACCGATTTGGAAGTTTGACTTCGCCATAAATCTAGTTCCGAGCACTGCATCAATTTCTATCCCTTCATATTGAATAGCACCCATGGAGTTGAAGAAGTTGAACATTCAGCTCTAATAGTTGTTGGACAATGGTTTCATCCGATCAAGTACCTTGCCTTGGGGTGCTCTGGTTCTGTTTGTAAGGGAGGACTGAACCCTCTGATTATGTATTGACCACCGGCAACTCAATAAGGCAATGATCAAGAATAAGTACTCCTTCCCGAGAATTGATGATCCTTTCAACCAACTTCAAGGGGATAACATGTTCTCCAAGATAGATATGAGATCTTGTTACCATCAATTAAGGATCGAGGGTGATAATATCCATAAGTCTGTATTTAAAATGCAGTACAAGCATTATGAATTTCTGGTGATATCTTTTGGGTTGACGAATGCTCCTACATCTTTCATGAATCTCCTGAACCAACTGTTTCATTCCTATCTCGACAAATTTTTCATAGCTTTCATTGACGACATCTTGATGTATTAAAAGAATGATGAAGAGCACTTCAAGCATTTTCAAATTGTATTGCAAACTCTTGGTGAGAAGGAGTTGTATGCCAAGTTCTTCAAGTGTGAATTTTGGCTAAGAAAGTTAGCTTTTTGGGGTACGTGTTTCCAAGGATGGAATTCTTGTAGACCCAAGGAAGATAGAGGTCATTCTGAAGTGAGAGTAACCCAAGAAAGTTATTGAGGTAGGAAGTTTACTCAGAATAGTTGGTTACTATTGGAGATTTGTAGAGGGATTCTTAAAGATAGCAGCTCCAATATCCAATTTGACTTGGAAGGGAGTCAATTTCAAATGGGATGAAAAGTTCAAGAGTAGTTTCTAAGAGCTTAGGCAAAGCTTGATATCCACTCACATCCTTACTCTTCCTGCTGGTGGCGACATGATTATATGATATATAGTGATGCCAGCAAGCAATGACTAGGGTACATGTTAATGCAAGGTGATAGGGTAATTGTTTATGTCTCTCGCTAGCTAAAGAAGTATAAGGTGAACTACCCCACTCATGACTTGGAGCTAGCCGCCATTGTCTTTATCTTGAAGATTTGGTGACATTATTTATATGGGACCACATGCATAATCTTCACCAACCATAAAAGTTTAAAATACTTATTCACATAGAAGGAGCTTAATTTAAGATAACAATGGTGATTAGAATTGATCAAAAATTATGATCTGGTGATAAATTACTACCCTGAAAATGCAAATGTGGTCATTGATACATTAAGTCGAAAGTCATCATCTAGTTTGACTTCCCAAAGGAGTTCTTACCTATCTTGTTTGGTCAAACTTTGAGTATATGAGGTCGAGTTGGTTAAGGACGACCATGGTACATTCATGGCCAAGTTTATGGTGAGACTTGCCTTGGTGGATCATATTTGGGAGTTTCAAGTGATCGGTGAGGAATTGAAGAGCCTAATTGAGAAAATCCATAAGGGGGAAGCTAATGAGTTTCAGATTCTAGAGGATGGAATTGTGATCTATGGGAGATGAATTTGTGTCTTGAAGGATGAGAATCTTTAGAAAGCTATACTTGAAGAGGCACATTCTTCAGTCTATGTCATGTATCCAAAGAGTACCAAAATATACCGAACCATTAAAGAGTCGTATTGGTGGTCCGGGTTGAAGAAAGAGGTAGCTAAGTTTGTGGCTAGATGTCTAATGTGCCAACAAGTCAAAGCCAAGCACCAGAAGCCTACCAGTATCTTGTAACCATTACCAATTCTTGAATGAAAGTGAGAACATATCACCATGGATTTTGTGGTAGGTTTGTCACGTATTCCGAGCCATCATGATGCCATCTCGGTAATTATGGATCGTCTCAGCAAGTCAGCTCACTTCTTGTCAATTCAGAACTCTTATCCCTTGGAGGGGTTAGCCAAGCTGCACATCAACAACATTGTGAGGCTTCACAAGGTCCCCATGTTCATTGTATCGAACCATGATTCTCGGTTCACTTTTTGATTTTGGTCTAAGTTACAAGCCGCTTTGGGGACTAAATTAAAATTTAGTACTACTTTTATCCCCAGACGGATGGATAGTCTGAACGTACTACAGCCTTGGAAGACATGCTTAGAGTTGTTTGTTATGGATTACCAAGATAGTTAGGATCGGTATCTCTTATTGATCGAATTTGCATACAATAACAGTTACCAAGCTAGTATCCTATGAAATTCTCTATGGAAGGAAGTGTCAGATTCTGTTATGTTGAGATGAGGTTGATGAGAAAAAGTTGAAAGTGTAGAGTTAATCAAGGTTATCAAGGAAAAGGTAAAAATGATCCGGGAAAAACCGAATGTGGCTCAAAATTGACAAAAGAGTTACACTAACAAGAGGAGAAGACCATTGGAATTTGAAATAGGAGATATGATATTTTTTGAAGATATCTCCTTGGAAAGACATAATCCAATTTCCAAAATGGAAAAATTTGAACTCTTGTTATATCAACCCCTTCAAGATCCTTGAAAGGATTAGAAAGATAGCGTACCAACTTAAATTGCCATCAGCTTTACAAAAGATCCACAATGCTTTTCACATTTCAATGTTGAAGAAATACTTGTCAGATCCCTCATATATGTTAGAAAATCCTCCGATACAGCTGAATCAAGATTTGAACTCCAAGGTACAACCAGTGGAGATGAAAACTCAAGCAATTGAGCAATAAACAAATCCCTATGGTCAAGTTGTTTTGGGGAAGCAACAAAGTGGAAGTGGAAATTTGTTAGATCAAAAAGTCGATGTGAAAATAACACTCCCACATTTTTTATGAATAATTTTTTTTTTTAAAGTTTGAGAGCGAAATTTCTTTTTAGAGGGTCAAGTACTATAATATAAAAAAAGGAGAAAAGTCAAGCTCATCCCCCTATTTTTATTTTACTCTCTCTCTCTCTCTCTTCCTCCCTTAATTTTTCTCATCTCACTCGAAAGCCCACCCCTCCCTTCCTCTATCCCTCTCGGCTCATTCTCTCACTCTCCCTTTTGCCTTTCTCCCTCTCTATCCCTTGTGGAATCAACTACTTCTCCACTAAACCCACTCCATAAAACTTCTAGACTTTCAAATAAGCACCAAGAAGATTAAAGTTAGAGAGATAACTAGGTTTTCTAGTAAGAGAAAACCTAGAGTTTGATGGTGCCTCAACTTAGCCGATTACGACTACAGATAACTAGGTTTTCTAGAGTCGATTACGACCCGAACACGTGTCCCCGACCCGCGACCCACGGATCCGGACCGGGTTCGGGTTCCGACCAACTACCGGGTCCAGAACTGACCCGCGCATGCGGGTCCGCGTGTGAAGGCGCGTGACTCACGTGCCTGCGCGTCAGGCACGTGCGCTGACACGCAAAGCGTGCGTGTAAGAGCGTGCCAGACGCGCTACGCGTCTGGCACGCGCTAGTAGTTGTTCCCGGCACGTGGGGAAGCGCCGCCGATGCGTGGCAGTGTGTGGGACGACCGGCGGCGCATCAGGTTGTCCAGAATTAAAATTTTTCAAATTTTTTTGTGGGTTCCACATTCATAAAAGTGACTTTTGTGGGTTTTTTGTGCATCAAATCCTAATCCAAATGGTGAGATGCTATCCCGGATTATGTTGTATGGTGTTTGTTGATTCATACGCTCATCTTGGGGTAGGTATTCTAATTATTTGGGTCTTGTTGATTCGTAAGGTGCACAAAATGTGAAAATAAGCATCACAAGTCTGACTATCTCATTGAATGCTGCTCTTATAGATTCTGAGATGAGGATACTATCTTATGAGTTTAATAACTTGTAAGGATAGGGTTGCCGAGCCCATTTCAGATATGTTTTCTAGCGCTGGATGTGATCCAGTTCTTCACCTGATTCATGAGAAATCATGAAAGTCTATTTCACATACGACGAAAGTATTTGTATTTTCATTAATGTAAATAGGCATAGTAAGCTCAAGCATGAGCATCTAGAGATGAGTAGGCCATACTCGGATCATGCTTTTGCAGTGGAGTCGAGCAAGGACTCCTATAGGACTCTAGATTCAGGTAAAAAGAAAACATCCGAGAAAACCGATAATAATGATGCGTAACGAGAAGAAGTTTGATTCGACCAAGGTGTAGTGCTATATTAGTAGTAGACTTGGTCATTTCGCTCGTAAGTGCGACGAGTGGAAATTATCTCTTCCTTCTTTATGTGGTTTAAAGATGCTCACTGATTTCTATCCTTTGTGGATTGTAAACTCAGGAGCAACCAACTACGCAGCTCGAGATAGGAGCGCGCTTATAAAGTTCCGTCCAGTAAGTCCTCAAGTAGAAGGATTTACGTACAAAAACGGAGCGTTTGTCGACATCAAAGAGAGTAGCACTTGCAAGTTGGAGTTGCAAAGTTGCTAAGTTCTGTATGTCATTTACGCTCCGGATGTTCGACGGAACTTAATTTCAGCCTAGGACATGCTCTGTTAATTTAGAAATTTTATAATTTCCATTTATTACGACAATCCTTTGATCGGTTCTATTTTGGTCCGTGAGGGAATAAATGCACTGGAAATGATTTCTTTTCAATGGTATTTCTTGTTGTCCTCTTAGTGTGAGAGAGGATAAACCGGTTAGCAGTGAGTGGTTTTGTAGAACCCGCTAACCAGTCTTGCCTAGACGACAAACTTACAAGAAAACCATTCGACAATGCAATGAGGGCTGGGACTCCATTGCAGTCGGTTCACTCCAACATCTGTGGCCTTATGAACGTGAGAACCTGAAATGTTGTTGGGTACTCTATTACGTTCATAGACAATTACACGTGTTTTGATTACATCTATCTGATCTCGCGCAAGTCTAAGGCATTGAGGTGCCTCAGGAGGTTACTAGCGAGATTGAGAATCAGTTAGGCTTGAGAGTAGAGACTCTCAGAACCGAACGAGAGCGTGAGTATTTGTCTGAAGGGCTTTGTTTCAAGAAGGGCATTGCGAGAAACTGACTATTCCTTGCTACTCAGTGGAGTAGAGTAGCTACGAGAGAGGAATAGGACTTTGTTTAAGACACTGAGGTCAATGATAGCGCATGCCAATTTGCACATTTCCCATTGGGGAGATACGCTATTGGCTGCAGCCTACGTCCCAAATCGTGTTCTATTGAAGTCCGCAGTTAGTACTCTATATAAGCTTTGGATAGGGAGACAGCTTGACCTTACCCATTTGAGATTATGGGGTTGTGTCGCGTATGTTCATTATTTCTCGTATTTACACGGCAAGTTAGGCCTGCGAGAAAAGAGATATATCTTTATGAGATACTTAGAACACTCCAGGGGGTTGTGTTCTAATGAGCATGCAGATGGCACTGTCACTGAGATTGAATCTCATGATGCCGAGTTTCTTGAAAATGATTTCCCTATGAGAGGTGAGATCAATTGGACTTTACCTTCTAAAAGATGGATGAGCCTAGTGTTCAGCTGATCCCAGTGGCAGGACCCAAAAATCCGTTACGGATCTCGGTTCTAGTGGGAGCAATCCATCTAGAGGTAAAAAGGTTTTCCCTCCTCTTAAGAGTAGTCGAGGACGCGTACCTAACCTCGCTTCCCGATTGAGGGAGAGGCTCTCAATGTGACTCTTGAGGATTACGAAAAACCTTTAACTGTCCTAGAGGCTCTTGAGGGTTCTGTGAATGACCATTGGCTATAGGCCATAGGTGAGAGGAGTTGATGAGAATCGACGGGATTTGGGATCTAGTTGATTTACCTGAGGGTAATGGGGCCGTTGGGAACATGTGAGTTCTCAACATCAAGAAAAAGGCTGATAGATCGATGTAGAGGTATAAGGCCCATCTGATAACCAGGGGTTACTCAGATTGAGGGCGAAATTATCTTGATCCGTTTACTTTTAGCGATTGTCATGGACATGATATGGAACGTCAAGACTGTTCTCCTGAGTAGGAGTTTTGGATGAGGAGATCTACAAGGAACAGTCATCTGGCTTTATTCTTGTAGATCAGGATGATAAGGTCCATTGACTTCGAAAGTTGACATGCGATCTTAATCATCAATCCAAGCAGTGGCGCTTGAGATTTCACGAGGATGTGATATCTCACGGTTTGTGATAATCGAGGAGGATCATCGCGTATACCTTTTACGTTATTGTGATCATGTCCTTATGTGAATGACATTCTGTTGACTGGGAACATCAGAGAGTATCTAATGACCACGATGACGTGGACATTGTCGAGTCTAGATCTGAAGGACATGGGTGAGACTCAGTTCTTCCTCGAAGTTAAGATCCAGAGGGATCACTCAAAACAGGTGTTGACTCTTTCACAAGAGTCAAACATCAAGGGAGTTCTCGAGTGCTTCGAGAAGATCGATTACAACCTTAAAGATACTTTTATTGCTAAAAGGTTAAAACCTAATTCTTGACATATGCCCTAAGACTCAGAAAAGGACAAGGGAAATGAGTAGAATCCCTTGTTCCAGTACACTGAGTGATTTGTTGTACGCAGTGTCGCGTACACGATTAGACGTTTGATTTGCAGTCACTATGGTAATTAGGTATCGATCGAATCCTAGAGGGGATCACTGGAGAGTAGTGAAAGGATTTCGAGATATCTCGAGAGAACTGCGGACCTCTCCTTGTGTTACGGAGGAGGTGATTTACATTTTGTTGGGTATTCAGATACCGACTGAGTTGGCAATCTGAATGTATGCAAATTGATATCAGGTTTTGCTGTCTTGGAGTAGCAAGAAGCAAACCTATATATCTCTATCTACGTTAGAGACTGAGCTTATGAGATGCTCAGTGGCAGTTCAGGAGAGTATTGGGCTCCAGAAATTTTCGGATCACTTAGGGGTTGTGTCAGATAGTGGGAGGCCAGTGATGATTTATTGAGAAAATCAGGCCGCCTTTGACCACACTTGAGACCTTAAGTATCAGTAAGTCCAAATACATTGATACCTAATACCATGTTATGAGAGACATCACCGAGAAGGGTGAAGTGACAAATAAAGTACATTATTATACAGCGTGTTGGTTGATCCCTTCAATAAACCCATTGTGACAGATTCCTATATGAGATATAAAAATCATTGGGTTTTGTATGTATATTGACATTTCTTATTTTGTACTGATACTTATTGCGTTATATATACGACATGTGTACATGATTGGGTCACTTATTTATAGCACTATTTTATTGTCATATATTTTGTGATATATTGTGATAAATGATATGTCGGCAGGCGTGGTCGACCTTCTCACACGAGTAACCACCTCCAGCTCTGAGTGAGCGGAGATGAAACGGTTTCTAGTTGTAAGAGGCTTTGAGAGTGGCCATATTAGAACAAAAGTCACCCTGATATATATTCAGGATGAGGTCATATGCGATATGACCGGCATGGATGTACCAACATCCATGTTGCCTGTAAATAGCCAGTTTTGATATCTCAGATATCATCTGCGACTAGTGACATTGTCTCTGAGATACTCTCTCTGAGATCTCTGGATAAAGTTTATGTGTAGACTGAATCCCATATCTGCTCAGTGTTAGAGAAATCTGACATATGTCATTTGAGAGATGGGGGAATAACACTGTGACACGCGTTTCATACCGCGTGTGATATGTCGACCAAGGATAGTGGGAGCATTATTTGAGACACTAATATGATTTTGATCCCCGTTCCCACTGTGTGAGACCTAAGGTCTATTGGGTGGGATCTCTTGTACTCTTATCACTTTCGATTGTTTCTAAAAGTCTTGGCTCAGTTTTATTACTTTAATCTGTTTACCGATGGCCCGGAAGATAAATTGAGGGCTGAGGGACAGGTCTAGGAAAGCAGCTGAATTGAGACTAATAGATTCGAGTTTGGGAATTGGAAGACCAATTGACATTACATCACTGTGTTGTATTCATCAGCTAACCTATTATATCTATCCATGTTGGGAAATAAGTATAATAGTGGATACACAGTCGAGCATTTATTAGGGATTACTTTCGTTGAGGAAATTAGCTCGATGGATGTAATTAGTCTTGGATTTAGGGTGCAGCGAGTTCTTTTGATACTAACGATAGCTTCTCAATCATCCTAACAGGTGTATTGAGAGGTTTTTGCTTACAGGTGTACTCGCAGGTCGCACGACGCCCAATCCTGTATGAAAGTCCAGCAGGGTGATATGATCGCATGAATTGTGATCTTGTGACGAACGCAAAATGCTCTCGTGTGCTAGTGGGAGATATTAGTTTAATGTGCCCTCAAGGGGCATTTTGGTAAGTGTAAGGGGTAGTGGGATAACTCCCACTAACCCATAGCTACCATAATTGATTCTCCCTTAATGTTATCCATCTTAAACGTATCACAATAATGGAGGACTTCTCTCTCTCTCTAATCTTGCTCCATAAGAGTCACATGGTTGCCATGAGAGAATTCTCAAGAGAGTAAGAGAAAAAGATTATTCTCTAGAGAGAGAAAATATGAGGGTTTGAGAAAAATTCCGTGTAGGGAATTTTTCCCTGTCACGATGATCGCCGGACTGAGGGTTGAAGCGTCGTGGTATTACGGTGGTAATTCGATTTGTGATCACCATCCCGACCACGAGATCCGTTCGAGGGGCGTACGATTGGATTCATATTGGGGTTCTACATTCGAGATATTTAATTTTATACCCGATCTATTTTATTTTTCTGAAAATTATTCGAATGCTTCCGCTGCATGTGAATTGAGTAAAATAATCTAACATATGGTAACGTCATGTGTACTTGGGGTATCAAAACCCTACTTACCCTGCAAAGAGATCGTACAAGATCTTTTTGAGATTATAGGAGTAGTATTGATAGACTTTTTATAGATTAGGGGTCTTTCAAGATTTGAAAGTTTTCTTGAGTATCACGAAAACTCGTGAAGATTTGAATCACTAAGAATTTTATTTTCTTATCAAAAGAGATTATAATAAACTCGTACAGAGTCGGGGAAAAATTTAGATTCACCAAAAATTTCCTTCCCTTATAAGTACAACTCATATGTATTGGGGTCGGTAATGACCGAGAGGTCAAGAGATCATCTGGCCTTTCCAAAGATAAATCATAATCTAATAAGTCCATTAGAATTTGGGTTTGAATGGCTACGGACTGTTTGGTTATAGGCCATTAGGGCTTGTATCATCAGACTCTAACATCTTATTCAAAGAGTTTCGCTTCCCAGGTCTGGCAATTTCATAGATAAACTTGTCTGGGGCCTTAACAATTCTAGCATTTCTTCTTCTATGGCAGCATATTGTTGGCTATCTGAAAAATATCAACAGCAGTCCTTTGACTCTTTTTGTTGGGTTGGGAAGGTTAATGGTCCTGAAAAGATGCACACGTTTATCCGGTTGGCTTATCACGACCGTTATTAGATAATAATAATAATAATAATAATAATAATAATAATAATATTCTATCATCTCATTTAAAATACTATAATGAATTGAATTTATACCAAAAATATATTATGATAGATATAAAAATATAATATTATAAATATAAAAATTAAAAAATTAAAAAAATAAATATTCTCAAAATTAAATCAATAATTGATTTGATTTTGTTATATAATGTATTTTAAGAACTGTATTTTAATTGATAATTTGAGAAAGAGCCGGAAATTAAGTGATAATGATTTATCCGTTCAATCCTTATATCTCTTCCATGGTTACCCAATTGGGAAGAGCAGATATGTGATCAAAAAGAAAGGAGAATTGATATAAAAAGGGTAGATAAAAATAAAATAGTGAACTGAAAATTTTGAAAATTAATAATTAAAATACTAAACATATCTTTAAATGGGTATTATGTAATAACAAATTAACCAAATAAAAACAGAGGTTATTGGCATGTATCTAAATCTACTAACAGCCAAGTGTGAGAGGTGTCGATACTGTTGTCAAATTTGAATCGTTCTCCACCATATCCGACAGTGAGGGTGATGGAAAATAGCATTCTAGGATTTGACTCCTTCAAATTTCTTCTCTATTTCCTCTGTAAGTTGGTTGCAAAGGTTTTGTTTGAATTATCCTCATTCTTTATTCTTTATTGTTGCCTGCAGGGTTTTGTAGAGAGGTAGAATTGGCAGGAAATTCAATGGTTTGACCAAATCGATGGTTCATATAAACAGATTATTTTGAGGCACATTAGAGATTAGAACTTGGAGACTCAGCTGCAGTTTCTAGTGTTGGATCTCGAAATCCTATTTGAGTATTGTCACCTTCGGAAGTGGGTATGGTTAAACTGAATGCGGATGGACGCTTCTCCTCCAATCCAGGGCCTGCATGCTCTGGATGGTTCTTTCACAATCATTTTGCAGGCTTGGATCTCGGGTTTCTATGTTATTTGGATGTGGGTACTAACATGATGGATGAGCTCATGGCCATTCGATATGGCTAAGACCTTGCCTGGGAGTTGGGCATTCGCCGGTGTCTATGGAGTCCAATTCTCTAGAAACGATCAGTCTCATCCATCAATCTTTCTCAGAGACGCATGCTCTTTGAAATCTAGTCTTCGGTATTAGACATCTATTAAGAGGGAATGACAGGTTCAAATCAAACATATTTTTCGTGAGGGTTATAAGCGCGCTAATTACCTAGCTGAGTAAATTGTCTCGTCAACATGACAATTCCCATATGTGGCAATCCCCTACTCCGGGGATGCGAACTCAGTTTGAGAGTGATACTTACTGGTGTTACCTTTTCTAGGCTGTAGTCTCTTGCTTTTGGTCTTTCAGATCCAAAAGAAGAAAAAAGACTGACCATTTTGCCTGGTGATATGATAGGCTTCCACAGCAAGTGAATTTGCACAAAAAATTTGGTTTTTTAACACAATCAATGAGTCCCAAGTAACAAAAAATGAATCTCGGTAACAAATTTACCTTGTATTAGTACTTACAAGTAAATTGCTCAATTGCAAAGGGAGAATTTTGTTCCAATTATTACGTCTATGACTAGCTGCAGTCCAGCATCAATCATGTATCATTGAAATCAGAACCCATGTAATGAAACAAGTAATAAAGACTAAAATCTGCAAAGATAGAAGAAAACTGCAATGGAAGAAATAAATTAACTTTGGATGAGAGTTGCATATAGGAGCTCGTTCCAAGTATCGGGGACTCCGGCGAGGCACCAGTGGCTGCAGTCGGCGACTCGGGGGTAGATGCCGTAGAAGGAAGGGTGACCATCTATTCTAAGCTGAGACAGTCTGGTCACGTTGAGCAAATACACGGGTTGTTTCATGTCGAGAAGTACTCTTTCCAGAACTACTTGTGCTGGATGTTGGCCTGCTGGGTAATCTTCCCCAAAGATTGGCCGGGTTTGGTTTGTACATCCTTTTTCATCCGGTTTTCCCCAATCACTTGCACTGTTTCATTTCAATTAGCTCCATAAATCAAATTACTATAACCAAAAGCGACCAAAGTTATTCAATAATTTGCTACAATTAGTTACACTTCAGAATTCACAAAAAAAAAAAAACTATTCCCCTAAAATATTGTTTTCTTTTTAATAACATTGTAAGATTGTGTAGTTTGATGTTCAAAGAGAGCTCGGTGGGTAAAATAATTTTAAATTAAAATAATTTTAAATTTGAAATTTATCTATTCTCATTTAACGATACGAGTTAAAGTTAAAATGAGTTTTTTCCTTTTGAATTGAATTGAATTAAAACCAAAATTGGGTACTTCATTCTCTTTCAGATTGATTTATGTTTACATAATTTTGGATCAAAATAAATTATTAAGTATATTGTTTACATTATATTCTACTTTTGACTATTTTTATTATTAAATATTTATATATTTCCGTATAAGTAGCATACTATTTCTCTCTTATTTATTTTATTTGTTTATAAATATTTAATATTTTAAGTTCGGCGGGGTGGTTCAACCAATGTTCCTTTGGTCGGACCATGGTCAGGTTGGTGACCGGACCGGTTCAATAACCATGGTTGTAGAGCCTAATTGGATCATACTGAAAGTTGTGAATTAGGATGACTTACTTGTTGTGAAAGTTGTGAACTAGGATGACTTACTTGTTGTGATCGGGTGAAATTCCCTGAAAGAAGACCTTGGTTTTCTTAGTGTTTACATTTGAGTCCACCCATTTTCCCCAGGTTTTCAGAGCCTTCTCAAATGCTACCAAGCGATCCATGTCTTTGTATAATTTACCCTCATCTAGAATGAAATCCCATCTGCAGATTTCAGAATTCATTCAATCCACAAATAGTAACAACAATAATAATAATAGTAATAATAATAATAATCTTACGGTTGTTTACGTCCGGAGTGAAGCCACCAATGCCAAGAATTAAAGATCAAAGTGTCAATTCCTTTCCATGATTTTCCACTCTCAATTGAGCTTAGATTTAGAATCCGTCCATCTTTCGTGCCTACAATGTCCACAAAGAAAGCATTGCGGGAAAACTGGAACGATGCATTGTAGGTCTGCAATTTGTTCATTACAATTCTGAGGACATAAGTGATGAACATGGTAGTACCCTTTTTTATGAGAATTGAGAATAGGATTGTGGAAAGTAAGGAGAGAAATACCAAACTCATTTGATTTCCTCCATTCTTAAAAGGTGTTTATGCATGTAGTGAACTAAAGAGAAAATGAAACTAACCGGGAAGTTGAAAATAGAGAGGCCACCAATTCTCTTTTGGGTGAATGGAGCATTTGGATCAGCTGTATGAAGCATGCATGTGAGCGACTGCCATTGATTCAAGCTCAATGAATCCCCTACAAACATTACACTCTTCCCCTTGTATCGTTGTAAGAAATCTCGACCATTAAATCTGTATCAAATACGTTGAATCAATTATATATTTCCAAAAAAAGCATAGTTTTAACCATTAATTTTCAATATAGTTTAACTGAGTTCGGATTTGATTTCCAAATCATAATAATGTTCGATTAAAAAATATCTAAAATGATAGTCACATGCCAACCATTACTTTAGCATGAGGATAGAACCAAGATTGCAAAATCTCTTTCAAAACAAAAATGATCAAAACCAGCAGGTATAGTGATGACAAACAATAATAAATGGGATTGATTGGTTGAATGTATTGGGACCCATAAGCCCACAATGGGACCAATGCCTCTGGGCCTCACTAGTTGTTCTTCCATCTGTCATGCATGTTTAATATTGTGAACCTTATTTTTCATAAATCATACATTACGATAACGACATTATTGCTCATTAAATTCAATTTAAATTAAATTAATTTTTACAAGATAAAACTCTTTTAAAATTAATTTTTTACATAAAATTCAAATTTAAAATTTATTTAAAAAAAATGAGTACTCAACTACTGAATTAATTAAGCATTGTATCCTAAACTGTATCGTGGAAAGGCATGAATAAAGAGGGATATGATTTTATAGTTGTCGATACTATTTCATTGCAAATTCTTATGCACAAACTATTTAATTACAAACTATTTTCAATAAAATTATAAAATTATAAATACTACTTCCTTTTATTAAGTGACAATTAAATATATATATATATATATATATATAATGCGCAAATCATATTTGTCTAATATAATAAGGGTCCATTTAAAAACATTGAGATTAGAAATGACTGAGATAAGACAAATTTTTCGATATAAAAATTATCAATATAATAATATTTTTTTCTTTTAAAGGAAAATTTGTTCTTAACTATAAATTTTATATTTTTACTAAATTTTTAACTTTGTAAAAATACTATGAATAAAATATAATAAAATAAAAATAAGTTAAACATTTCTTAAATACCCCCAAAAGAGGCCTACAAAAAATTAAGTGCATCTGCGTCGTAGATTTTTATCAGGTTAATTGGAATTTGAATTTATTTTCACTTAAATTAGTACTTAAAAAGCATAATTAATGATTCTAAGAATCTTGTTGAGTGTTGCTTTTATGTTGCTTAAATGACACAACTACAAATTAATTTGGGATTTAAAAACAGCTTGTGGTTTCGGAAATTTATGGACCAACCATTCATATTAAATTTTCTTATTTGGAAGCGTAGATTGTCATGCATGTTTGTGCACATGAAAAGTAGGCTTTGGCCTATTTCAGACCATTGGGGCAAAGGGTCCAGACCTTTGATTGGGACGACTACCCTGCGAACAATTTTCTTTTGGCGGTGCAGAAGTCTACATCGTTCTTAATTAAATAGAGATGTCAACTAGATGATAGCTGGAGATTTTGGACTGACTTATGGTTTGGGCCAAAATTGATGAAGACCAGAAAGAAAAGAAGCAATATTTTTTTTAGTAGAACCAACGTACGATCGATTTAATAAGATGAGATATTAGATTGTTTAATTAAATCTTAAATTTTAAATTTAAAAATAAAAAAATTTACACTAAAAGAATCGTTCCTCTAATAGGATCTCCAAAAATATTTAAATCGAATTAATTAGAATATAATTTTAGATACAGTGAAAATCAAAATAATACATTTTCTCAGTAGGGAGAGGAGTGTCAAATGAGGGAAAGAGATATCCTTATTCCTGAGACAAACTTCCAAGAGAGGTCTCTTATGTGCTCTTAGTGGCGTGTAGAGCATATGTGGTCACAGTACTAATAATTCTAATATTTGTTACTACCATTTATTTTAGATTTTTTATCATTTAAGAGAAAATATTATCCGCAAGCACCAACACTACCCACACTTTTAAACGGTATTCATATCGTATTTATACCAAATATAATTGTTTGAATCTGTATAATACATTTTTATATAAATCTTACCATATAATTTACCATAACACTTTATATTGCAACAAGTTTCACTCTCATCGTCACAGAATTTAGAATCAATTGAGATTATAATTATAGAATTACATCTCAATACTAAATTATTTTTATATATATATTATCGATATTTGATAATTATGTTGATTCTGATTAAATCTGATTATTAAATCTAATTCGAATCAGATTAAATCTAAATGATCAATACTAGATTATAGTTCTGGTCAAAAGAACAAGGGGAAATCAATTTTGAAAAGATACACGCACATGCATATACAAATCATAAAAGATCAGAAATATTTGCACCAATCATATCATATGGCAGCACATTCTCTGTTTTTTAATCATATATTTTGTCCATGTCCTTTTGGGATAAAAAGTTTGTAAGACATTACATTACAAGCCACAGAACAAGCATCTACTGCCATCACAGAAGACAAGGAAAACAGCCATAACATTCACACACATATCACAACAATTAAAAAAACATAATAAACAATATACACATTTATATCCATATCTAAGCAAATTCCAAATTCAACCTATAGTAATTGCACAAGAGAGGCTTTGAACCTATAGGCTATATGTACAGTATGCTTGCATGCTGCATCTAATTTGTGAATTATAATATATATATACATATATAGAGAGAGAGAGAGAGAGAGGACATAAACAGACCTGGGTAAATTACAGGAAGAAGGCTGCCACTTGTACTTGAGATAGAATTTGTCAGGCCTTTTGTTATAGAGGCAGTTGAATTGACTCTGGATGAAATCACACTGTGCTGAATCATATAGAGGATACGATTCGTCATAGATCCATTTTCCTTGGTAAAAATCACAATCCTTATTCCCTATGGCAATTTCCCCATTTATTTGGGTTGGCCAACTCAAACTCAAACACACCACCAATATTGCCAAGCCACCAAAAACACCCATTATGTAGCACACACACACACAGAGAGAGAGAGAGAGGTATTTTTAAAGGGGGTTTGGGAGTAATTAGTACTGGGGTTGGAGTAAGAAGATTGAATTGAAAATTTGACAAATTTGGAAGGAAATAATGGGGATTACATATTCACATCGTCTCCCCTATCGCTTTCTTAAGGGGGTTGGGGTTGATACATCAAATATATTATAAATTTATTCTTAGAAAGATAATAAGACAATCAAGGTGGATACATATGATCAAAAGATAACCCAAATACATGCAATAATGGGACAGTTACCGAAAAGAATTTCATAAAGAGGAGTGATTTGTTTTTCTTTTATTTACAGACTGAAATTTAAACTAAAAAAGGTACGTGGGTACAAAAGAAAGATCTTTTGCACTCCATACCAAAAGACCCATTTGGATTTTGGATACAATCAGAGACCGGAAATGGGACTTGCAAGCACGTAAAGGTGAGAGAGAGAGAGAGAGAGAGAGAGAGAGAGAGAGAGAGAGAGAGAGAGAGGGGGGGAGGCCAATGAGTTTTAGCTCAAGTGGCATCTCCTCCTCCCTTATAATAGATTCGGATTTGAGTATCACTCTATACACCAAAAAAGAGAGGGAGAGAGAGAGATTCTACAAAGTGTTTTTTTTTTGGGGGGGGAGGTGGATAAAGGTTTCCTCACGTTTTCAATTAGTGGATTTATATGGTCCAAAACCACGTTCCCCTGTTATTTAATCAAATCCATATCCATTTCTGCTTCATTCAGATTTCTGTGTCATTTTTTTCTTTTTTTTTTTGGTTTGATATATTTAGAAAAATCATACTCACATCTTTAGTTACCTTTGTACTTCAACCCAATTCTGGTTCATTCAGATTCCTGTTTTTTTCTTTTTTATTTCTATTTTTTTTTAATAAAATTTTTAGGAAAATTAGAATGACATCTTTAGTTATCACTTGATTTTGAACCCAACCTAAAATACCCAACTTGCACGTTAATCGGCCTTAAACAATGCGCTTGAGCCTTCTCATGCGCGTAAACTTCCGAAACTATTATTTCATACTTAACGTACTAAATTAATTAATATTTATATAAAAAAATTTATATTTTTTCATAATTAATAAATAAATTATTTATTTAATTATGATTTTTATTTTTTTATTATTTATTTTATAATTAATAATTACATATTTGATCATTTTATATTTTTATTATAAAATATGACTATTCTATCACTTTTATAAAATAATTAATATTTAAATTAAAATTCTTATATTTTTATATTTACGTGTTTTATCATATTTTCGCTTCTATATTCTTACAAAATATCATTTCTCTATATTATTTCATATCGATTTTCATTTTCGGATTTTTGCAACCTAGCTTAAGCCTACGGATCTAATTGGATCATATGGGCTTGTGGCCCGTTTAATTAAATTTATTTTAACCGGTTTATAAATTTTTAAAATTGATAAGGTGCTTTTGAATCTTATAAATTCAAATATATTATTTTCAAAATAGTTATCAAAGTGTTTGAATAAAATAAATTAAACGGTTTACAAGATATTTTGTGATTTTATATATTATTATATTTAATGATTTCTTATAAATGATTTGTAGTATTAAAATGATTAAAAATGAAACAACGATATTAATATTATATAAATAACTATTTTTAACATAAAAAGGTAAAAATGAGATAACAAAAAGTTAATAAGAGCAATATAGTTATTTGAATGGCCAAAATAAAAAAACTTTATAAATTATATAAAAGAGTTAGATTAAATTGGGATGCAGTTAAATTTTTTTTTTAGGAGTTCATTCGTTCGAAACATCGCATTTTAGAATTTATTAATTTTTTAGAAAAATGTTACCCAACAAATTTTCTAAATTTAAAAAATTTTAAACATCTTGTTAGCTATTTTGAAGAGTTCACAAGTCTAATCAAACTCTAAACTCTAACTATCATGAGTCTAGGGTTTGAAATATCCTATTTATTAGATTACTGCCACCACTATTTTTTATATTAAATATATTATTTTAAATCTATATTGGCCTTCAAATT